>CAJHQP010000069.1:0-345721 GCA_905132765.1 Moricandia arvensis | reverse complement strand
TTATGTTTTCTACTGAAAATACTCCTACGAACTTATATTCCTCTAAACCAATCCTCAGAACCGCGAACCAGCTTAACTTAACGAGTATATATATCATTCTCTTCTCACTGGCAGTGAAGACGATCTCGAGAGTTGCTCCACATGTTCTGTTCTTAGCTCTGGGGTCGTTGCTGAAGAAATGGAGACACATGATCGAAGAAGAGGCGTCCCAACCCTACTTGAAGATTCATTAGGTACAGAAGCAGAAGCATTACGAGGTTGAACTGGCTGTAACTCAAGCTCAACACCTTGCTGTCCTTGTTGTGGATAAGTTTGAACAACATCAAGCACTTGATGGTCGTACTCTTCGATAGATGCAACCGTGCTTGTTTCTGTTCTAACAGTGGAATCATCGCCGTAATAACCATGTCTTCTTTTCTTTCTAGTCGCTTTTCCCCAACCTTGAATCGTGTCTCTTATCCTCTGAGGTATCAGAGCCGCTTTATAGTTCGTTCCCATCTAAGAATCAAAACAATCCATTAGGAAACCATCAAAAGTTCTTGAATGCTTCCATGGACTTTAACTCAAATTACCTGAGCGACCAATGCATATAGTGGCAATGTGCTGTAGCTGCATAGAAACTGTCCAGCAAACCTGCAAAGAGGAACTCAATTACTTTGATACAGATGCACAGCAGCTTATAGGCTGAGTTGGGGAGAAACAAAATGGTTTTCATTACCCTAAAGTAAGTCGAAAGTAGACAAGGAGATGATTCTTAAGGAAGCAAGAGTTGTAACCAAACTGCCACTGAAGAAAAAAAATCAAGAACAAATGTAAGTTCAATAACAAATATATAGGCTTGCAAAAGATCAGTTCATTATATAGTTTATTTGTCATACCCAGAACCAGAAGAATGAAGCAAGTTCAAAAGAATTCTGTTGGAGAATGGAAAGCAATTAGCTGCAAGTGTTATCAAGACTCTGAACATGGCATCTAGGGAGGTTAAGGAAAGATATTGCAAACCTGGAAGAGAATGAAGTGGATAAGGGATAAGAGTAGTTCTGGTTTATTGAACCAAAAGAGTTCATCTCTAGGTCTCAGCTTAACACCGGAAGGATATTCTGTTAAACCAGCATTCTCCAATGCCAAAGTTGCTATTACATGTTGCAGCTTGGTACCAATCAGAAGAACAAGCTTGAAAACAAAAATGGAGTTTGAAATTTGACTAATGCTGCCATGTTCTGAAATTAAATGAAGTAATTCTTACAGTGACAGGTATGATTGCTATCCAGAAGTAGAGATTTGATCCTGCAGTATGAAGAAGCAGATTTTAAACTAAATCATATGATATCAAGATTTTTCACTGTTGAACTAAAAGAAAACAGAAAATGATCTCATCTGTCTTTTGATGTGATTTAGTCAAACCTTTTATGTTAAAGAGCATGAAAGCAACTACGAACCCCCAAAGCGGCCCACTGTAGAAGATCAATGAAGCAAAACTATTCAGCTAATAATTAATACCAATATCATCTGTTATAGACTAAGTAGCCTAGTGAAATAGTTAAAAACAAGAGATCTTTGAACTTGATAGATATAAAGCTTAAGTTGGATAATATCACTGTAAGATAAGGCAAAGCTAACCTTACACCAACGATCCTTTGGAACTCTTCCTCCATAGAGCGAATCATGTAGCTGTGAAAATCGTACTTTAATGTGAGGTGGTGATTCTGTTCATAAAAGAGAGAGAAAAAGGGACACAACACCACTTAGTTGTAGCATTATTGTCACTCATACATGATTGAAAACAAGAGTGGAAAGAGAAAACAATCATATGGCATAATAAGAGTATCACTCACCACAATGAATCCTTTCCGGAGAGTAAGATAGTCAGAACGAACAACAGAATGTCCAAATTGCCTGAAGAAACATGTCTGCAAACATAACAACGGACGACATCTCAGTCTATTTGAACCAATAGTTCAGACAATGTATACTCCATGAGTTCCAAAAACTATCAACTTAGCTTGGTGAACATATACATTTATGGTTTATTCCAAACATCTAACTCTTAACAATGATTAAGAAAATAAAGAAATGCAGATTTTAAAGTAATCCTCATACCACCCATATAAGCAATCTATTCTTGGCCAGAGGAGCAGATGTGTGATACTGAACAAATGTTGTTTGCCTTTTTAATACTTTCTCCCTTGTCACCGCTGCCTCATAACAACAAACCATTGAGACATAGATACTGAATAATCAAAGCCTTAAACCACATCAATGAGCAAGCAAACAAAGGCATAATGCTATTAAAAAAACTTGTTGAATATTTCGTGCTCACCAGTTAAGCAATCATGTCGATCCATGCGGGCTACATCTTCCCAGATCCTCCAACTATGAATCTGGATAAGAGAAGCATGCCAATCAAACATGTTAAAAACAGAGATTCTTCCAAGATTAAACACACTGTATTGCTAAATTGTGGACAAGCTAGAAATACAGAAGAGGAGTTCATCTGAAGAAGAGATACTACCTTGACGATGGCAAGGAGCATGGTCAAGCAGCTGTAAGTAACATGTGTAACCGCCATTATAAAGATGAAGCGGTGCAGCTGTTCAAGGCCTTCGTATGAAACAAACGGCTCATGCCCCTACGAGATATTGAATATAGTCGCCAAAGAAATGACCAGCAGGTTCTCTAAATGCTAAACTCTACAGCTTATAACCATTATTTAAGTATATACCTCGCTGCAAGTAGCATGGTGGATGCCTTCCTCCAGCCTTCTTCTCCTAAAGATGCTGAAAAAGATGGATTTGGTCAAAAGATTCCTCTGTACAGATGATTCGTTCTCAAGTTCCTCTTTAATCTCGGATCTTGTACAAGGAACGAATCTGAGGTTGTAGAAACTCGAAGGGACACATATGTTGGCTATAGTGCTAGATGTAGCTGTAAGAAGAAGTGATATGAAGCCCAGCAGCATCAACTCTGACCAAAACAAAAACAATATACATTAGGAAAACAAACACGAAAAAAATGTTTTAAATTTTGGTGAACAAAAGAAAAACCTTCTTTCATCTTCTCCAAAGCAGCAAACAAAGGTTTCCTCTTTGTTTTCCTCAACCACTATGCCCAAAACAAAAACAACCGACTTAGAAAAGGTTGAAGATGAATGAAATTAAAAAATGGAAGGGGCTCACAGTGCTAAGACGATAGATGGAGCGCTCAACGATGAGAGAAACAAGGACGAAGACAGACAAGACCAGAGCAACAGACCAAGTAGGAGATAAAGCCAAGGATCTCTCATTTGTTTCTGCTTCGTTTTCTTCTCCTTCTCCCATTTTGTTTTTTTTTTTGGAAACTTTCGAAAAATTGAAACTTTGGGAAACTTTACAAAAACCCAAAAACAAGATCACATTCCTTTGATTCTACAAGTTCAGAATCATTAACCTTGTTAAAAGGACCCGTCGAGCTTCCTCGGAGTGTTTTAGTAAATTTGAAATCCTGTGGTGAGATTTGTCGACTGATCAATCAAATCATTCAGGGGGCAGAGCGTCGTTGAGAGAGAGAGAGATGTTTTGGTGAGGTGAATATGAATTTGGATTATGGAGAAAATAGGATTAAAATTTTT
This sequence comes from Moricandia arvensis, assembly GCA_905132765.1. Lineage (NCBI taxonomy): Eukaryota > Viridiplantae > Streptophyta > Magnoliopsida > Brassicales > Brassicaceae > Moricandia > Moricandia arvensis. The sequence goes on along the minus strand of CAJHQP010000069.1, from coordinate 342,114 downwards.
TTGGGTAAGTAGAAAACAAAAGATGGTGTTGAGGTCACAAGTGGTTGACTTCATGTGCAGACGACAGTCATGGTTTGTTGTGTGTGTTTGAAAGCCGACCAAAGTAAACTAATAATAAATATTGACAAGAAAAGAAGGAAAAGCAGAGCGAGGAAGATTCTGACAGATACCCGACTTTCTTCTTCACATGATAATATACTCTTCTCTCTTTCTTCAAATATTTTAGTTTCAAAAGAAAATACTCTTCTCGCTTATCACTCTTAAAGTGTAATTAAAAGCATAACTAGCAATATTTTTTTCAGTGAGAAGAACATTTACTCTGCTTTTAGCTTTTGTCTTACCAATCAAGTGAAAAACAATTTAATTTCTTCTGCTCTAATCACTCTTTCAGCATAGTAAAACATACTAGGATTAGTTTTTCTAGCTTGATGTATGCAAAGTTAAAAAGTTGCGCTGGTTTTTATTAGATTTGTTATTTTTTTTTTGTTTATTCAATATATTTTCCACTCACTTACTCTATTTTTTTTTCTAGTTTACTTCAACACTATCTAAGTACACTCTTAGAACATCATTAACGGGAAAGCATCTTCCAAAAATATCTCAAATTTATTATACTAATACTATTAAATAATATAATTAAAATTTAAGTAAATAAAAAACTAAATCAATTTTATGATGACATTGTTAAGAGAATCTCTTAATTTTTATAAAGAATACTTTCCGTAACAATGTATTTTCCTCTTTTCTTACCTTTCTCATCACTTTTTATTTCCTTTTAATATTTTTATTGTGAAAGACCATGTAAAATACTTTCACTAATGGTACTTTTAGAACCTTTCAATGGAAAATTTTCACCACAAGAATCTCATATATATATATATATATAATGTAATATTATTATTTAATTATAGATATCTGAAATCTAGGAGAAATCTAATTGAAAATATTCTCTATTGAAAATACTTTTATGAGTCTAATTTCATTTTTACATTAGAATTACATATCTACATCGCTTAACCTCACAAATAATCACTATGTAAATTTAAAATCCAGGAAAGTTATCACTTTTCCCAATCCTCTGTATCACCAACCACACATGTGTACTTTTCTTGTTCCATTTTATTTTCTTCATAATTTTTTTGTAGATCTAATTACATTTCTTTTGTTTAACACATTTAACTTAAATGCTATTTACACTACAAAATATATAAACTTTTCACTTAAATTGTATCACAAAATTAAGATACAAATATTTAGCATCAATTATATCATTTTGATATAAATAGTAACATCATTTCGCAAATTGATGTAAAAATGAACATCATACTTTAAAAATTATTAAAATTAATTGATGTAAATATACAATATTATTGCATTAGTTATAATAAATGATATAAAATACTTGCTTGAACATTTTAGAGTCATTTATTTAAATAATATAATTTTTTGGCATATAACTAATGCAAATATATAAAATAAATGATGTAAAGTAGTTTTTTTTGTAGTGGTAATTCTAGGTTACTTGGATATTCCGTTCAAATTAAATTTCCTGTTTCATATTTGAATAACATACATATTTTTAGAATGCAAGTATATCTTCATGGAAAGGAGGAAGTACGTAATTTGTTTAAAATTTCGTTCTCGAAAGAATCGTATAATAAAGTTGATTAAACAATAATGACGATTAAATAAGCTGTCCGTCTCTTTAAGAAACTGAGCTGGACCTGGAAGCTACCTAAGAGGCAATGACAATAAATGCCTTGAAATATGAGGTCTTGAAATTTCTATTAATTTTTTTGGTAATTCGTTAAACACCAAATTGTTAACTATTCTAGTCGCCGACAGATAAAAGAATAGTTACAATTATAGTAAACAAAACAAAAGTGACGTAATCGCTTGCATGGATGACCCGGGCAACGTGCGAATTCTCATGAAAAAATAGAAAGAAAAAGCGAAGCTCCGCAAGAGATTTCGATCGAGGAGGGCTCCACATTAGTCTTCTTACTTCACAGTTACGACTTTTACAAGTACAAATCTGAAGCCGTGCGTGTGAGTGCATCGGTGCATGCCAATAAATAACTGAAATGAGTATTCATTTTCTTAGATAAACCTTATAGTACTTTTAACTACCAATGAATAAGTAATAACAAATCTTCTGCTAGACTTACTCATATCCTTCTTATGGGTTTGCAGAAGATGATATAAATTTGTAACATCTCAAAATCCATTCCCAAATATTTTTTTAAAGAAAAAGATTTGTCTACGGCTCATTAGTATTAATACTTAGAGTTCTCCTCATTTTTTTATAAATAGAGGCAGTCCTTTTTTTCTCTCATCAAAAACTTGAAACAAAGCTCTACAATTTATTGGAGACGAAAGCCCTAGCCATCAAACTTCTTCTTCTTCTCTCTCTCTCTCTCTCTCTCTCTCTCTCTCTCTCTCTCTCCTCGATCACTCTCTCTCCTCTCTCTCTTTTGCATGCAACTCTCTCTCCTCTCACCGTCCGCTTCTTCTCTCCTCGCCGAGCAGCCGTGAGTGGTGGTGGTGGTGGTCGTCGTGAGTGGTGGTGGTGTGTTAATCAGAGTTTTTGGATTTTCTCAGATCTATATTCCCGTTTCCAGATCCATATATTTTCCGAACCCATTTTCCTTCTCATGTTCTTTATATTGGTTGATGTTGGAATTAGGGTTCGGATAGTCGTTGTTTGAAAGTTAGGTTGTTAGATCATAATGAGAGTTAGGTTGTTAGATGAATGAATCACGATGCATAAGAACCCTTCCACTGTATAAAGGACTGCATTGTGTTGATGTGGATGAATGTTTGTGAATGATTGCATGTGTGATTGGTTGTTATGTCATTTGTTATGTATGATGATGAAAGCTAGGTTGCTAGAAAGAAGTGTATGCCTAGGTTAATAGTGAATGTTATAATTGGAAGATATTAAAATTGGTATTACAAATGGAATCATGTATAGTATGTATAAATGTTTGTATGTATGGTTGCAAAGTGAAGTATGTGTGTAACACCGAGAACGGGTGGCGTCTAATGAATATGTTAAGGTTAAAGTTAGGGTTAATGAGAATGAGAAATGAGAATGAGAATGAGTTAATGTGAATGTGTATTGATTGTAACACTGAAATTGGGTGGCGTCTTGAATGAGATGTGATGAGTACCCGCAAGAAGTTAAGTGATAAGACCGTGAATGGACAGTGACTGCGAAATGCAGGATATAAAATGTGAGAGGGCTCTGTAAGATCGAGTCAATGCCGAGAGTCGTGGCATAATTATGGCTATTAGGACCAAGGTGGCAGACAAAGCCAAAAAGGGCCAACGATGTTGCAATTCAGATAGCCATTTAGGAAGCTGGGAGGCCATGGTTCACGTAAGACATTTCGGGATAGGCCACCAAGAGGTGGGACATCCTTGAGTGGGTCACATGTCATAACGTCTAGGATGATTGGTGTCGAGTCAAGTCGTTGAGTTGAGTTGAGTCGAATCTATGTTGTAGCAATGACTGAATTTGTTGTATTGTGTGATCGCTAGGTTGATAGAAAAGTATGGAAATGATGTTATGTTGTAGTATGTGCATTTGATTGATTGGTTGTAGTTTCTAGTCAGCTCTCATTTCGCATCAAGTAGTATAGAGTTTCATGCAGAGAGGTTCTCTAGAACCGCTTCACTGAGTAACCCATTTAATCATGCCCATCTTTCCATTTTTCCTGTGTGCAAGACTGTGAGTAAAAGTATATGGATTTGGTTGGGTTAGTATTTGATCGAATGTATGCTTTTGAGGACTCATGGGTCCAATAACATGACATGTGGGGTGGTCTAAAATGAGTAGACGCGTGTCCATAACCCCCGGTCAAAATCAAGGTTAGGCGGCAGATGATTGGGGAGTTACAACTGGTATCAGAGCCTAGGTCAAGATCCCTTAGCGGTATCCTAAGGGATCGACATTACCGCCATTTTCGGAAAAAAAAAACATTTCACTTTTGAAAAAGAGGTTTGTGAAAGTTTATGAACAACTAAAAATGTTGGAAATGATTTCAAAACCACCAACCTATATATACTTCTATTACAGTTCTGATCAGATCCATTTGTTTGCAGGATTCTTTCCGTGCTAAGTATATCCATTGATTTTAAAAGAGATTCTTAAACTCATTCATTGGTTTTTAAAAGAGATCTTGAGTAAAGTGTGAAAGTCTTGTGTGCCTCCCTTGATTGATGAGTGTTGTGTGAAAGAAGTTAATTCAGTTTGGGATGTTATATTCGCAGTTTGGGGTTTGAAATTCCTGGACAAATTCCGAATGACAGGGGAGAGTTGTAACATCCCAAAACTAGGCCAATTTTTTAAAACAAAAAGCCTTGTCTACGGCTCATTAGGATTAAGACCTATGGTTTCCCTCCTTTTCTTATAAATAGAGGCATCCCCCTTATATTTTCTCTCATCATAAACTTGAAGTGAAGCTCTGCATAAAATTCCTAGAGACGAAAGCCATAGCCATCAAGCTTCTTCTCTTCTCTCTTTGGCCATTTATCTCTCTCTCTCTCTCCTCGCCGAGCATCAACGAGTGGTGGTGGTGGTCGTCGCGAGTGGTGGTGGTGTGTTGATCGGAGTCTTTGGATTCTCTCAGATCCATATTCCCGTTTACATATCTATATATCTAGATCTCAGATCTATTCCTAAGGTGAAGTGATTCAAACCCAATTTTCTTCTCATGTTTTTATATTTGTTGATGTTGGAATTAGGGTTCAAATAGTCCTTGTTTGAAAGTTAGATTGTTAGATCATAATGAGAGTTAAGATGTTAGATGAATGGATCATGATGCATAAGAACCCTCATACTGTTTAAAGAACATAATGGACTGCCTTGTGTTGATGTGGATGAATGTTTGTGAATGATTGCTTGTGTGTTTGGTTGTTATGTCGTTTGTGATGTATGATGATGAAAGATAGGTTGCTAGAAAGAAGTGCACACCTAGGTTATAGTGTATGTTATAATTGGAAGATATTACAATTGGAATCATGTATATATGTATGGTTTCGAAGTAAATTATGTGTGTAACATCGAGAACGGGTGGCGTCTAATGAATGTGTTAAGGTTAAAATTAGGGTTAATGAAAATGAGAATGAGAAATGAAAATGAGAATGTGAATGTGAATGTGAATGAAAATGAGAATGAGAATGATTCAATGTGAATGTGTATTGATTGTGACACCGAAAACGGGTGGCGTCTAAAATTAGATGTGATGAGTACCCGCGTACAGTAGCCTAACAGGAGGTACCCGCACAAAGTTATGGAATAAGACCGTGAACGGACGGCTACCGTGAAATGCGAGATATAAAATGTGAAAGGGCGTCGTAAGATGAAGTCACTACCGAGTCGTGACATAATTATGGCTATTAGGACCAGGGTGGCAGACAAAGCCGAAAGGGGCCAACAATGATGCAACTCGGATAACCATTTAGGAAGCTGATATGCCGTGGTTCAAATAAGACCTTTCTAGATAGGCTGAAAAGATGTGGGACGCCCTTGAGTGGGACATAGATCCTTGTATCTAGGATGATTGGTGTCGAGTCGATTCTTTGAGTTGAGTCGAATCAAATCTATGTTGTAGCATTGACTGAGTTTATTGTATTGTTTGATCGCTAGGTTGATAGAAAAGTATGAAAATGATGTTATGTTGTAGTATGTGCATTTGATTGATTGGTTGTAGTGGCTAGTCAGCTCTCGTTTCACATCAAGTAGTATAGAGTTTCATGTGGAGAGTTTGTCTAGAACCGCTTCACTAAGCAACACATTTTCCCTCCTTTCAAATTCTCATGTGTGTAGGAATGTAAGTAGAAGTATATGGATTTAGTTGGGTAGGTATTTGATCAAAGGTATGCGTCCGAGGACTCTTGGAGCCAGTAACGGGATACGTTTGGTGGTCTAAAATGAGTAGATGCGTGTCTATAACATCCGATCGAAACCCCGGTCGGACGGCTGGGGATTGGAACATTAAAAGATTACTATCCAACATTGAGGACAATGCAAATGAGATTGAACAAAACTTAAAGGCAAGCTCATAGATAATCAATTAAGGTAAACAAAAGCAACATTTCTTTATCTTTTGGGTAAGCTCTAATGTAAAATGTGTCATTATTAATTTTATATACACACATAATACTAACATAGTATCATGAGGAACATCTAATATATATGTAAAAGTTTGTCCGATATGCATTTCGTTAATGAACTCTCTTCCATACTGAAAACATTACAAAAAAAAGAGAAGGCAACAATGATCGAAAATTGTTATTATTTTAAGAGTACTAGCTAGAGGAACATCACTTTGTAATACACTAATAGAAAAATTGCCCACAGCTACGAAAATGCTACGAATATTTCGTAGCAAAAACTAACAAGCTACGAAACGTGCTACGAATTGTCATAAAAACATTCGTAGCAAATTATAGCAATATTATAGAAAAGGTTGCTATGAAACTGCTACAGTTATAAACGTGGCAACAAAATAGCTACGAAATTGCTACAAAAATAATCGTGGCAAAATAATAACTACTAAATTGCTATGTTAATAAACATAAAAACAAAATAATATATATACGAAACAAATCCGTAGCTAGTCCACCGAAAATAATGTCACACCAGTCACCTTCTGCAAAATTGGCAGTGATAAAAACAAAAAACGTAGCCTCAAAAAATTTTTGTAGGAAATTTCGTAGCATTGATTTTTTTAAGTGATATCCAAACCGTCAGATTGAACGCAGATAATTCGAAAAATTGCTACGAAATGGAACATGGCAAAATTCATAGCAATTTTCGTAGCATAACGTAGCGAAATTAGTAGCAAATTTCGTAGCAAAGCGTAGCAAAGTTTTCTCTATAAAACAAACACACGAATTCGTTCTTATACAAGTGAGATTTTTGTTCAAGAAAAAAACGAGTGAGAGTAAAAGCATTACGAGTTCAATGTCGTATTATTTTCAAAATCGAGAGTGGATGGATCAATACATTGATCCAGTCAATATTTGTGTTTTAATAGAGTTTATGGAAGGTGTAGAATTTTTTATTGCATTTGCCTCGAATCAAAATTCTTTCATTGAGGAGAAAATCATGTTATGTCCTTGTGGTAGATGTCAAAATCGAAAGCAATGTGATGCAAGACTTGTATCTCGCCATATTTACTGATCGCTTTCAAAAGTAATTATTACGTATAGTCAAGCCATGGAGAAAATTATTATGACGTTGGATAATCATCGACGGGAGGACACTTTATGGGAGAAGAAACAATGTATCCAGAAGAAGAGGCTCAAGAGAACATAATGGGAGGAGACTTTGGGTCGCCCCATATATTGGTGAATGTGATGGAAGCTATGGAAACACCTATTGAAGAGCCATATCAAGAAAGAGTGTTTCAAGCTTTGGAAGCTGCCAATCAACCACTAAATGATGGATGTGTTAATGGTATTTCTCAATTATATTTGGCATCTCGTTTAATGAAAGTAAAAACCGATCATAATTTGGTAAATTCAGATATGGGTGAAATATCACAAACTTGTAGAGATGTTCTGCCACAATCAAATATATCTCATGCGTCATATTATGAGACGAAGAAGCTGACGAAGTTGCTTGGTCTCCCTGTTGGAAGGAGGATCGCGACAGTTGGTGTGTCGATTTTGTCAAAAATATAGATGTCACGAGAACCATAGGTAGGGGAAAAGGCGTCCAAAACAAAGAATGATTTATATGCCTATTACAGAGAGGTTGAAGCATCTATATCAACAAGAGGCGACTGCATCACAAATGCGATGGCATGCAGAACCTGAGTCTCCCAAAGGAGAAATGCATCACATTTCTGATGCAGCAACGTGGAAGCTTTTTAACAGGGTGCATCCTAATTTTTTCTGCGGAAAGTCGAAATGTTTATCTAGGAAGACAAAAATTGAATCACAATATGAGTCTTTTCGAGTTGTAAATAGTTGTAAAGTTGTTGATGTTGTATATGTTTTACGAAACAAATAGCCTTTCTGTAACAATCCGCACGTGGCATCCAGGCTGGCTTAGCAGAGCATCGACCCCAACCCTCACATGTAAACCCAAAACTCTCCCTAAGTAGGTTGTTGGTGCGCTTGGCGTTCTTCGAACCCAAGACCTCACCTTTTAACAACTTTCCCACAAAGTTGTTGGTGTGCTTGGCGTTCTTCGAACCCAAGACCTCAAATTTTAACAATTCTCCCATAGAACAAGTTGTCACCAATTGCTATGCATGTCAGTTAATGATAACTTATCATGTGGGAGGTTGTTAAAAGGTGAGGTCTTTGGTTTGAGGAATGTCAAGCGCACCAACAGCCTATCTGGGATAGCTTAGGGCTTACAACTTTGTTAAGGTTTGCACTTTCTACTTTTAGAGATTTCATAAAGATGAAAATTGGGTCCTTTTGGTTGTTGCCTGTGAATTGTTGAGGAATCTTTCGATCACATTGTTAAAGTTGAACTATTTTTGTCATCTCTAGATCGTTATGTGATTGTTTAGTGCCATTTGTTAATTGTGTTATATAGTAAATGATGTATTGAGATATCTGTGTTTGTCATATTTTTTTGTATACCTAATCGTAACTTTTACAGTCGGTTCAGACTTGATTAGTCTAGCCTCAATTTATTTGTTTATTTTTTCAGTATTTATTGCCTTGTTTAATTTGTTTTGTTAATATTCTATTGATTAATCCGCTGCATAATCTATTTGCAGGCCACATTCGACTGCCTTAAAAAAACTTACGAGTTTTTGACACCAAAGTTCTGGAAAGAGACAAGTATTAAAAAATCGCCATATCAAGAATACACATATTCGTTGGCCCAAAATACACATATTACTAAAGTCATCACCGAAGGTGAAGAGAACCAAGCCTCTTAAATAATAACAATGTCCTCCCTTGTTTTCTTTTTGGATTATCTTTTCATGAGTTTATGCTTATGGTTGAACCTTTGGTAGTAGTACTATATGTTGCTGGATTACATCTTATGTTTTCATTTCATCTCAAACGGTTACTTTTTCTCAGTTTCCGTTTTTGGAATTATGGATGGTTAAATTGTTTCCAATTGACATGCATATTGTTAGTGTGCTTGACATCTGCTGACTCTTCATTTTTGAGATGTTTTGCACTCCAAAAGTCATTCATCCTTCCAAATTCTAAGGAGTGAATACTATACCTTAAATTTGCAGGTACATTCCTTAAAACATTATTTACTTCTCATTTTATATATTTCTCACTTTATTTACTTCTCATTTTATATGTTTAACGATTTATGACTTTATGTACTTATTATTTTTATGCTGCATTTTTGTATTATAATTATATTCACCTAAATATTATTATTATAATCTTATAAAGTTAATTCAAATAATAATAATATATTTATAAATATTGTATACCAGAATATCATAATACTAATAAAAATGTAATACAAACATATTATTTCACACAATGATAATAATACATTACCATAATTTTACACAAATCAAAAATTATAATACAATCACAATATTTTACATTAAAATAAAAGTTACATAAGCTGAAATATTACAGACTAAAATATATATTATAATACTAATATTTAAGTAAATTTGGTCTCGAACCTCCAAGATCATTAAAATATTATTGATATACATTTGGGACAATCTCTTCAAATTATTGTTGCTAAGTTTTTTTGTATGATTCTTTCTTATTAAGATATGGTGAGTGTTAATATCATTGTTGGTTTAAATTTCTCAATAAATTTTTATTTTCTTCCTCTATTTTATAGAGCTAATTTTTGCGTGATTTTGGATACATAACCGAAGCACCTCATGATTTTTCTTTAGATGATGCATTTTCTTTTAAAAAAATTAGGATTTGTTAATTTTTACAAAACCAAATTATCTATAGTTGAACTACTACTTCACAATGTTTATTTTTGAGTTTTGCTTTCTTTGATCCAATAAAAAATTGTGACGATTTTGAACCACTATCGTCACTGCTTAGATTAATTGAAAATAAAAAAAATCCAAAAAACTGTCTTTTATTTTTGATTATAAGTAATTTGGTATTCAGGAATTTGTTTACTAATTATGTCAATATCATATATTAATATATGCTTATTGAAGTTTAATGATTATAATTAATTATTAATAAAATTTAAAATTAAATGGTAAAATATAGATTTTTAAGAGAAAAAAAATTGAGTGCCAACATTAAATAGTTACCTACTCATTCTCTATTTCAAGAGTGATTCCATTTCAAAATGAGAGAGATTGTTGAAGATTAGCGACAATGCTATGTTCAATATTTAATCTATTATATTTAGGAATGAATCCATGTTTCATCTTAATATTTATTTTTATGCCATTGACTCTATATCTAAAAAAAACATCTCTACAATTTTAAAAATGGAAACAAACCTTTTCTGTCGGCGAAAACAAACCTTCGTTTGACCTAGACTGATGTTTTATAACCAAATTTTAACTAATATCCATGTTTTGTGTTTAGTGTTTTGTTAATCGGTTATAAAATAACAGTGTTTCGTTTTGTGTTTTCATATCTGAGAGATCAATAGTGATGGTTTATCAAAAAGACAGTTTTTTTTTTGGTGTTTTCATATTTGATCAATACTATCAATAGTACGGTGTGATTTATTGTTTAGTACTATAGTCTAGAGTTTAAGAAAATCCATGGCTTACTCAAATCAAGTTATGATTTATACATTTCGTGACTAAACATTTGTTTTCAAATCCTTATTTTATAAATTAATTTGTACCATACACATTGCACTGACACAATCATAGATTGTAACAACCGTTGTATTAGGCATGTTAATATTCTGAATTCCAAACTCATATATAAACCAAACCATAACTAGCCTTTGGTTAGTATAACCACAATTCATAAATACACTAACATATGGTTGGTGAATTTATCAAACTATTTTGGGAAAATAAATTTGTACTCAAGATGCCTAAACAAAATATTTAACAATATTAAACACACCTTGCACTTTTGGATAATCTTCATTAGCTCCATATCATATTCCTAAAATCTATGATATTATCAAAATTTTAGTTTAACGTGTGCCTGTTTTTAAGCTACCACCTAAACGTAAAAGATATCAATTTTTAGTTCCAGTATGTACTTAACTTCTCATATTTTCTAATGTTTTGAGTTTTAATTATCATGTATATAGGAAATGAAAATCCGAATATTATTCTCTAATAGGAAAACATAAACGAAAATATATCAATCTTTCAATTAAATTCCATATACTTTACAAAACATTAAAAAAATCTCATTTCTGGAAATTTTAACTATAAGCACTAAATTTTAAGCTTATATATTAAAAAAATTAATTGACATTACAATATATTTCTGGAAGCTTTCTTCATTTACTGAAATTAGAACAAATTATTAATTTAAAACTACCTACAAATATGTTTTATTATTTTTAATAATAACTAAAAATTAAAAACCACATAAAATATAAATAAAATGTACTATATTATCTTACACGTATTTTTTTATAACTAATCTAATACAATTCCAATGAGCTAAATATATTATAAGAAATGTAGATGGCAAAATTGACAGTTCCAAAAACCAAATAAAATTAATCTACATAAATTAAAAAAATAATTGTTTTTCACATATTAAACAAATAATATGTATATATTTTAATATATTGTCATTACATAAAACAATTATGTTTATCTATATTAAAGTTAAACCAAATATCTGTGTGGGTGCGCAGATTCAGGTCTAATTCATTTTTAAACATCTGTTTATTGACTAAGCAGCATCTTTAAGGTCATGGGATGACTCCCTAAAAACTGCATGATTATTAGTTTTACTTCGTTTACGTGGCTGAAGAGTTTGAACGCTGTCTCTTTCTCATCACAAACTTCTAGTCAAACGAAAACCTTAAAAGTTACTAATGGGCTTTTATGAATTCATAAATAGTTTTTGTTAAGTAAGCGTGTTCCACATCGGAAGCACTATAGAAGGTGATACGTTTCGTTTTGATTATAAATAGAAGAGACATTCTCTCTTTATAACTCATCTTTGCGCTTGGGGCAATGACGCAGCTAATGAGGTACTAACCGAGGCGCGTCTATTGCTGGTTGAAAACTATTTCCAAACCCCCTCCTGGGCCTAAGCTTGTCTTGGGCCTTCGAGAATTTCTGGAAGGGCTCCCTCCGAGGTAAAGCCCTACAATTTTTAGTTTAATGTTTCTTAAAAATTTGCAAACCAGTGTTCTTGTGACAAATTTGTTGGCAAATTTATATTAGTGTTTAAAGATTATACTCAGTTCATGCTTGTGGTCTCGTAGTAGTTTGATAAGTTTAATGCCTTACGGTTCTCGTGATATACAAATAAATTGAGCCAATGCATAACTGCTCAACTCAACCTCACGCGTCAAAAGGAGAAGATGAGCCTTAAGGTAATTACAACGCAATGCATTAGCGACTTGATTGGGCTGCTTATAAAATGGGATTTAATAATCCATAAAGCCAAGATCTCAATATATTAAGTACTTCTCAACTGTTATATCCTCAGGAACAATGCCTAAACTGGAGTGTAAAATACGAGTAAAACTTATCGAACTGAGTCACGAAGCCGTGCAATGAGGACAAAGCTAACTATTCTTTTGCTTTTTACCGAAGAGTGCGGTGATCCCTCTTCTAGGAAATGAAGCGTCCATTAATTCTTGAGTTTGAAACTTTATAATAGTTGAAAACTTATTAAATTACAAAAAAATAAATATTTTATAATAAGTTCCACGCTATCCATGTTAATTAAGCAGGACAACATATGCTATGTTTCTTCCACACCATATGATAAAGTTTGGTTTATATCAAATCTTATCTCGGAGAAAGTAACGACATCGGATGAAGAGCAAGTGGAGAACACTTAAGAAATTGGTATAAGAGTGACTCAATAGATGTAGTGTAGAATTTACTAAGATGAAGAATATTTCCTTTATTCATACAATTCAATGTACATCATAGTATATACACCCCAATGTTTCTTTTCTAGAATAACATATATCTTTAACTTCAATATCCCCTTCAAGTTGGTGGTACGAAATTTCGAATACCTAACTTGGACAAAAGTTTTTCAAAAGTTGGTCTTGGGAGAACTTTAGTGAACAGATCATCGACTTGGTATTTTGTTGATATGTGCTCTGTGACGATGCCCCCATCTTGGACATCATCCTGAACTTGATAACAGTCAACATCTATGTGTTTGCTTTGTTCATGGAAGACAAGATTATCAGCTATGTGAATTACAGCTTGACTATCACAATGTAACGTAACATGATGAGAGTGGACAAAACCAAACATCTTCAAGAGTGCACAAAGCTATTTTATTTCTCGAAGTGTATATGCCATCGCACAATACTCTGCTTCAGCGGAGGAACATGAGACTGTTTTCTGCTTCTTTGTTTTCCAGGAGATTGGAGAGTCTCCTAAGTATACAATGTAGGCGGACATCGTCTTGTAATGCGGTATGCAGCCCAATCGGAGTCGCAGTAAGAAGTGAGTGTGAGGCCACTGTCAGAGCAAAGAAAAACACCTTTTGCAAGAGAACCTTTGAGATATCGCACCCCAATGTGCAACCTTAGGAGTTTTCATGAATTGAGAGAGAATATGAACAATGTAGCTCAAGTCCGGTCGAGTTATGGTCAAATATATGAATCGTCCAACCAAACGACGATACTTCTCTGGATTGTCGAACGTCAAACATGTGATATATGCAATTTTGTGGTTGAGCTCCATTGTTACAGCTGACGGTTTATAGCCCAGCATACCATCTTCTGCTGAAGTGTCAGTGTCGATCGATAACAAAGGATGGGCGTCGATCGATTTTTGAACTGCAAGCGTGTCGATCGATTGTCTGGGCTGGGTGTCGATCGATTGTCTGGGCTGGGTATCGATTGATGCTCCATATTCCAACTCTTCAGTGAAGTCATAATCGCATAAGCATGTGGCCACAAGTTCTGCATTATCACACAATTCAATCAGAGTAGCCTAGTTCTTATTCTTGATAGGTTCATATAAAATATTTTGATCAATTAAAGATATATACAACCTGTTTAATTTCATATCGAAGATAACTCCCACGGTAGCCATGAATGCTCTCTCAAGTAGTAGTGAATAGTTCCAATCTATCATGATATCCATCACATGGAAGTCTACTGGAACTAGGGTGTTGTTAATCTTCACTGTAACATCTTTTACCATCCCTCCTGAGTTCACTTTAGAGCAATCTACAAATGTGAAGGAATCATTGGAGGGTTTCACTTTCATGTTTAGCTCCTCTGCCATAGTTATTGGCATAATGCTCACTGATGATCCAGTATTGCAGAGGGCATTGGGGGTATTTGTTGCCCTTGATAAAACATGGAATCACAAACTTCCTATGATCACTTTTCTTCTTCAGACAGGTCTTCTGTTTCATCTTTTCTTTGAGATGATTGAACATGACCTCTATATCATCGTCTGTCGCTCCTTTTCCCTGAAAAACATCCACAATATGTGAGTATAATAAGCTTCATCAAAAGGAGTATCTAAAGGAATTTTTAAAACTCTTTTGGTAAAGCTATCCATCTCTTTTTCATTTGCTTCTCTGCGTAGATGTTTGGGGATGTTTTGCTTCCTCTTGGAGTGTCCCTCATCTTCTCTATCAAGATCCATACTTTCAGATGTGTTAGTGTACTGTTCTGAAACCGTTCTGGTTGGACGCACAATTAAACTCACAGCGATCTTGGTAGTCGAACCGACTTCCTCATCTGTCGATTGATGCTTAGGTTGCATTGTCGATCGATTTGTCTATCTCTCTGTCGGTCGACTGTATCATGTAGGTGTCGATCGACGTTAGTTAATTAAAACGAAGCTACTGATGGTGAGGATTCGCTGTCGATCGATGCTCATTGCTTGGTGTCGATCGACACCAATGCGAACTGCCAAATGACATCAAACTTTCTACACAAAAATCTCCTTCTTGGAGCCTTTCCCTCTTAACTTCTTTCCAAAAATCATCATCAATCAATGCATTTACGTGGTGGTTATGTCCAGCCTCAATTTTATCCTTGATCAGGCTCTCATGTTTCCTAATGGTTTCACTTATTTGCAGCACTTGATTCTCCAGCTTCTTCACATGGGTATTGAGATTTTTGAACTTGGTGTTGAGGTTGAGGTACAACCTATTTATCTTTCTTTTGAAATCTACATTCATCTTCTGATGTCCCTCTAAAACTCTGTCAACCATTGCTTCAATCTTGCTTTCTTGAGTCTATGGAGGAGGATTCTGGTAGTAAGAAGATCCATAAGTTATGTTGTTGTTGAAGGGCTTTCACTGTGAACCTTGATTGAAGCTACTCTTTCGACCATTACCATAGGATTTCCTGTTGAAACCTGGATTCCATTGTCTCTGGAAACCATTCCGATCAATGTAGTTCACATCCTCTTCTTCTATCTCATCATCTTCAGACTATATTGCTTCTACCTCTGCCAAAGTGACCTGCTTCTTGAAGAATTTCTGAACACTATCCACTTTTGCCTTGACCTCTTCAATCTGATCCTTAATCATAGTTGGAGTTGATATGTTTCTTTTAAAGTCCGTGTTCTCGGTGCTGCTGCTAGATGTCAGATTCTCATTCGACCTTGTAGCTTATTCATGATTCCTATTGCTGAAATTTCTCTCACTAGTTGTGTCCAAAGCCATCTGGTACTATAATCCAATACCTCTAAAGAAAGTGCTGAGAAGTTGCACCTTGTTGAACCCATGATGTGGACAATCTCTTTGGTATGAAATGAATTTCATCTAGGAGTCTCTGAAAGATTCTAAAGGTTCATGTGAAAAAGTAGCAATCTTGCTCCTTGATCTTCTCTCTCGCGTCATTAAAGAAGTTACGCAAGAGAGCATTTATGTCATTCCAGGATGTCAGGGATTCTGGTGGTAACTGCTTAAGCCAATATGAAGCTTCTACAACAAGTGAGTACTTGAAGAGTTTACAAAAAAGATAGTCCTTAGGATCTCCATTGGCTTTGATAGTAGTAACTAGATCCTCAAATCGCTCCAAATGATCCATAGGGTGCTCATGTCGTAATCCATGGTAAGGTGTTTGTGCTACAAGTCCGAAGAAGGCGGGCTTGATTTCAAAATCATTCCTCTGAAAAGCTGGAGGGCGAATGGCATATCTGTTGGCGTAGAACTGGTTTGGATGGTTGTAGTCAGCTAGTGTTCTTTGGGCAGCTTAGGCATTAGCTTCAGGTAGAGCTGCTGTAGCGTCTGCTTATGTTTCTGTATCATGGATTATAGCCTCCTGATCGTCTATCTTTTAACATGTTGCATTACGCAGATGACCGTCTTGGTCATGCAGGTTCCCATTCTCATCCCTAGTTAGTATAATAGTCGCAACCATCTGAACTTGCCTGCTTCTTTCGATCGATGCGGGTAAGATGCTGTTGATCGTCGTTATGTGATCACTGTCGATCGATGCTATCTGTAAAGAAGTGTTGGTCGACGTGGTGTTGTTGCTGTTGATTGATGCTTATCGTCTTTCTTTGCGGATCGTACGTTAGATTCTATCAGGGTTAGAGAATAGTAGTTCTTGTCCTTTATTGCTCCTGGTGTGTCTTTGCATGCACCTGAAAAGCAAGGAAAATAAAAATTTAGTAACTTGAAAGTAGTAACAAACCTAGACTAAATCCTAAAATTTGATCTAATGACGATCAATGTTCCCTGGCAATATCGCCAAATTTAACATGCGTTTTTTATTGTTCTAGCAGGATATAAATATCCTAAACAATTCACTATCAAATTAATTCTAGTCTTAACACATAAATAGTACTCTTACCAAAAGAAATCATGTGTAGTAATTAGGGATTAAATCCACAAAGAGCAATGACACACAATAGATTTCTTATTTCTAAACATTAAGCTAAGTGAATATATATATTGGTGGTAAAAAATCAGTTAAGAAAATATTTCTTATCAAGAAGTAGAAATGCAATATGAAAATATGCTAATAATGTAAATATGGAAATAATGCAAATATGGAAATAATGTAAATATGGAAATATTCTAATAAACTAATTTGATGGAAATGTAAATATGCTAGATCTAGGGTTTCAAGCCTAATGGATTATAGTGGATAGGAAGCACAGATATGTAAATATACTAAAACTCAAATATTAACTATTCTGATTCTGACCCTTTTAACTCGAACTCTCGTATGCGAGCAAAAGGAAAGACCATCGATCGACAGATATGGCCTGATGTCGATCGACGGTGAAACCAGAAGGAAGTGTGAACGAGATTTGATAAGTCCACCAGACTTATTAGACCAGCTCTCGCATGCACCTAACAACCTAGTTCAATGGAGTGTATTCTGGCACAAAACCTACTCTCGTAGTCGTCCATGTCTTACTTTCAAGATCCTAGTTAGCTACTCTAGAATGCAAGCATTAAACACAACTCAATTGATGGATATTAACCTAACTAGCAATCTTACTTTTGGGCTAATCCATGATTTCTATCATTCAACCCTAAATCTAGTTGATGAGTACTCAAACAAAATCAAAGAAAGAACCATAGTCTCAATAGATTGCATAAATAAAATATTGGGGTTCCAATACAAATCTCCCTAAGGAGTTATAAATCTTCTCCTCTAAAAACCTAAGACTATAAAGCTTTGTAAGTTGTGTCAATCCTTGCCTACGCTTGTACTTGCACACAATTTTTGCTCTCAATACATAAGCATAAATATAAAAATACTAAAACCTAGGTCAAAACTCATCTATGGCATTCTTGTCTTTTGTCTTCTAAACTTTGGCTTTTCAATCGATTGTCTGCGAGTTAAGTGTCGATCGATGGCAAGTGTGCAACATCGATCGACCTTGGTCTTTTATCATCGGTCAACTCCAATTCTGTGTCGTCGATCAACGACAGTCTTGTACTTCGACTCCTCAAATAGCCAGCTACGGATTCTTCTTTTCTAAATGCTCCAAAAGCTCTAAGTATCTCTATTTATCTCCAAAGCGTCCATGGACCTGTAAATACTCTAAAACATATCCTAGACACACATAATAGACCCTAAATATAGCATAGAACATGGCCTAAAAATGGTAGTAAATAGGCAATATCAGTCAGTATCCACGATGTCAGCTAATGCGTGTGGTGGTTACGAGACCTCGGGTTTTTCATCCATTAAAGGAAAAACATATTCCTGGAATTTTACATTCCGACTTATGAAGAATTTCTCGGTCTCGAGATCATAGAGACGCCAACCCTTTTTACCGTATGAGTATCCAACAAACATACATCTTCTGCTACGGGGGCCAAACTTATCTTTGTCGCGAGAGCGTAAGTGTGCATAACATATACATCCAAACGTGCGAAGTGTATCATAGTTAGGGCGAGTACCAAAGAGTATATCGTAAGGAGTTTTGCCTTTCAACACAGAGGAAGGCGTACGGTTGATCAAATGCATAGCCACAAAGATGCTCTCTCCCCATAAATTAACCGGTAACCGACTCTGAAAAAGGCGTGCAAACGACGTTTAAGATATGACGATGTTTTCTCTCTACACGACCATTTTGTTGAGGTGTATGAACGCAAGAATTCTGATACAACATCCCATACTCTTGAAAGAAGGATGTAAGGCACATAAATTCGGTACTATTGTCACTTCTAAATGACTTGACTGACTTGTTGAATTGTTTTTTAGCCATTGAACCAAAATTACAAATTAGAGAAGCAACTTCCAACTTAGAAGTCATAAGATGCGTCCAAACTGTCCACGAGTGAACATCTACGAGAGTGAGAAAATATGAAGATCCACACGTCAAAGGTGTCCTATAAGGTCCCCAGACATCAACATGAACAAGAGTGAAACAATCTGAAGCTTTATTAAAACTATCATTAAAAACTTCTCGTGTTTGATTAGCACGAAAAAAAATATCACAACTCTTGATCTCTCCCAAAGCACTAGAGGATTGATCACACTCTTTTAAAGAATGCAAGACACTAGCAGATGGATGCCCTAGTCTAGAATTCCACAACACTTCATAAGATGTAATTTTCTTGGAAGCTTTGTGTGCAAGAGCAGCTGAGACTCCAGTAAAATAGTACTCCCTCACGCTCTTCACTCGCTCCAATAAAATTCCTCGTAAAACGGTTCTACAAGAAACACAACGTATCCGTAAATATAGCCACACAACCAGTTTGTCTCAGCAATTTCGACATTGAGATTAAGGTACAATCAAAGTCGAGTACAAACAACACATCTTCGAGCCAATAGTTAGCGCTTAATGGCAAAATGCCACACTTTGTAGCTCGAGATAAATTCCCATTTGGGAACCAAACATGAGAAGATACTATGTCTACTACGTTGCCCAGTAGATACACATCTCCACTCATGTGGTGTGAGGCCCTTGTGTCAATGATCACATCAGTAAGATTAGTTTTACCCAATAACTTTTCAAACGTGGTGTTTGGTCGTTGGGCTTGGAGAAGCTGAATCAGATGTGAGGCCCAGCATGAACGTTGTTGACTCTGCCACGGCCACAACCAGTGTTACGTACTCCACGACCACCACATTGAACAGGTTTGTTGTCGCTGTTGGTAGTGCGATTTCCACGAGAGGCCGTTGGGTTTGCTCAGGGTACCAATCATGGTAACCATGAAGCAAGAAACAATTGGTGACTTCATCTCCTTGTCTACGACATTGAGTGCAAGAGAGGCTAGATTGATCGCGAAAACGCTGACTGGATGCAGCAGCAACCGAAGGAGACTATGTTTTTTCACAGAAAAACCGTAACCCTCTGCTTTCACGGCTTCACCTATTTGTGCAATGTTCTGGTTCTTTTTTTCTCTAATCAAAAGAGAGTTGACCTGATTCAGCGGTGGCAACAGATCCTCACCAGTGATAGTTGAGCGGATGTTAGCAAAGAGAGGAAGATCAAATCCGACCATATATTTGTGGACCCGATCATCCTCACGTTCCTTGAGAAACTCGGCTGCAGCTTCACATCGACGAACCTTGGTAGTGTTGTATTTTAATAGTTTCCCACAACTTCGTCAAGTGTCCATAATACTCAAGAACCGGGTGTCCGTATTGTATGAAAGAAGCGATTTCATCTTTGAAAACTTGTTTTCGTACTCCATTGCCGACTGAGAACAAACACGAAGGTTTTCCCACAGAGTTGCAGCAACAGACTCGTAAGAGACGGTGGAGCATATTTTAGGATCAATGGATGTGCGGATCCATACAATGATCATCCAGTTTGCGGCGAGCCACAAGCTCAGATCAAGTTCAGCGTCTGGTTTGGTAGGTGTTCCATTAATAAATCCAGCTTCTGTTTAGCCTGAAGTAAATTCCTTAACTTAGTGGCCCATTCTGGATAGTTGTCATATTTCAAAATTACAGAGGATATCAATTCTTCGGGATTGCTAGATGGGCTAAGTAGAAGCAGGGAATTCAGTGTTGCTACAGTGATTTCTCCTATAAAATTTGACATCGCTTTGCTTCGGTAAAAAGTAAGGTAAAAGGTAGAAAATAGTATGCACGACGGCTTACACAACGGCAGTGACTTTCATTACGACGGCGGCGGTAACACAAAGGTGACAGCAGCAGTAGCGTATTAGGCCAAAGGATAAAATGCTCTGATACCATAAAATAAAGAATATTTCCTTTATTCATACGTTCAATGTACATCATAGTATATACACCCCAATATTTCCTTTCTAGGATCTTAACCATATCTCGAAGATATTATTAACATATATCTTTAACTCAAATAATTACCTTTGCACTTGGGGCAATGTCGCATATATTGAGCAACTAACTGAAGTGAGTCTATTGCCGATACAGATGAACACACACACAAATCTAATATTTTCTCAGTCCAATTAAGACACATGATCATCAAATTTAAAGATATGACTTGAAATATGCATTTGGAACTCTTAAACATTTAAAATGGTCAATTAGGGGTTCTTAAATATCGAACAGCTTCAATAAATTTTATTTATCTACTTCCGGGAACGAAGAAGAGAGTTTTTAGTTTAGCATTGTTTACCTTTAACTTGTGAACAAGGTCAACACCGTCAACAAGACGTGTGCGTGAATCAAGTGCTTCCGATGAACTTCCCGCCACAAACTGGTTCATGAGAATAGTCAGAGAATCCTACATTAGTATGCGTAAATCAAAGAACAGAAAAGCTTGTTGTTTTAAAAGCTTTACATGAAAACCAGTGATTTTCTTGTGATTGGATTTCTTTTTCCTGTTCTTCAGATTGATTTCCTTTCTCTGCTGCAATTTGTTATCTAAATAACCCAAATAAAAATAAGATACAGAAACAGTGTCGACTTATAAGAAAGAGATAAGCTTAATGAGTTTATATACCATGTGAGTTGTATAAGCAACAAGTCCCCTTATATGAACCAACCAATGCACCCTTTACAAACCAAGAGAGCTTCATTAAGGTACTTTGTGATTTTAATTTAACCCAAATCTCACTCGTTATATAGACATAACTAAATGGTGTACATGACGATCTGGTGTATAGCAGGCAGCTGTGACCATCTCATAAAGATCATTCCGGTCAACAACTTGATGATCTCAAACGTTCAGTAAAAAAAAAAGAACCTTGATTATCTGGAATGCTCCATATGCGAACTTTTGCATCTAACGATCCAGTTCCACAGGATTATGTGGACAAGAAACAAAAAGCAAATGAGAGAAAATCTTATGTTAAATAACAAACGTAGATTGAGACTAAAAATTCATATCACAAATATATTGACAAACGAATCTTTCCAGAATCAGAGTTGACACTTAAAGCGGCTACTTTATCTCCTTATGTTTGCTTAGTTTAGTAGAGACTAAGAGCAAAAGTAAATTATGGTCACTTATGAGGAACAAGAGGGTATATTCACTCACCATAGTCACTAGTCACTATGTGAGAAGACTTTCAAACATGACTTGCTAGATAAGTCCCATAGACGAACAGTCTTGTCCAAATGTTAGTGATTTGCTTGTCAATTGAGTGACAAAAGATTTTAGTGAGCCTGAGTTTATTAGAGAAACAGAATCACAACATTGTTGAACTGATCACCTGATTCTCATTAGCTCAAAAGAGTATTTACAATTGAGTTTATATACACATCTCTTAACCAATAGACCGGAATCAATTTCAACTTAGATAAACCGGAACAAACCGGGTCTAATACAAATGATATCCCCCCTCAAGATGAAGGTTCATAGATGTTATGAACACCCATCTTGCTAATCATTTCCCGGAATGGAGAAGGGTAGAGAGCTTTAGTCAAGCAATCTGCAAGCTGATCTCATGTCCTAACAAACATAGTCTTCAGAAAACCATCCATTATCTTTTCCCTAACTTTGTGACAATCATTCTCCAAGTGTTTTGTTCTCTCATGAAAAACAGGATTGCTAGCTATGTGAATAGCTGCTGTGTTGTCACAGTAGAGATGGACATGTAAAGAATGTGGTATCCGAAGATCATTAAGGACCTTATCAACCCACATGAGCTCCTTGGTTGCCATACACATTGCTCTGTATTCAGCTTCTGCTGAACTACAAGAGACTGTACTCTGCTTCTTTGATCTCCATGACACCAAGGAATCACCAACAAAAAATGCCATACCCGTAACAGATTGTCTGCTATCAGGACAGCCACTCCAATCCGAATCAGAAAAGCCTCTAACATCAAAGCCACCTTCTGAACTATAGAACAATCCATTGCCAATGCTTGAGATAGCGAAGTACCTTATGAATAGCCTTGAGATGAACATCAGTTGGAGCAGACGAGTACTGAGACAATTTGGATACTGCATAAGTGATATCAGGTCTCGTATAAGTCAGATACTGAAGTTTACCCACTAGCTTCCGGTATTGTTTCACATCTTCCAGAAGAACACCATCATCTTTAGAAAGTTTATGATTCGGTTCCATAGGTATAGCCGAAGGTTTACACCCTGAAAAGCCTGAATAATCCAACAGATCAAGAACATACTTCCGTTGGCACACAGAAATACCAGCTTCAGATCGTGCAATCTCCAATCCCAAAATTTTTTTTGGTTCACCTAAGTCTCTCAGTTTGAAAACAGAACTCAACTGCAACTTCAAATCAGTCACCAACTCATCATTAGTACTGGCGATGAGTATATCATCTACATACACCAAGACAATCAAGAAACCTTTCACGTCTTCCTTCACAAACAATGTATGATCTCCAAATGCCACAGTAAAACCCAAACCAGTCAATGTAGTGGAAAACTTGATGAACCACTATCTTGAGGCTTGTTTAAGGCCATATATGGACTTATGAAGTCGACATACTGCAGTAGGAGAGACGGTTTCACCAGTCAAATCAGCATAACCCGGTGGTAACTTCATGTATATCTCTTCATCTAACTCACCATTGAGAAAAGCATTGGAAATATCAAGCTGAGACAAAGACCACTTCAGTTTAGGAGCAAGAGACAAAATGATCTTCACAGTCGCCATCTTTGCAACAGGCGAAAAGGTCTCTTGATAATCTACACCTTCTTGTTGTGTATACCCTTTTGCCACAAGTCTAGACTTATGTCTCTCAATGGTGCCATCTGCGTTGTATTTTATAGTGTTCACCCACTTACAACCAATGGCCTTCTTCCCTTGCGGCAATTCTGTAATACTCCAAGTTTCTGTCCTCTGGAAAGCTCCTATCTCCAAGCCCATGGAATCACACCATACCTTATCTTTCTTTGCATCACAGTAGCGTTGAGGTATATGTGTATTCGTGACAATGTTAATGAAAGCTTGAAAAGGCTGAGATAGTTTAGAATAATAAATATATTTGACGAGAGGATATGGAGTAGTAATAATACGAGGAGTATTATTAGTATAACAATGAAAGTCTTTTAGATGAGATGGTGGTTTACGAGTTCTGGTGGTGAGGGATGATGACTCATTCTTTGAGGAACGAGCATCCGAAGATGATTGCTCAAGGCAATTGATCATCTGGGATATGGGAGGAAGAAAAATGAGGAAAGAAAGCCTTACTATCTTGAGGAATGGAAGAAGATAGAAAGGGGAAGATATCCTCATGGAAAATGACATGTCTCGAAATAGAGATGGAGTGTGTCTCTATGTCTAGTAGCTTATAACCCTTATAACCTATAGGATATCCTAGAAAAACACTAGCTTTAGCACGATGTTCAAACTTATTCCTATTCTTAGGGGAAGTCGAACTATAGCAAAGACAACCAAATGTTTTCAAGGAATGATAATCCGGAGGTTTAGACTTAAGCTTCTCATAAGGAGACTTGTTTCCTAAAACTGAGGATGGTAACCTATTGATAAGAAACACAGCCGTAAGAACACAATCCCCCCAATACTCTAAAGAGATTCCTGATTGAAACATAAGAGACCTAGCTACATTCAAAAGATGTTGATGCTTTCTCTCTACAACCGAATTTTGTTCAGGAGTTTCAGGAGATGAGTGATAAGCTTTAATACCTTTAGCTAAGTATAGATCAGTGAATTTCAGTTCTTGAGCGTTATCAGATCTAACAGCACAAACCTTAGCATTGTATTAGTTTCAACCATTTGAATAAAGGCAGGAAAGACAACTAACACATCAGATTTCTGTTTTAAAAGATAAATCCATGTTGCTCTGCTAAAATCATCAACTATGGTCAAAAAATATTTGAAACCATCAGTTGTGGGAACAGAGAAAGGACCCCACGTATCTATATGCACAAGTTCAAACGGTTTAGAACAAATATTGTTGCGATTTTGAAAAGGCAAATGTTTTTGTTTTGCAAGATGACAAACATGGCAATGCGTAGAAACTTTATTATTCTTTTGTTTTGGTAAACTCAATATATCAGAAAGTATATCAACCTTATTAAAAGCTGGATGTCCTAAACGTCTATGCCAAGTTACAGAATCAACATGAAAACTAGCACAAACATTGGACATACCTGTGAAAGATAAAGCATCATGTGGACTAGGGAAATTCATGACATATAAGTTTGCAACTTCATTACCGAGTAAGACCCTGAATAAAGCAATCAGTAGCAGTGAATTGTACTTCTGAATGAAGAGTTTTGGTAATTACACTGACACTTAAAAGATTGAATTTAAATTCAGGAATGAAAAGGACATTGTAGAGAGAAAGATCATCAGTCAATTCAATGAATCCTGTTCCTTCTATCTTAACAGTAATGCCATTAGGCAGGGTAACGTAGGTTTCTTCTAGAGGCTGATAATCTCTATATAGGGATCTAGTATGTGTAACATGGTGACTTGCTCCTGAATCCACTACCCAAGCTCTAAGAGAAAACTCCATTCTAGTAGGTATAGAAGAGGTGAGAATGTCATAAAGGTTGGTGTGAAAAGAAAGAAAAGTACCAGTCAATTGTGAAACTGTTGGTGCGGAAATGGAACTGGATGCAAAGTTCCTTTCAGATAAAGGACTAGGAGCTGGAGATGAGGTGTTGTTCCTATCAGAAGAACTTGAAGTTTGTAGCTTTGTGCTCAGGTAAGCTATCATGTGTTGTATTTGCTCCTTAGACATACTGTCATCATTCTCCTTAGAAGACAAGTCTTTAGCAGATACTTGAGAAACTGAAATGTTTGGAGAACCAGCATACTTGTTCTTTCCTCTCTGTGGATGACCTGGTGGAAAACCATGAACCCTGTAACATTTGTCCACGGTGTGACCAATGCGATGACAATGAGTACATTTTGGTTTCTGATAATTCCCTTGAGCTAAAAGGATTTGGTTGCCGTCAGGAGTTGGTGATTGCATCTGGAAAGCAGCAGGATTAACCACACTCTTCGTCTCTATACCAACCAACCTTTGACTCTCATCTTGATCCAAAATGTTGTAAATGTCATTGAGTCCAGGTCGAGGCTTCATGTTGAGGATTTGACCTCTAATATTATTGAAGTTCTCATTAAGCCCCATCAAGAACTGTATTATACGACTGGTCTCAGCTTCTTCCATCAGCTCCTTTACTTGCTCACAATCACATTTCTTGATCAAAGGAGATCTCGTATTCGCAAGTTGTTCCCATAATGTTTTCTTCTTGGTAAAATACGTCGAGAGATCAGAACTTCCTTGCTTGAGACTCATCACTGCTTGCTCAAGTTGATACTTCCGAGGGAGATTATTCACCTTGAATCTCCAAAACAGATCATCCCATCCGCATAATACAAGATACTATCGTATATCTCCTTGTTAACCACATTCAACAACCATGACTTCACCATACTATTGCACCTACTCCAGATCTTATACATCTTATCATCAATCGCAGGTCTAGTCAAAGATCCATCTACAAATCCAAGTTTGTTCTTCGCATCTAGACTAATCCGCATTGCAATTGACCAGCTATTGTAATTAGATCCATCAAGAGTGTGAGCTACGATCGATAAACCTGGATGATCCGCGGAATGAAGAAAGAAGGGACTATGAGTACTGTCCAACGATTATGTCATCGCTGAAGTCAATCCAATGTTATCGCGAGAGCCAGGACGCCGAGTTTGGTGTTGATCTTGAGCGAAAGCAGCAGATCCATCAATGATCGGTGTTGTTGAACGAGATCTTGCAGGAGGAAACTCGTTTTCAGGTGTTGAGCTTCGATTTCTTGCTTTGACTCCGCGTTTTCCCATTTCGAGCTTGAATCGAGCTTGTTCCGATGAAGAGGAAGCTCCGATTAGCGATCGATCGGTGAAATACGAGGAAGATGAAGAAGAAAATCGAAAAAAAAAAATTGAGAAATCAGAGAAGAGAGCAGAAGAAATGCTCTGATACCATATTAGAGAAACAGAATCACAACATTGTTGAACTGATCACCCTATTCTCATTAGCTCAAAAGAGTATTTACAATTGAGTTTATATACACATCTCTTAACCAATAGACCGAAATCAATTTCAACTTAGATAAACCGGAACAAACCGGGTATAATACAAATAGTTGTAAAAGCTGAGAGTTTAAATATCACAATTTTTGGATTTCAACATTAAATACTTTTACTCGCCTTGATTTTTATATAGTTCAGCTAAGTTATTTAATGTATATGTTCCTTGATGTTCTCGCTCAGAGGTTACTTTAGTGCCTCAGTTAAGGAATTGGTGAACAATGCAAAGTTGCAAACAAATATTTTCATTACCTTTTCTTATTATGAAAATTAAATTCTTGTTGTGTTTTTATTTTTGTTCGTATGCTTCAACTCTGTTACAATACTTTTGCTAATCTAGATGATTTCCACAAAATTTGTTTATTAATTAGAGGATTATTCTGTGTAAGTTTTGACACGGATAGATGGGCGTTAAATAACTAATTAGGCCTTTGCCCATCTATTGTTTTACAATTTTTTTGATCTGGATTAGTATCCCACATCGCTGCTTTGTTGAAGAAACTCGTAGTATATGTTAGGCTGAACGAGCGATGAAGGTCATGACCTTACTTGAACATGATCTGTTCTATAGGAAGTACCTCTGTATCCTTGATTTCTAAGAGACAGCCCCTTATCCCTGGTTGATGCACCAAGACCGTGCGATTAGAGCGTGATTCGGTGCTTTAGAGGATCGTTACTCGGCTCGGTTCTATCCTTGTCGGGGTGGTCGCGCGGCGGTCTGACAGATTCTCCTTTTCTGCCTTCACTCGTTTTTAATGATCTTAAACACCTGAACAAAATCCTATACAACTCAATTTCTACAATCTGGTTCATTGTTCAGGTGGTTCTGTTATTAGGTTGTGTCTAGTATCGTACATAAGAGAGATATAAATGTTCATTTTCTCAAATTGTTTATATTTAGTTTACAAATTCACTTTGTGTTGTTTTAACTTTGTAAAGGATTACCGTGATTTGTATATTTTCCGCTAAATACAAAATTCATATCATAGTTGGTAAAAACATACATGCAATTGAATATCTCTTAGGAGGTCACTGGAATAGGCCAACTCGTAATAATTCGAACACGAAGCTATAACAAGTTAATGGAATAAAGAGTTTTAATTTCGATGAGGAAATCCTCAATAAATCCGTTATATCGGCTGAGTTGGTGGTTGCTGCTGCTGAAGACAACGGCAAAAGTGGATCAAGCATGAGCGTTGGCCCAAACGGTAGAATTCTTTAGAACACAAAGATAAAGATAGGTTGACTAAGAAAAGTGATATTTGATGATGCGGTAGTGGGAAGAATTTTTTTAGCCACTGCTTCTATTAGAGTGGGTGCAGAGGCAATGTTCTTGCAAGCATTACATCGCTTAAATTTTGTTGGAACTGTTTTTTAGAGAAAAGACTATGATCAATATTTTAATGGTTTTACGAGCAACTTGTTTATTGGAATGAATGGTTTTCAGAATCATTGAATTATTTTTTATGAATACTATAATAATGTGTAATCATATGTAAAAAAGAGTTCGTTTGAATGTGAAATGAAAATTTAATGTGCAAGTATTTGTAAAATATTCATATTAAAAATATGAGGTGAAAATTATCTTGTGTATAAAATGGAGAAATCATAACAAAGTTATAAACTTTGTAAACACTTTGGTGTGTTATAAAAAGATTGGATTGAATCCAAGTTTTAGAATTAAACGAATACGTCTTATCTTGTCTAGTCCAAACTTTTTTACTAATTATTTAAATAAATAAACCAATATAATATTTTTTTGTGTGGAGAATGATAAATTTACCTCACAATAATCATAATGAAAGAATTAAACAAAAGAAAAAAATTACACTCAAAGTCAATTTTGAAGTTTTTTTTTATTACAATATAGGTCACTTTGTATTCTTAGCACACTTTTTTCTAACAAAATCCACTTGTTCTAACTAATCTAGTTTGTTTGTAATTGATTAAATATTAACTAAACAAACCAAAGACTTGATTTTAGCCGAGATGTTACCACAACCATTGATAGATTTTATGATCCAACAGCTCAGATTCAATAGATAAGGTGTGACATAACATATATCTACCATTACATACTAACCGTCAGATCTTTTTCTATAAATCTAACACCAACAAAACACGTTTTTCCCAGTCTTCGCTTATTGCTTTTGATTTCTTCTTTATTTTTTTCAGATTTGTCATTCTATATCTCAATCATAACATATTCTCCAGTCAAATCCTCGATGATGGTGGTGTAATGGTAATACGTAGACGAGATCAACTGTGGTGAAAACGATGACGGCTACAACACCATTCAAGACATGATGGTAACGTAGACAACGGCAATGGTGATGACATTAGATATGTAGACGATGATGAAGATGTATCATGAATGAGACGTTGGTTACATCGATGTAGACATCATAGAAGATACAATCGATGTCATGTGCCTTCCCCGCTCAATGCATGGTATTTTGTTTTGTTCTCTGTTTTTTTTTCTAGTGTCTCTTTCACCATACCGTCTCCACCATCGTTCTTCGTCGTCTCAACCACTATTCTCAGACATCTTAATGAGTTTTCGCTACTGTTCTATGGTGTCTCCACCACTATTTTTCGTTCTGATTTACATCCCCATGTTCTTCTTGAAATTTTCACGGGCCATCTAAGGGACGAGATAGAGGTGGAGGGGAAGTTAAAAGACTCACGTAGATATATATTGAGATTTTTCCAATTGAATTCGGTTTTATAAAAATGAAAATTTGCTTTATGTTTTTATGGATGATAGATAGCTATAAGCAGTGACAGTGAGAGAGATGTTGTTAATGTGTGTAAGGATTGTAAGGTTAACATTGCTCCTAAGATATCTACAGATAAGACTAAATATTGGTTTGAAGTCAAGAAATGCACCCATGATGATTCTTGTGTACATGTGGATATCGAACTCTTGTGTACATGTGGGCATCAAACTCCAGTGTATATGTGTGGATATTGAACTTTGGTGTACATATGGATAATATACACTTGTACACCTAATTATGTATTTTGAGATGAATTATATTTCTAGAATAGTTTCATGTATGCATCAAACTCATAATGTACATTTGTACACCTAATTTTAATTTGTTGATATACCTATTTTAAGAATAGCTTTATAACTTTTTTTACAGTTTGCATAGATATAAAAATTGCCTATATACTTCAAATCTCATGTGGTCATATTGTAATGTATATGTTACCATCCTCACGTTGAACTAACTTGTTTTGCACCATTAAAGTCATGTTGGTTCATGTGTTCTTGTTGTCCATATGTACACCAATTTTTATGTATACACATATTTTCATTTGCACATATAACGTAACAATTTGACATTTACCCCAAATTTATAGATACAATATCTTACATTTATTTGAAAAGAGTACACATATATTCATTTCATGTGTACACATATTTTCACTTAATTGATAGGTGTACAATATTTTCATTTCATGTGTAAACAAATTTCCAAGAATGTTTTACCTCCTGTAAAAAATGGTGAAACGATATCCGACTTATAATTGAGAAACCTAAATACATGATTATTTTTAGATATTAAAAAGAAACACTTAGACACAAGATTTAGTTGCAAGCATAAATTAGTTACAAAATGAAATCGAGGGTCTGATGCATGTGTTGAAAAAATCCCAAATAATTGAAGCAGTGAAGGTGTAGTGGTCAAATTCACATCATCATCTAGTGTGTTAGATTGTACACATCAGTACATATCTTTTTCTTCACCCATATACATTAGTTTCTATAAATCATAAATCATTAAGCTTCAGTCACAACAACACAATTCTCACTAAAGATTAGAATTTGGTTCCAAAATCAAAGTTTTAAACTTACTTGATTCTCCCTACAAGACATATTTCTCTTCCACATTCAGTGTCGGAAACGGATTTGAGTCAATTCGAGTCTTTATTCCATAAATGAGAGAGATCTTTTCCTTCGCCAGTCTTCTTTCGGGTAGTACCTCTTCGAGCTTCTCCGACTCCGGTGCTTCTACAATTAGCTTCTGTCACTGTCACCGGCTCGCTTTCTCGACTGCTCAATCTCCGTAATAAGTAGTCCTCACTAATTCCTTAAACGTTATGTTGTGATGTCACTGTCACACACATAATTCGTCGTCCATTTGATAAACCATCGTTCATCAGTTTTTTTTACTCTTTGAAAATGAGTTTACTTTAATAACGTAAGATGAAGAAAGAAAATGTGTGACTACAAGAATAAAGTGGGTGAAACTTAAAAATAACAATAATTTTTTCTTTCCCACTATTCTAGAAATATTCAAAATTTAAAAATTCTAACCGAACATAAGGAAAACCTAAAAGCCTTCAACTAGTTTCAACTTGGTTAGGGGAAATATTTTAAAAAGCCAGCGAAAACTACCTCAATAGCAAAAACGATCTTATCTTGTAATTAAAACTAATAAGTGACCCAAAGTGTTAACCACTCTTAAACAAAAAGCCAATCTTCATTTAGTGTTGGACGGAGCACACATATGCTATATAAAGACATGCTCTTTTCATTCTATGGAGAAACATCCAATACAAACAAAAGAACAATCTACTACTTTTTTTTTTTGTGTGTTTGAGAGTATAACATAGTTGTTAGATATGATTTAGTTCTCAGGTGTTGTGAGGCTGAAATAAACAGTTGTTTTTTGGGATTCTTAAGCATATTCAAACTGACACATTATAAATGTTTAAAGAATTAAAGAAATAGATATTAATCTCTGACTCTGCTATAGTCCATTTTAATTCTAAATATGATATTATGTTATTATATAAAACTGTTTTATTTATATTATTTGTAATTTTTGCTTTACATATCATTTTTTTGTTGTTAACATATCAAATATTCATCTTATAAATTTGGTATCTATAGTCTTGATCCTTTTCAATTTCATCATTGCCTTATTGTACTATGTGAAGCAATTTCATTACGATTGGTGTCATAGATAACTTTGCTCTAACAACTCTGTTTTGCAGGACTTGAGTGTTTTCTTTCCTAACTTGTGGAGGACTTTAGTGTTTTGCATATTATATTCATAGTATTATTTTCTGTAGAGATTGATTCGTTTATTTGTTTAGATGTGGTATTGAGTTATCATCGATTTTTCTTCTCAAACCTTTTTCGGTTTCTTAAACTAATGTTTCAACACACTTTCTTCTTTACATCTGCTGCAATTATTTTCAAACAAGTTTTCATTGGATAGTTGTTAATGAGAAGATTGTTTAAACTATCACATTTTTTGTATCATTTTCCATGTTTAATAAATACTTAAAAATCAAAATAAATTAAAATAAATATCAAAAGCTTTTCAATTCTTTTACAAATTTCAAAAGAAATTTTTGAAAAAAATTTGAAAACAATTCGAAAATATTAGAATTTCAAATTAAAAAACATATACTTCAATAACTTTAATCTTTTACTTTAAATAACTGTTTATATATATATATATATAAATAAGAGTATAATAATTTTTTGCCTCTTTAATGAAACCACGTACCTTAAGTATTTGTGAAAATGTTCTTCCCGTGAATATAAAAAGAAATTGTAGTACAAAAAGAAAGTAAACTTGAAATTCTCCCTTTGTTAATCTACGAGAAAAGGTTTGTTTGATAATTTTTGTATGAATTAATCGGGTTTAACACGTCTTTCAATCGTCTTTAAACTCTACAGCTTTCGTTTTCATTCGATAATTATTGATCCAGTTATCCCGGTTTATCTTGCTTAGGTTGTTATCAGTTAATGATTTTTGTAGTCATTGGTTCGAACCTCACCAATAACCTACCTGTGCGACAGACTGCACAAGGGAGGGGTTAGGGTCGATGCACTGCAGCGCCAGCCGAGGTTGTGCCGACGTACATGCCAGCTAGGTCCCACGGAGAGGTTGTTACATTTTTCTTCATGTAAAACATTGCTTACTAAAAACAAAACATCTACACATAATAACCTGAAAAGAGAACAAATAAGCATTTTTATTTAAATCACATAAAATTGTGTGGTTTAGAATTTGTCAAAATAATTAAATTTGGAAAATTCTGATTTCAAAATTACTCTAGAAAATGTGGGGTGGGGGTCGGGATAAGCAGACTAAGCACTTCTTACCACGAAGAATTCTGTTGATAAATACTGAAAATATGTAACTAAAGTATTTAGTTATGTACTTAAAAGTTATGGACTACATGGAACAAGTAATCTCAAATAGAATATATCCAATCATATGACAATTTAGGATCCAAAAGGTGTGTGAGATCAAATGGTTATATCATCAAGATCAAGAATAATAGGTTTAAAGCCTATGAATTAAGATGAGGTTTGGCGATAACTCTACCTAACTGACTGAAAATCACAAGTTCAAGGAGACAACTAAATAAACTGAATATGCTCAAAACACTGTTAAACTTTGGTCTATAAACAATTCCTATAATGATTAAACACTGGCACTTGTAAGGATTAGAAGATAAACATTTGCTTTTAATGATTTGAGTCTATATCTTTGAGATATGAATGGAGTAGTACATGACATTCTTTTAAACAAATCTAATGGTAAATCACCTTGTGAGTATAAAATGCGGCCTGAGATAATGATGGAAATGTTATATTCTTCAAATTCACTCATGATTAACCAAAATGTTCACAACCAAAAGACTTTGATGTAAATCTTGACAATAGCTATAGCACAACTTCATTTTCCTATAGGTTAGGTTCTCTATTGTGTTCATGGGTTCAAGACATCATGCTCACCTCATGTTCGAGTAAATCAGATAACTATTAACAATGATTATTTCAAAGCTGAAAATACTATCAACTCATCAGACAATGAAATTTTTGTTTATACTCTCAAAATTTTTTTTTATCTAGTCTTTTTGAGTCGTGTCAAGTCTTGTCTAGGTAGTCAAGTATGTCAAGTTTATCAAGTCGTCTAGTGTCTATAGTCATTTCTATTCACGTGGGGATTGCTAAAACTATTTTCTGGACAAATAACTATGCCCAATATTTTGGTAGCTTTTCCAAGAAACTTGATTGTCGGAATGACCGGGTTTTATAATTATGAATTCTTTGTTGTGAGCACTATAATATAGTGTAATCATACGTAAGAAAATGAATTTTGTTTGAATAAGAAATAAAATATAATGTGAAAATATTTATAAACATTCATATTAGAAATATGAGGTGAGAATCCTCTTGTGCATAAAATGGAGAACTCATAACAAAGTTATAAACTTTGTACATACTTTGCTGTGTTATAAAAAGAAATACTTGGGCTGAATCCAAGTTTTGGAATTAAGAAGATAAGTTTACTCTTGTTTAGGCCAAATCTTTTATCTAATTATTTAAATAAATAAACCAGCATTATATCTCTTTTTGTAGAGAATGATTCTCACGTTTTTGATCAAGGTCTTGGATTACTCCTTTAAATTAAGCTTTGACCAATGAAAATTTGCTTTTGAATTTATTTCTGTAACATAAGAAATCAATTCACCTCATAATAATCATTATGAAATAAAAAATGGGTAAATATCTCAAATAGACATTTTTAAAGTTTTTGTCACAAAAATAAATCCCAAGGAAAATTTGACCAAAGTAAACATTTTTATTTTGAAAAAAATAATATATATATATATATATATTTATTTATTTATTTTATTTTGAATTTCACCTCCAAAATCTCACCCTATAACTCCAAAACTTAAGTCTAGATTAGTTAACTCAAGAGATATAAATGTATATTTACACGTTTAGTAAAGTCTATTTTAGTTATTTTTTTCGTTAAAGTCTATTTTTATGACAAAAACCTTTTTAAATCTATCTTAGAGTATTCCTTATAAAAGATCGGAAATCTTCATTTAGTGTTGGATGAAGCACACGTCAAACTTTATATGCTATATAAAGCTATGATGTTCTCATTCTATGGAGACACATCCGATACAAACAAAACAACAGCCTCTTACTTATTTTTTGTTTGTATGACTGAGAGTATGGCATAGTTTCAGGTTTGATAGGCTTTGGTTCTCAAATGTAGTGAAGCTGAAGATAAAGCAGTTGTATCTTTGGATTCTTAATGTATTAATCTCGAATAAACACGAGCGTTTAAAGGGTTAAGAAAGAGATATTAATCTCGAATCTACTATAGTCCATTTCCATTCTGAATAGGGTACTATGTTGTTGTATTTTTTATTCATATTATTTATAATTTTTGTTTTACATATCAAATTTACCTATCTTATAAATTTGGTGCCTACAAATTTTGCTTTTCTCGATCTATCCTTCCTCTTTTCGCAGCTTAGTTTAAGCCGCTTGCACCCAACACTCATCTATTTGATCTGTTTGTGTTTTTGTAACCACCATTTATAGTTAATATTTTTGTATGTGAAACAAAATAATTTAAATGAATGTATAACATTAAAGTTTGTATATTACATATTAGATAAATTAATGTAATTTTACTGTAAAAATAGGTTAGAGAATAACGTGATTAAAGAATAAACCCATTAGAGAATAATTGTAAGTTTAGTTTGTGGTTAATTAATTAATAGTTATTAATTCAGTGTTTTAAGTTTTAATTATTAGGATGAAGTAAAAGTTCTTTTAAAAAAGTACTTCAAATTTAACAGAATAGGTTAACCATTTTTGATATATTTTAAAACAAAAATAGTATGTTTATGTATTTAATAAATCTGTCTTTTTAAATAAAATATTTTATCTCTAGTAAAATGTATTTTTTTTGTTTTAATAAGATAGATAGACATGTCTCTAAGTTTTTTATATGCTAAATAAATCCCACTTCTATGTTTATATTTTTTAGATAATACTAAACTAAAATTTATTTGTTGTATATTTATAATTCAAATATATATATGTGTGAATTATATTACTCATTAAATTATTGAACATATATTTTTAAAAAATATTTATAACTTCTATATGTATGTGAAACAAAATAATGTAAATAGATATAACACTAAAGTTTGTATGTCACGTACTGAATAAATCAGTTTAATTTTATTTTAAAAGTTTGTTAGAGATAACTCGATTAAATAATAATAAACTCATTATAGAATAATAATAAGTTTGATTAGTGAATAATTTAACAAAATGAAAGATATTTAAGTAATTAATTAATAGTTATTAATTCAGTGACATAAGTTATAATTATTAGGAGGAAATAAAGATTATTTTTAAAATGTATTTCAGTTTTAATAGAATGGATATTACAGAAGAAAAATAAATAATATGACATATTATAGTCTAGATATATATATTTAGTTTAATTTATTAGTTATTAATGAATTTCTCCAACAATATATCCTTGTATTATATATTTTTCCTGATTCCATTTTAATACAATAAATAAAATTTTAAAATAGGAAAATTGTCAAAAATACTACTTTCCTAGTACCACTTTTCATGTTTACTTTAATCACTTTTACCCTTATCTTTTAAGAGGAAAAACACTTATAATCCTTGGGTTAATTAATCTAAGACTTAGGGTTTAGAGTTGAGGGGGTGGGGTAGAGTGGGGTAGGGTTTAGGAATGTAAAATTTAAGATTCTAATTTTCTTTTTTTAAATTGTCTCTTAAAAAAATGATATTTATGAATATGTCTCTTTAATGAAGGTAAAAATGAAAAGTGATACCAATAATGTGGTAAGGAATGAAAATTTCCCTTTAAAATATCTATACTGTTAAAAGTCAATTATTGTAATAATTTATTAGAAAAAGCTTGTTGAACCCATGTATAACTATTTATCATTATTTTGGTACTGCCATTAATTATTCTAACCATACGATATTTTAAATATTTTAAATGAATCTTATTATTACTCCTCATTTTATATGATACATTTTTATATAAATATTTTTTTTCACCCAACATTATGATTGTTATGCAATAATCGTTATACACAATATCTTATACTCAATAATAGACCTAAAATATTTATATATCAGTTATTAAAATGATTTATCATATATGATAACATGTCATCTTACATTATATAATTCCAAATATTTAAAAATAAAATTTGATAAAACATTTTAGCAAACAAAATGTTGAAAAAAATTATATATTACGCTAAATTAAATTTTATAAAATTATATGTAATAAAATATATTATTTAATATCAGTTTAAAAACTATTAAAAACCTTACCTAAAAATCAACAAAGTAAATCTTAAGTATCACCAACTCAACAAATGTAACTCTTATAATATGCACACAAAATATAGTGATAGAGTAGGCCTTGGAATTCATGACTTTGGATATGATAAGGATCGGTTCCTTTCATGTCCAGGTCTTTCGGTTCCTAGAAATTTGAAATTAACTAGGTATTTAAAAAAAATCAATTTGGATTCAGAATCAGTTTCTTTCGCGTCCGGTGGGTTCGGTTCCAGAATTCAAATACGTCTAAAATATATGCAATTTTTAAGGTAGATAACGGTTTAGATTGATTCGGCTATTTAGGACCCAAAAAGACTAGAAGTACCCGAAACCCCCCCCCCTAAAACGTGCAACATTAAAAATACCCAAAACTATTCAAATACTCAATTTACTTAAAATTTTATTCAAAATCTGACATGAAAACCCAAAAATAGCCAAATTTTATCCGAATACCCAAAATACATTCTTTAAATTTGAAAATTTACCCAAAATTAAAACTAAAACCCGAACCCAAAACTAAAAAAAAATATATGTAATACAAAAAACTATGTGAAATATCCAAATATATAAAATATAAACAAAACCTTTGAATACTTAGATACTCGATTGAGTACTTCAGGTACCCGATTGAATCTCAGATATGACCTAGACTCGAACAGATATGTGGATCCAAAAAGATACCCAATAGGTATTTTTGGGTCAGTTTCGATTTATTTTTTGGGTATAGATAAAATGCCCTGGCCTAAAAGAGAGTTATATAAGAGGGTATATCCAAAATCTCAAATAAAATAATTCATAAATTATATAATTTTTTAAAATTTTGTTTTTTGATATTATATGATTATGTAACATAATATTGTACAACATTTAAAAAATACTAACTCATATCAAAAATTGTTTATCATGCAAAATATTTGGCGCTTTTTAAAATCAAGGAAATATTTATTTGTATATTAAAACTATGTAAATCTATCCATATCTATATGTAATATGTAATATGCTATGAGCAGTGTTAATTATATTTTTTTTTGCTATTGAGTTAAATGTAAACTAATTAAATGAAACATACAAAGAATTTGATCAAGATCCCTAATGAGTTGAATGTAATTAATAAGTAGGGGAAAGCAAATGTGTATAAACCACACGACATGATATTTAATGGAATATATAATTGTTAATGAACCTTTTATGAAATAAATAATATATTACAGAAGAAAATAGAAAATATGAAATATTAATAGTCTAGAATATGTCATTTTTAGTTTAGATATAGTCAACAAAAATAGTCTATATATATATTTAGTTTAATTTTAATAATTAATTGATCCAACAATATAAATAAGATTTTTAGTGATTTTATTTTAATAAAGTAGATATGTATTATATGTACCTAATTATTATATTATGGATCTTTGTATTTTTACCTCTTCCACGGTTAATGGTCCAGGGCGATGAAATGAAGATTCCAAATTGCACAAAACTTCATTTCGCTTCGCAACAAATCCGGTTCACATCAACGCTGCGTTATTCGGTTGGCCCGCTGGAAAGGCAAGGCCACAAACTATTTTTTCAACCTACCCATTAATGTGTTACAAAAAAAAAAAACACTACCCATTGATTAGTTATTACGAAGTGAAAATCTATAAACTTCCTGATGGAAAAAGGGAAAAGTCATAAAAAATACGTCAAAAAAATTTGTATAAACAAGCTAATACTAACGCTTTTTATTATTTAAACTCCAACTAATTATTTTATCCATTATAATACACTAATTTTGAAAAGTTAAATGGGAACATTTTAAATATGTATTAAAATGTGTAGAATAATAAGTTGAAGTATTAAACTAGGTAATAAAACAATTTGGATACAAATTAGCTGATAAAAAAGTTTAGTCAAGATCATATTTATAGAATTTATGTGGAAAAATTTGAGCTAAATGCAATCCTCGTATAGAAATTAGGAAACGGGGTCGAGGTCCATACTAATCTTCAATATGTATTTTGATATTTAAAAAACGTATGGTGACAAGTGCACTCCTAATTTGTTATCTCTACAATTTATTTGCTCAGATAACCTTCAACTAGTGAATCTATGTGGGAAAACTCAACAAAAAGTGACTTTTGAATACCCAAGGAAGGAAAAGCATAGTCTCTTTTCCCCACTTCATTGTTTGATTAAATAAAACGTATTACACTAAAAGTTAGGTTGAAAGCAAGAACAACATGATGATGAGCAATTTTCAGAAAGTATTTCAAAAGAAGTAAAGAAGATTATATATCGCGCACTACCAAAGTCCATGGGGTCGTCTCTTATAAAACTAGTTTATTCATTAACCAAAAAGTATAAACTACAATAAATAAATCTTCATATATACAGGTATAATCCATAAATCCATTAATAAAAGCTATTATCTTGCATTTTCCACTTCTCTTTTTTTTTCACTAGAGGTCCCTTCGCTTTTATCACACAATAATGTGAACTGAGAATTGACAATATAGATAGTGGATGAGGCTAATATTTAATATGCATTTAGAGCTATTTTTGTATGATAAATAAAACGTACTTTTTATATACAAAAATAAACGTACTTCTAGGGCTGCTTTTTCTTTTTTGAACAAACTTCTAGGGCTGTTTTATTAGAGAAAATCCTATGATAGAGTACGGTTCCTTGAATATCCATTACTTTTTGGATATACGAATAATCACTTCTACTTAGCTCTTCGAGTTATTAAAATTCTGAGATTTAATGAGTATATATATATCTAAGAGAGTAATATAAACGTTTATTTAAAATGCAATTGTGATAACTAAAGATATTTGGATGCATACTCGAGTTGCTCTATCTTTCCTTAGCGTAAAAGAAACGGCTGCATAAAGACACAAAAAGCTCCCCCATGAAATGATTGAGATGCTTCCACGATTTTTTTTTTTATAATCTTCCTTTTCTCTCTATAAAATTAAAAATTTCTCCTCTGAAAAAAGCCAATTGTTGATTCCTCATGTCGTCTATGACAAACACAATTAGACAATTTATCTACTCTCCTTATCCGACTGTATTCTTTTATTTACAGTTTACACACTACACTCTTCTAATTTTAATTTAAATGATGATACGAAATTATATTATTTAAACCCACTAAAACTTTGGTTAGTGTACGTAACCAAAAGAGTTATATTTATTTATATTACTCCAGGGAAAAATACTAAGAAAAAGATCAGAGTCAATACATTTCTCGAGTATGACGTTCCTTTTTATAAATAATGTATTATCCGACTATTATAAATTAAATCTGAAAAGCTGCTTTTCTGAAAGGAAAAATCTACGCTTTTCATAGGATGAGACTTTTTAAAGCAATTGGAGGCGCTGATTCTTGTACGTGTATTAGTTTCATAGTATATCATTTTTAAAATAAGAAAACAATACGTAGCTCGTCTCATGTAAATACTACAAACCGAGAAGGCGAGCGTATAACGGGTTATTCCGCCCGACGGTGCTTCATTCACATATAACGTAAGACTCGTGATCGTCTTTTCCTTTTTTTCCGTCGACTCGTGCTCTTTTTGTGTATATTCATGTGAATAAGAATATTCTATATACAAGTACTTACTATATTAGTTTAATTGTTTACAATACTGCGATGAAAGTTCGAACCAAATGTCGTAAATAATGTCAAAGCGCTTTTACCTGTTGTGGTGCCAAAGTCTAGACTCACTTTGCTTCTTTAACAACAGAGAAATACTAAAAAATCTTATTTGTTTGTTAAAAGTACTCAAAGATAATAAGCCAATTAAAAGACAAAAATGGACCTAAATAAACCAATTTGTTGGCATCTAAAATTCAAGCCTATTTAAAAAGAACATTATTGGAGATGTGTTGTATATATACACAAGGTTTAAATAAACAAAATTATGTAAATCTTAAAAGAAGAATACCCTAAGATAGATGTAAAAAAATTTTGTTCTCAAAATAACACTAAAAAAAAAACTAAAATAGACTTTATTAAAAGGTATAAATATACATTTATACGCATTAGATTAACTAATACAGATTTAGGGTTTATAGTTATGGGTAGATTTTTAGAGGTGAGATTAAAAATTAATTTTTTTTAAAAAAATATTAAAATATATATCTAAATCTATTTGATCATTTTTTTGCTGAATGTCTATTTTTTTGCTGAATGTCTATTTTTGTGACAAAACATCAAAAATATCTATTTGAGAGATTTGACCATCTTAAAATATATATCTAAATATTAAGATATAAATATGAATCATCTAATCTTTATCAAAACAAAATTTATGTAATACGGTTCGGTGTAGGTTTGATAATTTCACGATTATTTGGTGTTTCCCTTAACTAATCAAGCATGTTCAATAATATAAGTAATTAAAACGTTCACGCAAACATAATAAAAAGGAAACAGAGACAGCAATAAAACAAAACTCCATTTAGCAATCCAACGGTCAATAGTTTTCACACCTTCACAACTCACAAGCAACATCCAAGTCAAAAAAGCATTCTAAAGACAAAGATAATTGCCGCTTAAGTGCTTATTGCTTTCTACTTTCAACACCTTCTCTCTTTATTTAACCCCCCTCCCTTCACCTTCTCTCTTTCATTCTTCATCCCATCTCTCCAAATGTCTCAAATATCCGAAACTTCTCCAAAGCATTGCGCCAAGAAAGGAGGGATTCACATCAAAAACCGTCGCAAGAAACTCTTTTTCACATTCTCAACATTCTTCAGCGGCCTTCTCCTCATCATCCTCCTCATCTGGCTCACTCTCCATCCCGAGAGACCCGAGTTCTCCCTCACAGAAGCCGACATCTACACCCTCAATATCTCCGCCACCGCCACTCATCTCCTCAACTCCTCAATCCAGCTCACTCTTCTCTCCAAAAACCCTAACAAAAAAGTGGGAATCTACTACGACAAGCTACTCGTGTACGCAGCATACAGAGGACAGCAAATAACATCAGAAGCTTCTCTACCACCTTTTTATCAGTCCCACGATGAAACCAATCTTTTGACAGCGGTTCTTCAAGGGGATGAACTACCCGTTGCTCAGTCTTTTGGCTATCAAATCGTTCGTGATCGAGCAGCCGGTCTAGTAACCATCGGTATGAAGATGGATGGGAAGCTAAGGTGGAAGATTGGGACGTTTGTCTCTGGTGCATACCGGTTTAATGTGAACTGTGTTGCAATCGTTGCTTTTG
The DNA here is from genome assembly GCA_905132765.1 of Moricandia arvensis. Lineage (NCBI taxonomy): Eukaryota > Viridiplantae > Streptophyta > Magnoliopsida > Brassicales > Brassicaceae > Moricandia > Moricandia arvensis. Next base: position 299,733 of record CAJHQP010000069.1, on the reverse strand, counting down.
GACCGAACATGACCAGTGATCCATTAGCTTCGATACAAGGGACTCGATGCTCTACAGATATATGAGATATATATTGAATAATCAACCATAAATATACACTATAGTTTCTTTCACTGTATTTTGATGATGCTTTGTGTGTTGGTGATTAGTACTACTTGTATAGCTATAACTATGAAACTGTTTATATAGAATAATAATATAAGACATCTCTATCCATAAAAACCTCATAGGGGTTCTTAAATTTTTTTTTTTTTTTTTAAATTAAAACAAAAACAAAAGATAAGAAAAAATAAACCAAATCGTGGATTCTTAGAGATTTTTAGAAATGTATTCTTAGAAAAAGTGGTAGAACCCACTACTTTTTTTTTGGATTAAGAATCTCTTAAGAACCTCTTGATGGACATGCTTTAAAGAGCTTATCTTTGGTTAAAAGAAGGGGAGAGTTGTTATGGTGGAGCAATGGTTTAATTTGCCGTAAAAACCAAGCAATTCACCTGATTATTTCTTCATTTTTCTTTAATAATTCATGGTGGATGTATCTTTTTTTTTTTTTGAGCTCTACGCATAATATGATTTCAGATTATTGGGTCCATATATTGTGTGTTTTTCTTAAACTTCATACACTTTTTATTTTATATTAATGATTTACTCTACTTTTGGGGAAAATCAAGTAAAGCGCTTTTTTCCTCATGAAGTTTCTATGTTTCTCCTGAGATTCATTTGATTTATCAGGACTCGAATATCCAAGAATTTTTTTTTGCAGCTGAGATAAGATGTTCTTGCGAGAACAGATTCGTTATGTTCGTTATTTTATTCTATTCTTGCGAGAACCTTTCTACCAACTAAACATCTGTTTATTAAAATAGTTTGAATGAGACAGAATCTATGATATAAAAAGTTGGAACAGAGGAGAGGAGAATCACTGTGATATAAAAGTTTTTAGATGCATAATAATTAACTTTTGACAATATAAAGTTAGAAAGAGTAACCGCAATTGACTATGAGAATGTAAAAGAACAAGAAGCTCTCTGTTTCTCTGATTAAGATTGCGTCTAATGCAGGTGGGTGCTAAACTAAGGGAAATATTGGTAATACGACTGATAATACAGCTAGTAATACTTGTTGGTTTTAGGATGAACAAAGATTGAAACTGAAAGCTTGCATTAAACGTGAAACAAAGCATAGTCTTAAATAGACTTTATATGGTCTTAACAACTTAACTAAAAAGACTCAGCTAAAGGCTAAACCACCTCGTCACTATCTCCTACAATCTAGGACGAAGACTTATTCAAATTTAAAAACAAACTGCTAACTTGAAGACCACGCAACAACTTAAAGTAGAGTTTTATTCTTCAATCCTTCCCTTAAACTGAAAGCGACTTCTTTCAATTTACTTCTTTGCGCAAAGTCCCATCCTCCCTCTCAGTTTTTCAAACGTCTCGAGCTTCACGGCTTTGGTCATGACATCTGATAGTTGATCTCCAGTAGAACAATACTCAAGCTGTATAGTCCCATCATTCACAAGTTCTCTGAGGAAGTGATACCTTACATGGATGTGCTTGCTTCTTCCATGTAGTACCAGATTCTTTGATAACTTGATAGTGGAGTTGTTTTCGCAAAACAGAGTTGTTCCTCCTTCTTGTTTGAATCCAATCTCCTCAAGTACATTCCTCATCCAAACAGCTTGACATGCTCCATACGCTGCTGCAACGAACTCAGCTTCTGTTGTTGACAGTGTCACTATAGGTTGTTTCTTCGATGCCCATGACACAGCTCCTCCTCCCATCATAAACACAAAACCTGATGTACTCTTCCTGTCATCTACATCTCCTGCGTAATCACTGTCTACAAATCCAACTATCTTCTGCTTTCCACCTCGTTTATATAAGATCCCATAGTCAGAAGTTCCTTGAACATACCTTAGTATTCTTTTTGCAGCCAGCATGTGTTGTTCATTTGGACGCTCCATATATCTGCTCACAAGATTGACTGAATAGATCAAGTCTGGTTGTGTAGCAGTTAAGTACCTTAGGCTTCCCACAAGTTGTTTGAACTCTGTTGCATCCACTTCTTCTCCTCCACTGGCTTTTGTTAACTTATTTCCAGGTACCATTGGGTTTCTCACAGAGTTACAGTTCTGCATTCCATACTTCACCAATGTTTCCTCTGCATACTTCTGCTGGTTGATGAAGATACCTTGTTCATCTTGAATTACTTCTACTCCTAGAAAGAACTTCATCCTTCCCAAGTCACTCATAGCAAATTCTTCCATCATGGACGTCTTGAACCTTTCCAGCATTGCTTCAGAGTTACCAGTGTATATGAGATCATCTACATAAAGACTCACCACTAGTACGCCTTCTTCACCTTTCTTTATGAACAAGGTATGTTCACAAAAACACTTCTCAAAGCCCTCCTTTTTGAAGTATCCATCTATGCGGCTATACCAAGCTCTAGGAGCTTGTTTCAATCCATATAGAGCCTTTCTCAGCTTGTATACCTTCCCTGGTTCCTCTTGTATCTCAAAACCCTTTGGCTGTTCAACGAAGACATCCTCATTCAGTTTCCCTTGCAGAAACGCACTCTTCACCTCAAGTTGAAACACGTTCCACCCTTTCTCTGCAGCTAAAGCAATTAACATTCTGATGGTGTCCCACCTAGCCACTGGAGCAAAGACTTCATGGAAGTCTACACCTTCTCTCTGATGATACCCCTTCGCCACCAGCCTTGTTTTGAACTTCTCAATCTCTCCTCTTTCATTGAACTTTGTCTTGAAAACCCACTTTACTCCGACCACGGTTGCTCCTTCAGGTAACTCCATCAATTCCCAGGTATTGTTTTCCTTTATTGACGTGATCTCTGCTTCTATAGCTCTTCTCCATACTTCTTCTTGCTCTGCTTCTTCAAAGCTTCTCGGATCTTCTTGTGAGATGAATAGTAGGAAGACATCTTCTCCTTCTTCTGCGATAATAAAACCTGCATTCCCAGAGATGTAATCTTTCATCCACACCGGTGCCTGTCTTCTTCTCCCTGAACTTCCTTGGTTTTGTGTCTGTTCCTCACCATTTTGTTGTTCCTCATCTTCCTCATCTTCTCCACCTTCTTCTCCACCCGTGTTTACTTCTTCTTCTTCATTTTCTTCAGGTTCTCCATTTCCTACTGTTTCTGGATCTGCTTCAGCGACTTCCCACTCAAGTTCATTCTTTTTCGTTTTCTCTTCCCAATCCCATCCAGTACCTTCATCAAACTGAACATCTCTACTTATCAGAATCTTACTTGTCTTTGGATCATATAGACGGTACGCCTTTGATTCTTTACTCACACCAAAGAACACACACTTTGTGCTCTTTTCATCTAGTTTGATTCTTCTTTCGTATGGAACCATAGCGTAGGCAATGCACCCAAAAATTCTGAGGTGATCTACTGAAGGCTTGTTGTTGCTCCACTTCTCTTCTGGTGTGACCTCTTTTACTGCAGCCGATGGACTCCTGTTCAGAATGTGAACTGCGTACTGCACTGCTTCTGGCCAAAACCTTCTTGGTACTGATCTCTCTAGCAGCATACATCGTGTCATGTTCATGACACTTCGATTCTTTCTCTCTGCAGTTCCATTTTGCTGGGGAGTGTAAGCTGCAGTTAACTGCCTTTTGATTCCATTCTCCTTACAGTATTCTTCAAACCCCTTTGAGTTATACTCCCCTCCTCTGTCAGTTCTTAGACACACAAGAGTTTGGCCTAACTTTCTTTCTGCTCCGGCTTTAAACTCCTTGAAGATTTTAAATGCTTATGATTTCTCTGTCAAGAAATAAGTCCAACATTTCCTACTATAATCATCAATAAAGTTGATTATATACCTCTTTCCACTTTCTGATGTTGGTGTGATTGGTCCACAGATGTCACTGTGAACTAGCTGTAGCCCGCGTGTTGACTTCCACAAGCTTCTCTTTGGGATGCTCTCTCGGTTCTGCTTTCCCCGCATACAGATCTCACACACCCTCTCTTCATCATCATGAGTGATAGTAGGTAGTCCCTTTACCATGTTCTTCTCTGCTAATGATCTCAGACCCTTTGTGTTTAGATGACCAAAACGCTTATGCCACAATTGATCACTCTGCATCGTTGCTTGCAGACACCTTGTCTCCATCCTTTCTTTAGCTTTCTTGACACTAGCTCGTATTAAAAACATCCTGTTCTTCGTCATGTTTGACTGAATGATCATCCGTCTTTGATGTTTGTTCCAGATCTCACAAACATCATCTTCAATGATAATCTTAAGCCCCTTTTCTTGAAGTTGACCTACGCTGAAGAGGTTATTCTTCAGTCCTGGTACGTAGTAGACTGAAGTGATCACCGTGATGATTCCATTTATCTCCAATCTCAGAATTCCTCTTCTTTTTACCATCATCCTCATATCATCTCCAAGCTTAACACTCTGTCGAAAGCCTTCCTCAAACTCCACAAACCACTCCTTAGTTCCACACATGTGGTTACTACAACCAGAGTCTAAGAACCAAATGTGTTCTTGAGACTCATCCACAGTGTCGACATGGGCCATCAAGAGCATATCCTCTTCCATCTCAGCATAGTTTGCCTCCTTTTCCCAACTCGGACACTCATATTTGAAGTGTCCTAGTTTGTGACACTTGTAGCATTCAACATGCTCCTTGTTGTAGTTTGTACTCCCACGTCCTCTGCCTTGATAACCTCCTCTACCACGCCCTCGTGACGTGTTCTGGTTTCTTCCTCTTCCTCTGCCATAATCAGTCTTCCACTGTCCCTCAACCTTCATGGCTTGCTCTTCTCCTGTGTTTTTGCTGAGGTTTTGCTCATGTACCATCAGTGAGCTCTGAATTCCATCTACTGTCAGCTGCTTGATGTCGTTTGACTCTTCAATAGCACATACGACATAAGTGAAATTTTCAACCAAAGTTCTCAATATCTTCTCCACCACCTTTACATCTGGCATATCTTCTACAAGATTGCGCATGTCATTGGTAACCTCCATCACTCGTGCAAAATACTCTGTGATCGTCTCTCCCATCTTCATCTCCAATACTTCAAAGTTTCTTCTTAGCCTCTGTAGTTGTGCACTCTGCCATCTCTAATTCCCCTGGAATTTCCTCTTCATGGAATCCCATAGATCCTTTGATGTCTCCTTCTTCAAGATGGTCTTGAGTATAGTTTTATCTATTGACGCAAATAGATAGTTTTTAACCTTGTGATCCTTGACGGTTTGCTCAGCTAGCTCCGTTCTTTGGGCCCCCGTTAGGATCACATTCCTCTCCGGTCGTGTGAGCCCTGGATCGATCAGATCCCACCACTCCGGTCGTGTGAGCCCTGGATCGATCAGATCCCACCACTCCTTAGATCTGAGTAGATTCTCCATTAGCATGGCCCAGTGCTCATAGTCCCCGTCAAACTTCGGTATGATCAAGGTGTCTTTATCACTCATCTTTCAATTCTCTCTTTCTCTCTGTCTCAGTCTCGTTGTGGCTCTGATACCACTTGTTGGTTTTAGGATGAACAAAGTATTAGAATAAACAAGAAAAATGCTAGTGATGGAATTCACACTGGCATGTCTCAGGAAAAAGGGTGTAAATTCCTAACCATGAAGAATTTGACCATGAAACCAATTGCCCTACATTCTAAACTCATCAAGGTCTTGCGGCAAATTGGAATCAGTCCAAAAGGAGTTATGGTTTGGAAGTTACACCAGTTACAAGTTGCTGCTGTTCTGCTGCTCGCTCCAGCAAGAGTGATTTAATCTAGAGTGGCTTGGAAGGCAAGGGAACTGAGAGGCTTTCTCAGGTCAACCTGAGCACGCCTAAGAAAGCTTCTAGAAAGGGATTTGAAGTTTGAAGTTCAAATGTGGATCTACAAGTTCAAATTTGAATTAGAGTTGTTGGGAGTGGATATTACTATTCCAAACCCAATTATGATGTTTGTGTCCCCTTGCTTTGTCTCTTTGTCTTCTGAGTTTCCATATAGAGACTCCTATATATGTTGTTGCTAGTATCTGAATGCAAGCAAGGAAAAAAATACATTTCCTCATTAACTCTCTCTCACTCTCAAATCACTCTTTCTTTCTTTCTCTTATTTACTCTCTTCACTTGTTCTTCATTGTTCTTCATTTACTTACATGGTATCAGAGCTTTAAAGCTCCTGATTTCCTAATACACTTCCGCAACATCACTCTGTTTACTCTCCTCAACATCACTTCCGCAACATACACTTCCTAATACTCTACAAGAAGTTTGTTTCTCCTTCTATCTACAAGAAGAAGATGGAACAGCAACAATACAAGACTGTTATGATTCCGGCTACCCTAAAGGGAGCTAACTACATTACCTGGTCAAGACTGGCTAGGACTGCACTTGGAGGAAGAGGCTTATGGGGGCATGTCACTACAAGTGAGGCACCAAAGCAAACCGGCCAAGGAGCTGGCGGCAAGGAGATAATGGAGATAGATAAAGGCAAATGGGAACAAGAAAATCTCATGGTGCTGTCTATTCTGCAGAGCTCACTTGACACGCCTATAATGGAAGCTTACTCCCACTGTGAAACAGCAAAACAGCTTTGGGATACCTTACAAAAAGTCTATGGTAACACTTCAAACCTTACTAGAATTTTTGAAGTAAAGAGGGCCCTTAATAATATGCAGCAAGAAGAAATGGATCTTACCAAGCATCTTGGCAAGTACAGCCAACTCTGGTCAGAGCTTGAAATGCTAAGACCAAGCTCCTCTGACCCTGCTGTCCTTGAAGAGAGGCGTGAGCAGGATAAAGTGTTTGGACTACTCCTCACACTCAATCCAAGCTTCAGTGACCTTCTCAAGCACATCCTTCGGTCCAAGGAACTGCCAAGTTATGATGAAGTATGCTCTCAGTTGCAGAAGGAGCTAGGTTCAGAAGGTTTATTTGGTGGAAAAGGGGAGCTAACCATGGTCCACAAGGCTGAGAAGATGGAGGAACTCACAGCCAACAAGGCTTACTTCAAATCAAGAGGTGGTGGAGGAAATAAACAAGTTTCCTGTGAGCATTGCAAGAAGGAGGGTCACTCCAAAACCAACTGCTGGATTCTCCATCCTCATCTCAGACCTACTTCTGCTAACAGATACAACAGACCTAAGGCTCATGAAGCTAGAGCTCAAGAAGGGTCACAATCAAATAATGCAGGTTTGAGCATGGGAGGAGATGGGAGAGCTATGGCAGCAGCTTTGAGCATCGGAGGATATGGGAGAGCTATGGCAGCAGCTTCACATGCGGTTGGGTCAGGATCTCAAACCACTCCTCAGCCAGCTAATGATGACACCTTCATCCGCAAGTCAGACTTTGAGGCTCTCATAAAGGCTATCAATGCCAATTCTGGTAACCTTAGTAATTATGCTTTAAAATCTATTCTAAATTCATCTGAACCTACTAGGCCTTTGATAGTTGACTCAGGAGCTACACATCACATGATTAGAGATGTAAAACTCATAAGAAATGTCAAACCGGCTCTAGGTAGTGTTTTGATAGCAAATGGAGATAGTATACCAATTAAAGGCATAGGAAGTCTGAATCTATTTGATAAGGAATCTCAAGCTCTTTATTTACCTACTTTTACCTCTAACCTATTGTCTGTAAAGAAGGCTACTAATGATCTCAATTGCAATGTTATTTTTAGTCCTAATGAAGTGTGCTTTCAGGATATTAAGACTAATAAGGTGCTGGGAAAAGGTGTGAGCAAAGGAGAGCTATATGTCCTAGAAGACACCAAGAATAGATCATATTTACCTTATGCTTTTAAATCTACTTCTGCATTATCTACTGATGTGTTATGGCATGCTAGATTAGGTCACCCTCATTCTAGAGCTTTAGCACTGATGTTACCCAATTTATCTTTTAAAAATGAAAGTTGTGAAGCGTGTATCCTTGGGAAACATTGCAAGTCTGTTTTTCCTAAGTCCATTACTATCTATAAAAATTGCTTTGATTTAATTCATTCTGATGTTTGGACTGCTACTTGTGTATCTAGAGAAAGCCATAAATACTTTGTTACATTCATAGATGAAAAATCAAAGTTTACTTGGTTAACATTAATTCAAAGCAAAGATAGAGTTTTAGAAGCATTTATAAACTTTCAAAACTATGTGACTAACCATTTCAACTCTAAGATTAAAATTTTTAGGTCAGATAATGGTGGAGAATACACAAGCCATGCCTTCAAAAATCACTTGGCCAAACATGGGATCATCCACCAAACTAGCTGTCCTTACACCCCTCAACAGAATGGTGTGGCTGAGAGGAAGAATCGACATCTGATGGAAGTAGCAAGAAGCATGATGTTCCACACCAATGTCCCTAAAATATTTTGGGGTGATGTTGTGGTTTCAGCATGCTACTTGATCAATAGGATTCCTACAAAGATACTCCAAGATAAATCTCCATTTCAGGTATTACACAAAACTAACCCTCCAATAGAGCACTTACGTGTGTTTGGATGTGTGTGCTATGTTCTTGTACCAGGTGAACAAAGAAACAAGCTAGATCCTAAAAGTGTCAAGGCAATGTTCATTGGCTATTCCCACACACAAAAAGGGTACAAATGCTACTGCCCGGAATCTAGGAGAGTTCTAGTATCAAGGGATGTGAAGTTTGTTGAGGAAAAAGGGTTCTATGAGGAAAAGAGCTGGGAAGACCTCGAAGATTTGCTCCACGGAGGATCAGATAGGGCCACCAACCTTCGGATCATCATGGAAAGTCTAGGAATCAGTCCCTCAGCACCTAAAAATCCCATGGATACTTCAGCTGATGGTGAACCAAGTCTTGATCAACCTGTTGTTGAAACGGTCCATCCTGATCATGAGGGGGGCAATGAGACTGAATCATCCCAACAAGAAGATGATTCAACAACAACACATGACATACATGATCAAGATGGAGCTGCTGATTCTGATCAGGCCAGTGGAGAACAAGGATTGGAAGAGGAGCAATATATTCAACCATTAAGAAGAAGCACTAGAATAAAACAAGTGGTAGAGGAGCAACAGATTCAACCATTAAGAAGAAGCGCTAGAATAAGACAAGTGTACTTCAACAGCAATGCAGTGGCTCATCCTATCCAAGCAACTTGTTCTTTGGCAAGTTATCCTCAAGAGCATGCAGTCTTCTTAGCTAATCTCGATCAAGACTTCATTCCAAAGACCTATGAAGAGGCTATGGAGGATGAAGAATGGAGGGAATCAGTGGGAGCTGAGATGGGTGCTATGGAAAGAAATGACACATGGTTTGAGGCTGAGTTACCTAAAGGCAAGAAAGCTGTGACCAGCCGGCTTCTCTTCACCATCAAGTACCAGGCCAATGGAAAACCAGAGAGGAGGAAGACAAGGTTGGTTGCAAGAGGATACACTCAGGTCTATGGAGAAGACTATCTTGATACTTTTGCTCCAGTAGCCAAGCTTCACACCATAAGGATTATAATATCAGTGGCTGTGAACCTTGAATGGGATTTGTGGCAAATGGATGTCAAGAATGCATTTCTACAAGGAGAACTGGAAGATGAGGTCTATATGAGACCACCACCAGGCCTAGAAGACATGGTGAAACCACGGAATGTCTTGAGATTGAAGAAGGCCATATATGGCCTAAAGCAGTCACCTAGAGCTTGGTATCACAAGCTAAGTACAACTCTCAATGGAAGAGGATTTATCAAGTCAGAAGCTGATCACACACTCTTCACTCTCACAACCCAACAAAGTATTGTGGTAATCCTTATCTATGTTGATGACATAATCATCACTGGAAATGACAAGGAAGGTATCATCTCTACGAAAGCTTTTCTTAAGTCTATTTTTGATATTAAAGATTTGGGTGAGCTAAAGTACTTTCTAGGAATAGAAATATGCCGATCCAAGGAGGGGCTGTTTCTATCCCAAAGAAAGTACACACTTGATCTATTAAATGAGGCAGGAAAGCTTGGAGGAAGAATAGCCAAGACACCACTTGAGGAAGGATACAAAGTTGTACGTGAGGGGGGGTTTGAAGATGAACCATTTGGAGACTTTAAACTCTATAGAAGGATGGTGGGGAAGCTTATCTATCTAACCATCACTCGACCCGATATCTCCTTTGCTGTGAATCAAGTTAGCCAACACATGCAAGGTCCCAAAGTTCATCATTGGAATATGGTGGGAAGGATCTTAAGGTACCTAAGCAAAGCTCCGGGACAAGGTGTATGGATGGGATACAACAAGAGCACAGAGATAGTGGGATACTGTGATGCAGATTGGGCTGGTGATAGAATGGATAGGAGATCTATCACAGGCTATTGTACCTTCATTGGAGGCAACTTAGTCACTTGGAAGAGCAAGAAGCAAAAGATTGTGTCATGTTCAAGTGCTGAAGCAGAATATAGAGCAATGAGGAAGCTTACAAGTGAGCTCATTTGGATCAGGAATCTGCTAAGAGACTTGGGCATAGAGACAACAACACCAATCACAATGCATTGCGATAACCAGGCAGCTATCCATATAGCATCCAACTCAGTCTTCCATGAGAGAACCAAACACATTGAAGTGGACTGCCATAAAGTGAGACAAGCCGTGGAACAGAAGATCATTCTCCCTTGCTATACCAGAAGTGAGGACCAGCTAGCTGATATCTTCACTAAGGGAGCAAGCACTAAGGTCTGTGAGTTCATACACCCAAAATTGGGACTCATAGACCTATCTAGAGCATGATCTCCTCTCACCATAAAGCATCTACTCTTTTTCCTTGTGTGATTTTATCCCATAGGGTTTTTCATACAAGGTTTTAATGAGGGATGTCTTTATGGTGCTTCCAAGCTTCACCATACCTTATGGTCAAGCTTGAGGGGGAGTATTAGAATAAACAAGAAAAATGCTAGTGATGGAATTCACACTGGCATGTCTCAGGAAAAAGGGTGTAAATTCCTAACCATGAAGAATTTGACCATGCAACCAATTGCCCTACATTCTAAACTCATCAAGGTCTCGCGGCGAATTGGAATCAGTCCAAAAGGAGTTATGGTTTGGAAGTTACACCAGTTACAAGTTGCTGCTGTTCTGCTGCTCGCTCCAGCAAGGGTGATTTAATCTAGAGTGGCTTGGAAGGCAAGGGAACTGAGAGGCTTTCTCAGGTCAACCTGAGCACGCCTAAGAAAGCTTCTAGAAAGGGATTTGAAGTTTGAAGTTCAAATGTGGATCTACAAGTTCAAATTTGAATTAGAGTTGTTGGGAGTGGATATTACTATTCCAAACCCAATTATGATGTTTGTGTCCCCTTGCTTTGTCTCTTTGTCTTCTGAGTTTCCATATAGAGACTCCTATATATGTTGTTGCTAGTATCTGAATGCAAGCAAGGAAAAAAATACATTTCCTCATTAACTCTCTCTCACTCTCAAATCACTCTTTCTTTCTTTCTCTTATTTACTCTCTTCACTTGTTCTTCATTGTTCTTCATTTACTTACACAAAGATTGAAACTGAAAGCTTGCATTAAACGTGAAACAAAGCATAGTCTTAAATAGACTTTACATGGTCTTAACAACTTAACTAAAAAGACTCAGCTAAAGCCTAAACCACCTCGTCACTATCTCCTACAATCTAGGACGAAGACATTCAAATTTAAAAACAAACTGCTAACTTGAAGACCACGCAACAACTTAAAGTAGAGTTTTATTCTTCAATACTCGTTCTTGAATATGAAAAAGAAAATACTTCATTTAGTTTCATATTGATACCATACAGTTGATGCTCGAAAGAAAAACAGTTAGTACACAATTTATATAAATTATGATCCATGTTATCTGTAAAAAGAAAAAAAATTGACAGACGAAGTAGGGTTCCACATAGATAGCTAGTTCACAGGTTGCAAGAACAGGTATTTTTATTTTTTTTGGCATAAAAATTAACTTTATTACGATCACTCTAATAGGTTGGCTATATGAAACCAAGCAGGAGTCTCGACACTGACATAAGTAAAAGGATCACACCTAGCACAAGCTGCTTTTGCAAGACAATCGGCTCGCTGGTTCAACCCACGCGGGATATACGAAATAGAAAAATGATCAAAGCATTTAGAGTTAAGTGCAATTTCTTCAGCTTCATTCACCATGAATGACCATTCCTCCTCGTTCTGGATCAATTTCATGAGTTGCGGGCAATCGGTTTCGAAGTGTAATGTTCTATAGCCATGTTGCCTTGTCGTCTTCATAGCCCATATGAGGCCTTGAGCCTCCGCATGAAGTGGTGACGAGATCTTAGTATCATTCTTCATGCCGAAGAGAGCTTTCTGATCGCCTTCCCACAACACAAAACTGAGCCCACGATGCATCTACTTGACATCGTATTACACCTATATCCGTTCCATGTTTTGGGCCTTCTTCATTGTTACCCTCCCCTCATGTGATCTCCGTCTCTAGGACTGGAATGATCTGCGCCGCTTTTCAGTTCCTTGCTTCTGCAACCGCTAACTGAAGTGTATCTAAGGGAGGGGTGTCAACCCCGTGGAAGATGAAGGTGTTCTTGCTCTTCTATAAGTACCACAGAATCCACGGAAATGGTTCCAGAATCTCCTTTGTAGCACCTTTGTCTTCGGATCTTCATAGGAGGTGATCAAAGTTAGGAAAGAGCGCCTTACATGGGAAGCAACCCGAATAGTTATGTATATCTGATAAAACCCAACACTGAAAGGCTGTAGGGTATTAAAACAAGATCTGGTTAATCGTTTCCTCGTCAGCACCACAACCGCCACAAGACCGGTTAATGGCACAGTGGCGATCGCACAATCGACTTGCAGAAGATACATAAACTGATAAGGCTTGCCAAAGAAAGTGTTTAATCTTCCATGAGTTTTTTTAGGTTCTACACCTCATTTTTTCAATTTCGTAGTACTGGGTTCTTCAATGGGTTGCTCTCCCATCGCTTTCCGTTTTTTTTATTTACCACTTCGTACCCTGATCGAACCGCATAAGAGCCTGTCTTAGTGTGTTTCTACATGTATCCATCCTTTCTTCCCAGTCGGCTTGGCTGGATAGCCATAATTTTCTCGGCCTCCCTGATGATACTAGCTCTCTAATCAAAGGCTCATTCCAGCTCTTAGTTTCATGATCAATCAGATGATGGATCCGCAAGTCTCTATCTACACTCTCTCCTACCGGTATCGCTAGCCTAGCTAGTTCTTCAGGGATCCAGTAGTCCTCTCACACCTTCGTATCATCTCCAGTTCCTATGGTACCTACCAGATTTGCATTTAAGAAAGAGTGAGCCGTCCATATACTAGTCCAACCAAAAGAGGGATTGTTCATTTTTCCAACGTTCAGAGGGTTTGAGCGCCTACAGTACCTCCCTCGAAACACTCTTGCCAGGAGCGATTCTGGGTAGATTATTAACCTCCAAACCTGTTTCGCTAGCTCGGCCAAATTAAAGTCTCTAGAGTCTCTAAAACCGAGTCCTCATTCCTCCTGCGGAACACAAATTTTGTCCCATGCCACCTAATGCTGTCCTCTATTGTTTCCTTTGGTGCTCCACCAGAATTCTGAGACCGCGCTCATCAGAATTTTGTGTATCTCTTTCGGAAGAAGATAACATGACATTGTATAAGTCGGAACAGCCTGTGCTATTGATTTAATTTGTACATCCTTGCCTCCTTTAGATAGTAGTTTAGAGTCCCATGAATTGACTCTTGTGTTCATACGATCTTGGACATAGGCAAAGACTTGTTTCTTTGACCCGCAAATCTTCTCAGGCATCCCTAGATACATGCCCATTCCTCCTTCTTTGTTGATTCCCATTAACCTATTCAGGTTTTGTTTTGAGGATGCTGTGACCTTAGAACCGAACATAACTGAACATTTTGCTTTATTCGGTTGTTATCATGAGGCGTAACCATAGACATCGATTATTCTCATCAACTCTTGACACTGGTCTTGCTCTGCTTTACAAAGGAAGAGGCTATCGTCAGTGAAGAGTATGTGAGAAACCTACGGGCATTCCTTAGTGATCTTTAAGCCCATAAACTTCTTTTCTTTCTCTGCTTCTCGGATTTGCGAGGTTAAGACTTCAGTGCAGAGTATAAATAGAAACAGCAATAAAGGATCGCCCTGCCGGAGACCCGGGAAGGAATTATACTGCCTTTTGCATCTCGATTAATCAGTACTTTATAAGAGACTGAAGAGACGCAGCTCATAATCAAATGTATCAATTTCTCTTCAAACCCCATATTTTCCATCAGAGCTCGCAGGAAGTCCCATTCCACTCTATCATATGCTTTGATCATGTCCATCTTCATCGCCATGAAGTTATATTTGGAACTCGGATTAGTACGTAGGGCATGGAACATTTCTTGAGCCACAAGGATGTTATCAGTTATTAGCCGTCGAACCACAAAGGTTGATTGTGTTTCAGATATCAGGTTTGGTAGGATCTTCTTTAGGCCGCCAGATGGTATCTTGGAAATAATTTTGTTGCTTACATTACATAAGCTTATCGGTCGAAACTCCGTCATAGACACTTGTCTCTCCGTCTTGGGAATTAAGGATATGTTTGTCTGGTTCACTCTCTCATCCAGTTCTCCGGTCTCAAAGAAGCACCGAACCATCTTAGTGACATCCGTGCCTATAAGTTTCCAGAATCATTGATAAAAAAGGCTAGTCAAGCCATCGGTCCAAGCGCTTTATCTGGGTTCATCTCTGATTTCTGTATCCAAAACGGGGGCTGTTAGAAACTCTTTCATTTCTCCCGTCACTGTCACGGTAACACACCAGATAGATTCCTCAAAATCTACAGGATTCGTAGATTTGAAAAGGCTCGCAAAGTAGTCCACTGCCACTTGCTCGATTCCATCCTCTGTTTCAATCCAAATTCCCATTGAGTTTTTAAGCTTTGTAATTCTATTTCGAGCTCGTCATTGTTTTGTCTTCGCATGGTAGTACTTGGTATTTCAATCACCTTCTTTTAGCCAAATGGCTATACTTTTTTGCTTCCAAAATATCTCTTCTTCTCTATATTCTGCGCACAGCTACCAAGTAAGCTCAAGCTCGGCTTCCACCAAAAAACTATCGTCATTCTGATCTAGGTCAATCCTCTCTTTCAACTGTTCGATGGGTTGCTCTTCTTCCAAGCCAAAATCGCTTTTCTGCAGCGATATATTTTATCAACAAGAGCTCCGTATTGATCTTGTGTACTGCGTCCCAACCAGCTTTAACAGCTTCACAAAACCCTTGTCTACCAAACCACCTCTTTTCGAACTTTATGTTGCGTCTAGGTATGGACTCGCGTGTCTGTACTCTAACCAAAACCGGCTGGTGATCAGAGCCTCATTTCAAAAGATACTCCACATTTGCGTGGGAAAAAATATCATACCAGTCGTCATTCCTAACCGCCCGATCTAGATGACATTGTATGCAGCCATTTTTTCTCCTTTCTGCCCACGACGCTGCGTTTCCTTTAAAGGGAAACTCAATCATACCACAATTGGCTAACATCGTCTTGAATGGAAGGAATGATGTCTCTGCTCTTTTACAACTTCGTTTTTTCTCCGCATTGCTTCTTATCTCATTGAAGTCTCCTATCATCATCCAAGAAACTGATCTCACTATGCCCATTCTGGTAAGCCTTTCACAAAAATGCTCACAGTATGCGACCACCGGATCTCCATACACAAAAGTAATGAACAATTTGTGTCCTTCTATCTGCGCTTCAACATCTATCGTACGATCATTAGGGTAAGTAATCTTCCCTGCCGAGTTATTCATATGAAACAAAGCCAAACCACCGATTTTACCCGAAGGTTCCACAGTGTATAAATTTTCATACCAAAAGTCATATTGTAAGTCTTGCATAAAAGAATTTTTTTTTGTTTATGAAAGGAAAATAAAACTAGGATTGAAGCAGCGCAGCAACTCCTGTAGGTGTTCCTTGGTCAAGTAAGTTCCCACTCGTGACAGTTTCGTGTGATTGCATTCATATATGAGTATTGGGTGGTTTCTGGTACACCACCGAACCTGAAACACTGGGTTTTCTGCTTTTCCGGGCAGAGGGATACACCTCACTTCGTGGGACCTGTGATGAATTGCGACTATGATTGATTCGGGTCTGTCTTACCACCTTGCTTCTTGGAGGAGATCTTCTGTTTGACGTAGGTACCCTTTTGCTTCTGGACTCCGAAATCCTCCCTTTCTTATCCGTAGTGAGTCACGGGTTTCTGCTAGTTGGCCGGACTGTAATTCTGTTCCGAGCTCGTAATTGTTTTGTCTTTGTATGGAAGTACTTGGTATTTCAATTCCCTTCTTTTAGCCAAATGGCTATACTTTTTTTTTTGCTTCCAAAAGATCTCTTCTTCTCTATATGCTGCACACAGCTGCCAAGTAAGCTCAAGCTCGGCTTCCGACGACAAACTATCATCATTTCGATCTTGGTCGATCCTCTCTTTCAACTGTTCGATTAGCTTTGCATTGTTCGATGGGTTGCGCTTCTTCCAAGCCGAAATCGCTTTTCTGCAGCAAGATATTTTATCAACAAGAGCTCTGTATTGATCTTGTGTCCTGCGTCCTCAACCAGCTTTAACAGCTTCACAAAACCCTTGTCTACCAAACCACCTCTTTTCAAACTTGAAGTTGCGTCTAGGTCTGGACTCACGTGTCTGTACTCTAACCAAAACCGGTCGGTGATTAGAAGCCCATCTCAAAAGATACTCCACGTTTGTGTGGGAAAAAAATATCATACCAGTCGTCGTTCTTAATCGTCCGATCTAGACGACATTGTATGCGGCCATTTTTTCTCCTTTCAGCCCACGACGCTGCGTTTCCTTTGAAGGGAAATTCAATCATACCGCAATTGGCTAACACGTCTTGAATGGAAGGAATGATGTCTCTGCTCTTTTACAACCTCATTTTTTCTCCGCATTGCTTCTTATCTCATTGAGGTCTCCTATCATCATCCAAGAAACTGATCTCACTATGCCCATTATGGTAAGCCTTTCACAAAAATTCTCACGGTATGCGACCACCGGATCTCCATACACAAAAGTAATGAACACTTTGTGTCCTTCTATCTGTGCGTCAACATCTATCGTACGATCATTAGGGTAAGTAATCTTCGCTGCCGAGTTATTCATATAAAACAAAGCCAAACCACCGATTTTACTCGAAGGTTCCACGGTGTATAAATTGTCATACCAAAGTTCAAATTGTAAGTCTTGCATAAAAGAATTTTTTCTATTTATGAAAGGAAAAGAAAACTAGGATTGAAGCAGCGCATCAACTCCCGTAGGTGTTGCTTGGTCAAGTAAGTTCCCACCCTTGACAGGTCCATGCGATTGCTTTCATATATGAGTATTATGTGGTTTCTGATACACCACCGAACCTGAAACACTAGGTTTTCTGCTTTTCCGGGCAGAGGGATACACCTCACTTCGAGGGACCTGTGATGAATTGCGACTATGATTGATTCGGGTCTATCTTACCACCTTTCTTTTTGGAGGAGATATTCTGTTTGTCGCAAGTTTCTTTGACGTAGGTACCTCTTTTCTTCTGGACTCCTTGGAATCCTCCTTTTCTTATCCGTAGGGAGTCTCGGGTTGCTGATAGTTGGCCGGACTGCTCCTTCTTTTTCCTTCTGCTCTGAGTTAAGTAGACTTTTATTCATTTTACCTCCATATGCCTTATCCTCCTTTCTGGGCCTCACAGCTAGAGTATTTGTGTTTGAGGGTGTAGACGTTGAGAGCACCTTCTCTTTTTCTAGACGTGCTCTTTCGAGTTATTGTTCCTCTTCCAGGAGGTCATCAACTTCGTCAACATTTAAAATCTCCTCGTCTATCATTTGATCTGTCTCTGGTTCAGTGTATTGATTCACCATTGTTTCAAAGGCTTCATCATCTAATAGAACGTCCTCCTCGACTGTAGGATTCTCAACTAGAGCTTGGTTTCTCAGCTCAGTTTTCTTGTTGTTCAGACTTATAACCACTTCCGTTCACCCTGTACACTCTTGATCATTCGTGATTTCACTCTGGCTGTTCTGATCTTTCTCCAGAGATCTGGGTATCGGTTCCCTGGTTACCGCCCCCCACTCCCCCAGTTGATGGGTTCAAACACTCTACAGGTGCCTCTTGAGCGATGGCTTATCCTTTTAAACTCCCTCTTCTTCCTTCCTCAGACTCTCCTGATTTCTTTTCCTTACCTTCTTTTGTTTTTCCTTGGGGGCTATGCCTTATTCGTCTCCACTTTTGGTTTGGTTGCACTGGTGAACGATGGTAGTGTTCTTGATTTCCCCCCTCCCTCTTTGGTGTTCATATATTCATGAGATTTTTCTTTGGGAATCGGGGGAATCACGTCGACGTTTACTCTCCCGATCTCGGGGATATTGAAAGTTATTATTTTTATCTAGTATCGACCAAACATTTTTGCTAAGAGACTCACATCTTTCTGAGATTTTGTATCTGAGGTCATTTTCTGCTCTATCACCAGCCGAGGTCGAGTACTTTTGGTAAACTTTATCATGTTGCCTTCTATCTTTTTCCCTTCTGTAGCTATGTGCTGGAGCTGATCTTTTTACCTGAAAATTCCCGCGTTTTGCTCCAAATTGCTGAGGTAATGAGAAGGATTCTCTAGTCGATTTCTCTTCCATCTCCTGCTATTCAATTCGAGCCAATCTGTTTTCCCCCTCTGTGCCTCTGTGAGTTCAGGGAATGTTGCTTCTTCATGGTATATACACTTACAAGTAAAGCAGGGTCTAAAGAGGTTTTCATATTTCAGGTAACTTTTATGACATCACCATTAGCAAAACCAGCTCTACGCTCAAACTGCAGGGGTTCGTCCGCATTGACAAATACACACACTCTTCCTCCCTCAACATTCACCTTGTCTACCAATACCATAGCTTTTTCCAATATTTCGGTACATTTCATCCTTCTTGTAATGGATAGGGACACACGCAACCTCAATCCAAAACAGCATATTGTTCGGAAAATTTTCTCGAATCGTCGGTTCCCATCTTTCTAGTGAGACCACTTATTAAAGTGGCAATGTCTTCTCAGGAGAATTTCTGTAAATCCTGCTCACTATAGAAATCAAATTGGAATTTATTATTTCCCAGGTTTGTACCTCTGACTTTTCCTTCTACGTCCCAGATATGTATTTTAGGCATGTGCTTGATCAGCGCATCAACGCTACGGCCATCTACATGGAACATGCGTTCCACCAGTGTGAGATTATAC
Source organism: Moricandia arvensis (assembly GCA_905132765.1). Taxonomy (NCBI): domain Eukaryota; kingdom Viridiplantae; phylum Streptophyta; class Magnoliopsida; order Brassicales; family Brassicaceae; genus Moricandia; species Moricandia arvensis. Next base: position 280,520 of record CAJHQP010000069.1, on the reverse strand, counting down.
TTCTCGATAAGATCAAAGTAGTCAAACTCAGGGATCAGAATGATCTCATCCTCGGGTCCCTTATCCAGCCTTCTTTTCACTTTCCTTGAGTCTTCTTCTCTTGCTCTATTCTCATATGATCGATACATCCCTATCCGTACGAAAAGAGAAACCTACTCTGGAAAACTGATATAAAGGAGTTCTTGTCCCAGGGTACTTGATTCCCACGCGTAAAGATCCGTACACACCAACATGGTGGAAAGTAAAAGAAAAAAAAACAGCACTGTATACGATACAAGATACCTTGAAGTGAGAGAGGAGTGTTTGATAGTCTCCCTCCCTTCTTCCTATTTCTCGATCACGTCTCCAGATCCAGAACCGCCTTTGGAATTGCCCGCCGAGCTCCATCCATTCCATGATGTATTCCATGTGTCTCAACTGAGGGAGGTGGTAAGGGATCCGACACTGATTGTCTTGCAGCCACCTGAAGATTTGGGTTATGGTCTGTCGACTCATGGCAAACCAATACAAGTGACAAGGCTTCCAAATGACCAAATTAGGAGAAAGAGAGTTCCTATGGTCGAAGGTTTATGGGAGCGTGATGGGATACATAAGACTACAAAAGAGCGTGCAATCATGATGAGGGCTTAGTAGTCGGATTTATTTGAGACCCAAGTGGATGAGCAGATGGTGGGTGCGGATTTGGGGACAAATTCCTCTTGAGTGGGGGAGAGTTGTAAAACCTGCTCCCGAAGTATTTTTATTTATTAAAGAATAAGATCGAGGAGATGTTTCTTTGTAAGAGAGCAAAATAGTTATAAGTGTTGGAACACTTGTATTCGTCAAGAATGGATTAAGAACTCAATTTTCTCTAAGTATCGAATTGTCCTTGCTAAATAAGTAATATTAACTAAGACTAGATGGTGATAACTAACATAAAACGATCAGAGTATAAGCAAGGTATCGATGAACCATGAAGCCAATTAAGGAAAGTTTGGTCATTCAAGAATGCAGGTTCCAAGTAAGGCAAGTCGACTAGTCATCATTGACGAAATTATACGAAAGGAAGGTCAGGTTGGCATGAATCATATAAGGAAAAAATTGTAGATCGGTCAAGCCTTTAAGGGCAAGTTTTGACCAAGCCGATTAAGGAAACTGCACTTTAATTCTCGGCTTGGTGAGCAACTCCAAGGGTAGTATTAAATGGACCTCCAACTCTTAGTTTTTGACACAGCTCAAAAGAAAATCCTAGAGAGAGGTCAGAGCAAGAATGCAGTTCTAGAGAGAGAGAGAGAGTTTGGGAAGAGAGGATCGAGCAAGGAGGATCGTAGGAATCTTCGCCGGAAAAACGCAGCCGAGTTTGGAGTCCTTGATCTTTTAAGATCAATTCAGGTGAGGATGTGATTTGTGGCAATCCAATATGAATTGTTTTACTTGGTTTGATTCATTAGGAACGAGTTTACGTTGGAATTGAATTCGTTTATGGAAAGTTTGTTCATTGCTTTCATAGAGAAATTCATGATAAAATTCGTTTATGAATGTTCATTCATTGTGTTCTTAGGATATGAATGCTAGATTTTGTGGATTGATTAATAAGTTTGGCTAATTCATTAATCCTAAAAATGGATGTTTGATCTTGAAAACCTAGTCATGAAATTTACAATGTGTTTATGGAAAGAGTAGCTGAACTGAGTCAATTAAAGAAATTGTTAAGTAAACGGTTATGGGCCTTGGGGTTATGGGCCTTGGGGTCGATGGTTTGGCTACGGGCCGTAATGTACCAACGGGTCGCAGGTACGACTTCAGCCACAGGTTTGGCTACGGCAATAGGTTGGCTTCGGCCAAAGGTTTGGCAACGACAATAGGTTGGCTTCGGCCAGAGGTTTGGCTACAGCAAAAGGCTGATGGACCTTCGAGTCGAAATGTTAGGAAATGTTAAAGTAAAGGAATGATAGAACTGAATGTTTGGTTGTTTGTTTTGATGCATGAAAATGGATAAGTAATAGGAAAAATGGCTAAGTAAGAAATGATGGAAAACTAATTGCTAAGTTCATAGAATGGAACTGCTAGGTTGTTAGGTTGGAATGTGGAATTTGATTGATTGATTATTGGACTGTAGTGGGCGGTATTGAGCGTCCTCACTGAGTACTTTTGTATTCTCATGCCTCATTTTGTGATGAAGGTGACAAGTAGTGTTTTGGACCGGAGCGCAGGACGATGAAGACCATCAGGACAAGGTATTCAATATTGGGATTGTTATGTGATTTTCATGAGAATTTTTACGAACCTTATTTCATATGATTATGATATATTTGCTCGGATTTATTATTAAAACTGCAATATTTACTTATGTTTACTTATTGAAAGATTTCCAAATTTTTACTTAGAATATCTCTTACGACTTCGCAAAGATTTTAGTGTTGGAGCATTTTAGATAAGCCTACTTCGGCCAAAATATAGGCAGTCTGATTATTCATAACTATGAATGAGTCAAGGAATGACCAAAATCTAATTATATCATAAAGATTATGCGTATGGATCATGGATGTGAAATCAAAAATACTTTAGCATGAGATGCACGTGAATATGTGGTCAATGCAGTTAAAAGTATTATGGAGAGAAGTTCTGGGAAAATACCGAAATACTTGCACATGCTGAGAGAAGCTAATTCAGGTACACATTCAGATTGACAGCAGTGGAAGATCACGATACCTGTTTATTGCATTTGGGCAAACGATACGAGTATTTAAGAGTCATGAGACGTGTTATTGTGGTTAATGGGACTTTTTTTTAAGAATAAATACAAAAAAGTTCTATTGGTGGAAATTCTAATTTGTATCCTATTGCATTCGGATTAGCCTACTCAGAGAATAATCGTTCTTGGAAATGACTTACAAGACAACTAAAGGTTGTCATTGATGATAATCATCATTTGGTTTTTATTTCAGACATATATGGTTCCATCGCAAAGGCGCTTGAGAATGTGTATCCAACAACTAGATATGGTATTTGTATTCATAATTTGTTGAATAATGTGGTAACATATTTTCATGGGAAAGGAATTGTTGGGTTGGTTTCAATATCTTATAAAATTGCTGATTTTGAAAATACATTTGCTAATGTGTGTAATATCAGTCCGACAATTGGAAATTACATAAGGTAGGTTGATGTGTAAGAATGGGCTAGATATCAATTCTCTGGATACATATATGACATAAGGACAACCAACCCTGCTAAATCCATCAACTTTACTTTGCGTTCACCGAGAGAGTATCCAGTCATTCCTTTGTTAGACAATATCGGGGAAATGTTGACACAGTGGTTTTATAAGCGTAAGAAACTGATTTCAAAGCATAAAAATCCTTTGAGCAAAAATGTAGAAAAAAGATTGATAGGAGAACCAAGAAAGGCAAAATATTTGCAGTTTACCCTGTCGGTGATGGTCGATTGGTTGTTAGAGGTGAAAAATCGACTGCTTAGTTGATTTAGATAGAAATGCTTGCTCATGTGGAAAGTACGACCTGATGATAATCCCTTGTAAGCACGCAATTAAAGCTGGTTTTTATGTTGGCAAAGAGCCACACAAATTGACTGATTTGATGTACACGACATGAGCTTGGAGAGAAGCTTAACATGAAAGAATAAATCCTACTGATGTTCCTGAGGATGCTTTGTCCATACAAGAAGATTTTAAGATAGTGAAAGTGCTATCACCAGACACAAGAAGATCAATTGGAAGGAAAAGAAGACGCAAATATGAAACTGTCGAAGACAAAATTCGGTCATCGCAAACATCACAAAAGAAGCAGACTCGCAAGTGTAGTAGATGTGTTATTAGGGGCACAACATAGCAAATTGTAAAGTACCAAAATAGTCAGTCACAAATGGTAAGGGTCAGCTTATATAGCCAGTTGATTTATATGTGTTTCATGCTTTATGTGTACCATGCATGGTTCTTTGTGTTACAGGATTCAAGTTCAAGTGTGCAAGTGGTGGTAATGGTCAGCTTATTTCGAAGTAAAAATAGTGCATTTTTATCAGTGTTCTGTATGGTTTTTGCTTCCAAAAGCTTTCAACTCTGTTTTCGGTTTCATTGTTATACATTGTTATCAATTTTATATGGTTTTTTGCTCTAAAATCTTTGAAGCTTGTATTCAGTTTCATTTTATAGCTGCTCTCATGTTTCATATGTTCTTTTCGAAGATGTTTTCAGTTTTCAATTTTGTAGACAATATAGTATGAACAAACTCTAAGAACCAAAATTGACTTACTCATAATAAGAGCAAAACACGAAGAACCAGAAATTCGTCATTTTCATTGCAAGGACAAAACACTAAGAACAAAATACTAAGATACAATAGAGTGATTTCATTAATTCTTGGCTTCTTAATTTTCCAAAAAGCCATAGAATGCTTCTGAAACAACCTACTTCGTGAGATTTTTTTTTTTGTTTCCTAACTTCTTCAGCCATTGTCTTTTTCAAACTCTTTTTCAGATAATCTCTTCTACAATTATCCTTTGCTCTACCTCTACACTTTGAATCTCATCAAGAAAAGCTTCATCAACTCTGTTAAATAAATGGTTTTTCTTCTTTCGCTACATTGAAACCAAGATCAAGTCACGACAAATCGAAAATCAAATCAACCAAAAAAAATATCAAAGATATGAAGGAAACCATAAACAAAAAAAGTAGAAGATATGAACACAAAAGAATTCGGTATTTGAGTAACAAAACAAGTCGAAACAATGAATAAACACAAAGATCCCACAAATTGAAACAATTTGAAATTATGAACTTGTGACCCAATCTCGCATCTATAGAACCATCGGTAAGGATTCTTATCAGTTCACAAATAGAATATCACAAACCCTTTCCCACACCAGCACCTAGACGGCACACAGTGCAATAATATCCTTGCATTATTCATGTAAGGGAGAAACAAATTCAGAGAGAAAATGGAGATTGACGGAAAAGAGAAATCTGAAAATGGGAAAAAGGGTTTTTAGTCTTATATGTGTCGGGTAGTAGGTTATTGTGGGTCTAATTGGGGTTGGGTTTTATGGCTGAGTTGGATCCAAAGTCGGGTTTACTAGAAACCTAGTTATGAGTTTGCATTTCATTCAATTTATTTACTATAAAGAAGGAAGATCATTAGCCAAATTGTTTTGATAAACCTAGTGTATATAGAATAGTGTTTTGATAACTTCAGGGACGGTTTCAGTTATGTTTAGTATTGTTTTACCTTATGGTCTCGTTTAATGTTATGGTTTCGTTTAGGCTATTTTTAGGGTCTCATTCTGTGTTTTCTAGAGTCTCATTTAGGGTTTGTTTAGTTTTATGGTAGGGTGTAACATTCATAAGCTAAACCTTTTACATTAGATTAAGAATTTTACCATTTTTGTTCTTAAAAAATTTATAAAAATCAGAATAAAAAACCAAACTTTCTACATTAGATTAAGCATTCTGCATTCTTTTTCTAAAAATAACATAAAAATCAGAATAAAAAAAACCGAATTATTTACATTTGATTAAGCATTCTCATAGAATCTCCTCTACAATCGAAGAGAAACACTTTGGAGGTTCTTACTTTGAATTCATGTCTACCAATTCTGGGTCATTAGCTGCTTTCCAAAGATCCCACAAAACTCTATGGTGAGCTTATTTGATGTTATCATCATTCACCAAGGACAACTCCAACCCAAGCAAATGGCACTCAATGAACTTCAGTGCATATACACCACAATTATATGCACTTTTATTCAGTTTTCCCATTCGGACATAGGAAATATTATATGCAGTGACATTGAAAGTCTTCCGGTATCTCATTGGCTGAACTGCCTTGACAATACGAGGAACAAGGTGCGAGAATGCATCCAACTCTTTGTACCTTTTTCTACTCGAGCAGTCAAACACATCAATGCTCCTAGTAACGAAACTGATGCACAAGGCGATCCAATGATTCCCACTGACATGACAAGGACATACAGCCGTATCCACATCTACATTCCATACCTCTTGTGTCCTTCCATGTGGTGGAACGACCCTTTTGCCAAACTGCAGTAGCAAATTATGAAGCATGTATTTCCTTTACCCTCCCCATAAACTCTCGTACTCTTTTTAATCATATTGCTGAAAATGACAATCATGAAAACGACACGATGAGATTTGCATCATTGTAGATTTGTTCTCTCTCGGAATAAGTACATTATATCATCAATCTCCTGCCTATTTCGATGACGTTAGCACACACAAGGTATGTAAATAATGGAAGGTGATAGTGTCTAAGGTTTACCCAATTATGAAGCCACTTGGATGGATCCTTAAAACGATTAGCAATCTCAACATCTAAAATAGTAGGTCCAATCCGTAGAGGTCTGAAACCAAAAAGCCTAGTTACAAGCTAAAAATAATGATACAGTTTGATTAAAATGTAACAATACGTGATAGAAGAATGAGAATTTACTTACATTGAGGTAGTTGACCAATTTCTTACTTTTCCCAATCCTCTTCACGGAGAGACACCACTTCGGCATCTAGTGATGCTTCTCCGGTTTGATTTATTTGCTCATAATGTAAGTGCGGTGTGGACGTGTTGAAGGGTCTTGATTTTCTTGAGTTTTTGACTTTAACTTGAGAAATATGAGAACCTTCAACAAATGTATCTTAGGATAGGTCCCTATTTATTAAAAAAAACTATAAGAACCAATTCAATAAATTCATGAAGTTTTTATTACACAAACATTCATGCATATTACACATTACAAACCTATTACGAAAAAACTTGTCCCATTGCATAATACAAATCCAAAAATGTTAGATAATAGTACACAGTGAAAATGTGAAGTTTCAAGTACAACCTAGCTCCAAAAGCGTAGCTTCAGCACCCTTACTAAAGCATCCTAGTTTCAAGTACATCCTAGTTTCAAGTACATCAAGTTTTACACTTTCTCTTAGGTAGTACCTTTTTCTTTGCTGGAACTTGATCGACTTTGCTATTAGGTGGAGCTTGATTGGCTTTGCTCTCAGGTGGAGCTTTTTTTAGATTTGCCCTTGCTAGGACCACTTCCTTCACCGCTCAAACTGCTAAATTCCTTGAGTTGTGAAATCTCACTCCCCATCTTCCCCATCCTCTTTGTAAAACCAGTCTCCATCTTTGCTATTTGCGTACTGAGTATATCCCTCAAGGAAGTGACATATGTGTGGATGAGACCCTCAATGAAACTCTTAGTTTCAGGATCAAGAGTCAGTTTTTGACCCGCAGATCGCTTATACAACAACTTATTCTTACTTGACTCGGTTCTTTTATCATGAATATATCTGTTCCCTTTTCTAGAAACATTAATCGAAGAGGTCTCCACGTCTGCTACAACATTAATATCATCCACAATATCATCAGCTTCTGACTCAATATCCATTTCAGTCTCTTCATGTTCTAAAACTGCCCATTATGTGCTGCTCCAATCAAATTTCACTTTGATCCTATTCAGAACAAGCTCCACTCATTCATCTTGCATCTCACTCTTCCTTATATAGTAAGCATGCAGAAACACATCATTGTTACCATTCAATGATATGACCGAGAACAACTCACCCTACAAAATAGTTAAAACATTAAAAGCTATACAAGATATATACAACAACCATATAGAAGAAGACAACAAATATACTTACCTTCTCAGGAAAAGAGTCCTCAATCTGAATGATGTCTTTATAAGAAACTTTTGAATCTCCTTTCCAACTGCCACTCCTTGGACCTACGAAGCTCTCACGTACTCTTCTACCTAATAATTCTCCAAAATCAAGAATTGCTTACATAATCCCAATATGGAAAGCATAGGCGAAGCCCTCAGAAATTTAGCATTTCTTGTTACCGAACTTCTTCCTAGTCTTCTCAATCAAACTCAGTAGAAAGTCATACAAGTTAAGACCCCAATGGAAATTCCGAACCTTGTCAAGATCCATCACCAACTTGATATACATATGAGGGATTTTTACCTTCTCATCTCTCCCCAAAAACACACCCATTATCGCGCACAAGTTTATCAATCTCAACCTATCAAACCGAGTCCAGTTGTGAACTTCTTGCAGATGCACCCTCCTGATCGACTTCAAGGTGATTTTCCCACCACTCTTTAGTAGTTACTCCAAGAACCCCCGTCATCTTTCCATTTAACTATGTCACTGCCACTTTCCTGCAAAATCTTGAGGCCAATCAAAGCTTGGTACTCTTGAAGCAAAAACCAGAGAGGAGTCCTCGCAAAGATAAACCACATCTCATGCATCTTCGGGGTAATAATCCCCTTACACAAGAAGCTATGCACCAATTTCCCCGGGATTCTGAGGCCATTTGACTGAAAGCCATGATATGTGTTAAAACACGATCTCTCTTCACTTCTCCATATTCTTCAGACATAGATTTTTCCAGATCCCTGAGAAGTTCCTTCCGACAACTGTTGTTGATCTTCTTAACTTGAGGTTCGAAATCCTCTCCATACAAACACTTAGGTAGCTCTAATTCCATATCTACAAAAGACAAAAAAACACATGGATGTTAACACCGAAAGACATAACACCAATGTCATAAACACGCAAAATTCATAAACACAAACACTATCATTTAAATTAAAGTCAAAGAAACAAATTTAAGAGTGAAACATATATACACACAGGACAAAAATCAAACAAACTCAAAGTTAGAAACACAAACACTACCATCCAATCAAATTTAAATTCAGAAACACGGTAAATCAATTAATCAAACTAAGAAAAGTCAGTCTCCTTTTCGCAATCGATTCTGCAAACTAAGACTATTAACAAAAAAAAATCGGTTCACATTATCAGTTAACAAATAGAACAACAACATCTTTGTATCCTAATAAACGAACATGCAAAGAGAAATCCGAATGAAGAACAAAAACACATAGACAGATGCAAAAAAGAACCGGATTGAGGAATATGCAAAGAATGAAAGAGTCAATTCAGACTTTAGACAGAATAAATAATCATAGGATCAGAACAAATCAATCGGAGGAAGGAGATAGTTTTGACTTTTACCTTGCTTCTACCAATGTCAGAGAAAGAGAGAGGCGGAGAGAAGCTCTGAAATAACCTTGTGTTCGTCAAGAGAGAAATCTAGAAAAAGGTATTAGATTGAGAAGGAAAAAGACTCTATCAAATTGGAAGGAGAAAGTTTGGTGTTTATCTTCGGTGTCAGCGATGTCAAAGATAGACAAAGAGGTTCCACCGGAAGAGAAACTCGATTTCACCGGTGGCAAGTCTCGCCGTTGATTTCACCAGAGAAGACACACAACCGCCTTCAAGTTCGTCTCTCTGTCGAAAAAGAGAGGCGGAGAACCAAACAAAACTAGGGTTACGAGATAATTTGGGGACTTTGTTCCCTTTTTGTTTTAATTTTGTTATCATTTTTTCCTTTTTAATACATTCTTTTTAATTAAACTTTTTAAAATTCCTATAGTATAATTTTAATTTTGTTTAATTTCATTAATGAAGGGTTAATTTTGTGATTATGAAAATTATACTATAGGAACAATGTCATGTATTATACTAAGGGAACAAGAAAGCTGAATTTTTGTTCTATTTTGGTAAATTTCCCTAAATTTATTTTAAAAAATGGATTTGGTAAAATCCTTTTCTAATATTTCAAAAATATCTTCTAGATAAGATGGTTTAACATCTGACCTTTACATTGAGCATGATTATCTTTGAGTATCTTTCCAATAGTTATCTTACAAATTTAATAATAATAACTTGTATGTAAATTAGATAAAAGTTAAATTTTTAAAAATAGAATTAATACAGACGAATCAAAAAGTAACTCATCTCCGAAGAGTATCTTAAGTTTTTTTTTGTTGAGGTTCTACAGTTAGAATTGACAGTTTTTCTGTTTCCACTATTTCTAATTTTTTTTTTGCTTTTTTTTTAATATCTAAAACTTGTCTTAGATACCCATTGAAGTTGCCCTTAATACGTAAGCAACTGTGCTCACTAGATATTTCTCATCAACAAAGAACCAAATTCTTGAGATCAACAAACCTAAAACTACGTAAGAATATATAATCTATTTATTAGGAAGACATATCTTCTATTACCCCCATCTCTTAGAGCATGATTAACCCCAAGAGTTTCTAAGGAGTTTTTAACCTTTTCTTTTTGATTTTAAAAAATAAAAATTAAAAGATGAATCAATCGCGGACAGCCAGGTGTTAATGCGGTCTGCGAATAGTCCAAAAACCTTCCAAGAGCTGCCTCTTGTCGAAGAGAAAAAAGAGGTGGGTTTTCTAAAAAGTGTGGGCCCCACCCCTTAAGAACCCCTTAAGACCCGTGGATAATCCTGCTCTTAAACTTTAATCTTCCAAGGACCTCATTAAAATTGATTTTTTTGAATTATTTATAATTCAAAATTAAATAAATTACATATCTACCCTTAAACTTAATATAAAATTAAGTTTCTATTCTATTTTTCTTTTTCTCCTTTCTTTCTCTGCGGCGCTGTTTTTTTTCTCGTTCTCCTTCTTATATCTTCTACGAAGAACACTACGAAGAACACCAACATGGAGATTGAGCCCGAAATAACGATAGAGAACATTAACCAAGTCAGCAAACAAGGAGAAACTGCGGCGGCAACTTCAATTAACGACCAAAGAACATCTGGGTTTTGATTTATGATTCTTTTGGTTCTTGGTTTTTGATCTAAGATTCTTATTGTTTTAGATTTAGGGATTTAGGATTGTTAATACAAATTCTGGGTTTTCTTTGGTTTTAGGGTTCTTATTGTAACAGCCCTCCCCGTAGGACTCAGCTGGCGCTGCAGCGCATCGACCCTAACCCCTCCCCTGTGATACAACCTGCCCTATGGGGCCTCGGCTCACAGATAGGTTATTGGTGCGCTTGGCACTACTCGAACCCAAGACCTCACCCTTTAACAACTTCCTCACAGGACAAGATGTCACCAATTGAACTGCATATCAATTGGTGATAACTTGTCCTGTGAGGAGGTTGTTAAAGGGTGAGGTCTTGGGTTCGAGTAGCGCCAAGCGCATCAATAACCTATCTGTGAGTTGAGGCCCTAGAGGGCAGGTTGTATCACAAGGGAGGGGTTAGGGTCGATGAGCTGCATCGCCAGCTAAGTTCCACGGGGAGGGCTGTTACAAAAGTTAACTTTTTATGTAACAACCTCCCTGTGGGACGCATCTGGCCAGTATGTCGGCACAACCTTGGCTGGCGCTGTAGAGTATCGAACCTAACCCCTCCCATATGCAATCCGTCACACATGTAGGTTATTGGGGAGGTTTGAACCCCCGACTCACCCTCTAACAACTCTCCTACAGAGAAGCTGTTACCAATTGATCTGCAGGTCAATTGGTAACAGCTTCTCTGTAGGAGAGTTGTTAGAGGGTGAGGTCGGGGGTTCGAACCTCACCAATAACCTACCTGTGCGACGGACTGCATAAGGGTTGGGTTAGGGTCGATGCTTTACAGCGCCAGCCAAGGTTGTGTCGACGTACTAGCCAGTTGGGTCCCACAGGGAGGTTGTTACACTTATGTTCTCGGTTTTTTTCGATTTAGAGCTATTAAAGATATATGTATGGGCTTTGTATCGTTCAAGGAATTTTTCGTGTTTTTAATTTATTTCCTCTTCAGATCTGGATTCTATATATCTCGGTATTACTAACTCAGTCAAACTCGGTACAACTAACTCAATAGTAGTTAGTATTACACAGTATAACGAGTAGAACTGAGTAGAACTCGGTATAACTAACTCAGTAATATTCTAGTATAACCAGTATAACTCAGTCGAACTCAATATATAGTACTCAGTATTACGCATTATTATGTAATTTAACCAGTATAACTCAGTATATATGGTAATACTCAATAGAATTAATTTAGTAATTCAACTCAGTAAAATTAAGTAAAACTCAGTATAACTCAGTACAATAAAGTAAAACTAAGTAAAACTATATCAATATAATATAGTATCCGAAATTCAAAATTTTGAAAATATTTGAAAATTTGAAATTTTTTATTTTTATTTTAAAATATAATAATTTCAAAAATACAAAACAGCAAAATCTGATATTCATATTTCATTAAAGCAATAAGGGCATAAGGAGATTTGAGAGGCCCATAAGAGATTATTGTATAATATATAGGGCATCAAAAAGGTTGACTCTTTATTAGGCTTATATTAAAAAGAGATTGGAATGAATCGACGACACAATAGGTGCACTCGTATATATTAAACAGACACGATTACTAGATGCTGAAGCAAAAGAATCCTTGTAAGGTGTTGTGCAACTAAGATAAAATGGAAGGTTTTGTTTTCACTTTAATCAAATAGATGAATTCTATTATCGTCTTCTATGCCTCCCTCTATAGGGTGTACACTCATCTTACGCATCCTACAATGTTAAACTAGATGTTAATCATTCAAAAAACTTATAAACTACGTCGAGCATAATTGATTTTTAGTTTTTTTACCTTAGTCAGAGATTCCGTCAAAGAAGCTTAAGCGAAACTGTCGGCGAATCCACAAGCTCTATTATTGGTGAGGAATGAACACAAGTTCGGAGCTAGGGTTTTCTCCACAAAGGCAATCTTCGAGAGGTAAGTAACATGACTGTGTTGACGATTACTCAAAACTCTTTTACAGCGTTGATTCAAAATAGGTTATGCAGATCAAGCGGCTGAGATGGAAGTTCAGGGAAACGAGAAAGTAGTAATCGATAGTGTTCTTGTTCAGATCTCTTGGGATGTTTACAATTGGATTTTCCAGAGAAAAAACTCTTGTGACAATGGACAGGGGTGTTTATGTTCAGGTTCGAGAACGATACAAAAGCAGAGGAGGACCTTTGCGTGGCGATGAGAGAAACGGAAACATCGTCGTATTGTGGAAGCACCTTGGAGATTAAAGGGAACGTGGAGTGGAGAAAGATGAAGAGAAAATTCGTTAAGAGCAAGACGTGCTTTCGCCAAACTGGATGTCTTTGGTTTCACCGTAACTTTTTGAAATAAGAGAGCAAAGATGAACTGGGCCATTGTTTTCTTTTCAAATTTCATCTCTTTATGTGGTATTCCTTTTTACTAACTTTGAAGTGTAAATCTTTGTTTTTGAATAATCCAAAAATAATCTTTGATGTGTCATAAAACTTAGAGAAAAGAATGGAGAATTCGTAGATTGCTTTGTATTGTGTTATTCATAAAGTATAAGGAGTTTTTTTTATATAGGGATTACAATATACCGTCATATATGTAAATGGAAAGAGTATAAATCCTATTGCAACTAGGAAAAAGAAAATATCCAAAACCAATATGGAAAATGTTTTCCTAGCCACCTAACCCTAAACATATATGGTCTAGGTTTAGTAAACCTCTATGTATTAGGTTTATAGTCGGTCTTGTTATGGGCCATTCACAATTTGGTCTATAACACTCTCCCTTGGATGACATAACCGTATAGAGTTTGTAATATACTTAATGTTGCCTTATTAAAACCTTTACTCGGAAAACCCAATTGGGACAAAACCATGGTGAAGGAAAAAGAGTACAACACACATTACTCCCCATGATTTAGACCTCACTGAAGGTCCTTAAGCCTATGCATTCCAATATGATGTATTAACTTCTTGAACATTGATGTTGGAGTGACTTGAACGAACTTGTACCACTCGGACCTCTCCAGCCTTTTGTAACTTGCACATGATGGTTGGCCGTTCTACGCCCACAGACATCTCATACTCCACACAGATGTGTTTCTTTGTCGTCGACCATCTTATACTCTGAGCAGATTTGATTGGTCACCCATCGACCATCCCATACTCTCAACCAAACGCACACACGAATTTTGGCTGATGTTGCTGCGATGGTTTGTTTTATGGATTGTCAATATATTGCATAACCTGTCTAAGATCTAATAGATAACCTGCATCAACAAAATCAATTAACCCCTCTTTGGGCTGGTCAGTATAAAATAAAACTAAGTCAAATTTCTTTTATGAAAATACATGGACTGATTGTGTCATTCTTATATTCCTCTTTTACTAAGTATTTACTTAGCCTATTGTACCACAAGTGGTCGCTTTGTTTCAGTTCATAAATAGATTTGTTCAACTTTATACAATGATGTTCTTTGAGAACATTTTCTTATCTTTGAGCTCAATACCTTCTGGTACTTTCATATATATCTCATTATCCAGTGGACCATATAAATATACAATTACTACTTCCATTAGCTGCAAATCTAATTTCTCTCTTATGGCCAGACTTATTAAAAATCGAAATGTAGTAGCATCCACCACAGGGGAGTATGTCTCCTAATAATATATTCCTGGTCTCTTGTGAGAATACTTGTACAACAATATGGGCTTTATATCTCACGATTTCTTTCCCTCACAAAAACTCATTTATATCCACTGGTTTAACATCATAAGGTGTCCTTATTTATTGGACCAAATAGATTTCTCTTTCTTAAAAAGTTTACCTCCACGTCTATAGCTTCTTTCATTTAAGACAATATGATCTACGAGTGCACTCTATTATTGACGTGGGTTCATGATCCTCGTTTATATCCATAAGTTCAAGTGCTACCTTGTATGCAAATAAATCATCTATGTCAACATCCTTTTCTGTTTCAATGTATTCAAGACATGATATAATCGATTACAATCTCATTATTATCAGGACCATTAGTACCCTGAAGCTTGGCGTCCCAAGCCTCATTGTTTGGTACCTTAGAGCCGGCCGGCCTTATGTCCATGTATGTGGTTTCCTCGACCTCGGATTCGTTTTCATTCTTTGCACCTTTTTTTTGTTTCCGAGGATTCTTATCTTTGGAATCTATTGGTCTACCACGTTTCAAACGTTGTCTAAACTCTTGTAGCAACTTGATTATGTCCCTCTTGGACTTCAATACGTATTGGTGCATTACAAGCTGATATATATGACTTAGTCACTTTATTTGGGTCAACAAATGAGTCTGACAATCGATTAGCTAGCTTTTGTAATGTATAATCTTTTGGACGTCTAAATCACATTCTTTAGTCTGAGGATCTTGCCAAGACAATGATGGTTGATTCCATTCCATTTCTTTTACCAGCTGCTTATTTTCTCCCTCTTATGTTGGATAGTCGGATTTATGACAATCCATGTACATAGCCTTAAATAGATCACCCATGGTCGGCTCCAGGTACTTAATAATCATGGGAGATTCATATCCAACATATACCCCCATCCTCCTTTGAGGTCCCATCTTAGTTCTATGTGGTGGAGAAATTGGCACATCCAAACTTCCTTAGATGGGATATGTTTGGCTCATGACCCGTGATTTAATTGAGATGGAGAGTATCTATGCTCACTAGATGGCCTGATGCGTATCAACTCTGTTGCATGTAAACCTACATGTCCCCAACCTTAGACTGAGGGTTTTGACCTCATGAGTAATGTTATAGTAATGCGTTTGATAAAAGATTCGGCCAAGCCGTTTTATGTATGGACATGCGCCACACTTATGTTCCACACTTGCCCCCATGAACATAGTATAATCATCAAACGCTTGAGACATGGATTCACCAGCATATTTTAGACGTATAGTCTTTAAAGGAAAATCTAAAAATGGGCTCTTAGTCATTTTAATGGTGATGGCCTAATGAGTTTCTCTTCTGTACATGCTACACATGTGAGATTCTCCGGGATAACTCTTAATTATTTGAATGTGTGCCCTTTTGTATTACTTATCAATTTACGCATCATGTTTGGACCGGGATGGCCAAGCCGGTCATGCGATAAAGTGAAATTATCAGTAAACCTTTTGTTCACTTTGGAATCTAGCCTCTACCATACTGATCTTGGCATAGTAAGGACCAATAGAGAATGCATGTATAGTCTCGACCACTTTCTTATGGTCTTGGGCATATTTCTATGTCTGAAGGAGCTCTTTGTTTCCTTCGCCCATTGTTTCTATATAGAAACCATTCATTCTTATATCTTAGTAACTCAATGAGATTTCTCTAGGTGAATATAAAGCATCAGATTTCTCTAGATGCGGGCCCTTTAGGTAATAATATACATGCCTGGCTGTGGCCCTAAATTAGGCTGGCTATACCCGCAATTTTTGCTTATATTGGCGTTTCATCTTATTAAGTAAAATCAGACAAGACAATAAAGTAAACTCAAAGAAAAACATAAAGCAAATCAAAGTACAAAAACAGTATGTCGAAATCAACTATTCTTTTAGACAATCTGATGTTTCATAATCCATAAGATCATCTTGATCATGGTCAAATTCACAATCGCCATCTTGGACCAAATGAGCTTCAGGATTCTTCCCTTTCATACTCTCTTGGTAGAGGTCAACTAGATTTCTGGGAGTCCTACAGTTCTTAGCCCAATGATTACCCATTCCACATCTATGGCACACTGATTTGGTCGAGTGTTGTGGTTTAAAGGAGATACCACGACCTCCTAGCCCTTGACCATGGCCAAAATTGGGTCCACGGCCACAATCCGAGTAGTTACCTCGACCATATGAATTGTAGTGGCCTCGACCACGACCATTCCATCCACTACGGCTATGGTCGTGTGGTCTATTTTGGACATGGTTACTTTCCTTGGTTTCTTTCTTTTCTTTTGTGGCCTTATTCGTTTTTGATAATGGGGCTGATCCAGGAGGTCTCAATTCACTATTTCTCATCAATAGCTCATTGTTTTGCTCGGCTAGCAATAGGCATGAGATCAGATCTGCATAAGTCTTAAAGCCTTTTTCACGATATTGTTGTTGTAACAACACATTATTTGTGTGGAAGGTGGAAAATGTCTTTTCCAACATATCATTATCTGTCATAACTTCCCCACACAGTTTCATTAAAGAAACAATCTTAAATAGGGCTGAGTTATACTCGTCCACGGACTTGTAGTCATGGATTCTCAAATTCCTCCAATCAAATAGAGCATTTGGTAATAACACCGTTCTTTGGTGATCATATCTCATATTTAATGTTGTCCAAAGGTCTAGAGGATTCTCAATAGTCAGATACTGATCTTTGAGACTCTCAGCAAGATGATGACGAATAATTAATATTGCCATGTATCTATCTTTCTCACTGGACTTATTACCTTTTGTAATACATTCACCAAGTTCTTTTGACTTTAAGATAATCTTAGTATCCAATGCCCATTGCAAGTAATTATCACCAGAGAGATTTAGGGCAGCAAAATCCAAGTTGTTGATTTTCGACATCCGAAATCATATGTTCTTATACTTTAGGTCTAGGGTTTATACGACCATGTAATCAAGTCATTCAACTAAAGCAATCCTAACAAGTGATTTCTATATGCTTATGCAAGCTTATCAAACGTGTTCTATATGTACATATAACCGCAATCAAAGAAACTACAATCGGATCATCATGTTCTAGGTGGTCGAATGTTAAAGCAAGGTGGTCGAATTCAATCCTAAAACTTTCAATCAATAATTCGACCAAGTTAGGGTTTCAAGGTTCCATACGGTTTTATCATACATGTCTCTCGACCAAACAAGATACCACAAGTCATACGGATAGTAATGAAAACAAGTAATCAAGTCATGCTTATCAAATAAATCACATGGCCAAACGAAACAAGACATTCCTAATAGTTAATTTCTATATGCGGCCATGAAGCAATCAGTTTATACGGTTATGCAAGACAATCCTAAAGATCAATGTCTATATGTTAAATAGGTATACAAATGCTTAAGTTTAATGAACAAACAAGACAATCCAAGTCATATAGATCAAACACGACAATGTCTATATATGTGTTCATGCGGCCGAGATGGTATAATGCTAACAAGCCACACAACCATATGAGATGATGCAACAATCCTAGCAATCATGATCTATATGTACATAAGTGGATCATGTAACAATCATGTGGTCATATTTAATCAATTTCAAGTATGAGCAATTCTAATTCAATTAGGGTTTAAACTTACAATTAGAGTTTTATCATTAGGGTTAGGTCAAAAATGGATCATTTAATCTAGCATATAATCTTAACTCTCAAGAAACATTCAATCTTGGTTATTAATCAATCAAGTTCAAGACTTAGCAACATGGATTCTATGTGCTCATAAGATTAAGGTTTATCAAGACTAGCAAAACAGATTTTATATGTGCAAGGATCATATGCGGTTTCTATGTTAAAACATTAAATCAGGGTTTAGCAATTAAATAGTCAGTTTCAGGTATAAGTTTAGCAAGCCTATCATTCGAGATCTATATGCACATAAAAATCGGACCATATAACCTCAATCTAAACAAAACAAACGGATCATGCAAAGACAATCTATCGGATTCCAAGCATGTATTTAGCAATCCTATCATACCGGTTCTAGCAAGATCATACGATTAAGAATATTTTATAAAAACAAGACATAAATCATGCAAAAACTATCAACCTAGCAATCGATCCTAACCTCATAAATAATTAGATCAATCAATAAAATCGGACATGTTTAGTATTAGGGTTTCATAATGTGATTAGGATTTTATGGTTTTAACAATCGATTAGGTTTTAGCAAACATCCTCAAAACAATTAATCTAGCTAACCAATCAACTTAGCATACTTTCTAAGTTCTCAAAACATTTAATCGAATCAATAAGGTTTTAGGATTTCAATTCAATGATTAATATTTTCGATTAGGGTTTTGAGATATTAGGGTTTTTAGCGTTTACCTTAACCTATGATGGGTTGAATGGATCACCAATGAGAGAAAGTATGTACTTGGATCACGAACTGGAACAAGGATCATGATCGACTAGTAGAGCAATCTTGATTGTTTGAAGGTTGAATTCGGATCAAGGTATGAAATTTTTCGATCAAAGGTTTCACAATGGGGATTAGGGTTTTTGATCGATGGTTTTTTAGCTTAGGGATTTAGAGAGCAATTCGTGATGATAACGTGTTGTAAAACTTAGAGAAAAGAATGCGGAATTCGTATATTGCTTTGTATTGTGTTATTCATAAAGTACAAAATGTTCATTTTATATAGGGATTACAATAGACCGTCATATAGGTAAATGGAAATAGTACAAATCCTATTGCAGCTAGGAAAAAGAAAATATCCAAAACCAATATGGAAAAGGTTTTCCTAGCCGCCTAATCCTAAACATATATGGTTTAGGTTTAGTAAACCCTTATGCAGTAGGTTTATAGTCGGTTCGGTTATGGGTCATCCACAATCTAGTTCATAACATGATGAAAATTATTGATGAAATCCATATTTTCTAATAAGGGAAGTTATTATAGGATCTTTTACAAATGTTGTATCCAATAACCTTGAATTTGTGGGAACTTATATAAATATCATATTTAATAAGAAGGAATTTGAAAAAAAAAATATTATGAAATCCTTATTCTAATAAGCCTCCCTAAAACAAAATCTGTTTTGATTATATATTTGTGTGTCGGATAAGTATTTTTTTAAACTTGAAAATTTAAATATGCTAAGTAAATATATAATATAATATCGACCTAAGTTTGGTCGACATGATCATTTGAATATACTAAGTCCATATATTTACTTAAAGTTATGGTATCACTTTGTTCTATTTTCTATTATTCAGAGGTAATATTTTAAATAGTTTTACAACTATTGAATTAATATGAATATATCAGAGCATTAGCATTGGTAAGTCTTTTAACATTCGTTTCTTTAAATTATTATATTCATATTTTATTTTTTTAACTAGAATTTATTATTTAATAACAGGTGTAGCAATTAAAAAGAAGTAAATGGTTGAATAGTCTCTAAAATTGTTTTGATAGTCTCTTTAGGAAGAATTAATTGTTAACTTTTCTGCATTTTCTCTCTTTTTAATTATTACTTAATGGTTTAATTTTGTTGAGAAACCCTATGAGATACTATCAATGCGGATGCTCTTTAAGAACTGATGAAAATGGCGACTTAGAAACCCGCAATTAGGTAGACATGACCATTTGAATATGTTAGGTCCATATATTTACCTAAAGTTATAATGTCACTATATTTACCTTGTAGCTATAGTATGGTTGGTAAGTCTTAAAAATTTAGAAAATATATTCATGGTTGGTAAGTACAAATATAAATAATGATGTTTTTTTATATTGGTAGTCGTAAGTTAGTTTATGTGTATGTATATCAATACTATTAAAACAGAAAACCCATTTTTGAGGCTTTCTTCTGTTTTGAAAGTATTTACAAAGTCATATCACTGCTTTAAATTTAAACCTTTGTTTTTATTATCTTTATTTTCCACGAAATCACCTTAATTTCAACTAACTAAATATTTCATTATTTATTTCTCTCTTTCAAAAAAATATTTAAAACTTATTTTTTAATTATGTTTATTATTCACAGAATTCTATTATTCTAACAACCGAGATATTATCTTATTTCTTATTACTTTCAACAAAATAATTAAAACCTATTTTTTTCTATCACTTTCAACAACATAATTAAATCCTTATTTTCTATCACTTTCAACAAAATAATTAAAACCTTATTTTTTCTGTCACTTTCAAGAAAGATTTTTTGTACTTATTTTCGTTGCCATGTTTAGAAATATTTAAATATTTTATATAAATGTCATTTATAAAGTTTGTTTTTGTATGTCTACCAATAAATAATGTATTTAATATTTAAATATTTATAGACAACCTAGATTTTTATTTCTTTATTATATATTTAATATATAAATCTACAGTGGAATTTTCCATATAAAAAAAATCAGTTGCAAACAAATCTTGATTTTTTTCCTAATATATTGTTTGTAATATTTAAATATTTTCAATCAAAATAATGTATTTAATATTAAAATATTTATAATAAAATTTGTCAAATCAAAAAGTTGTTGCAATCTATTCCCTATATTTTTCTCTATTATATATTTAATATATATATATAATGGAATTTATCATATTAAAAATCAGTTGTAGTCAACTTACAATATATTTTTCTTCCTAATATAATGCTTTAATATTTATAATGAAATTTGTTAATCAAAATTGTTGTGGAAGCTATTTCAGAGATATTTTTCTTCTTATTATTTAGATTTACCTTAACAGACAAAATATTTCCAAATAATTTCACGTTTGAAACATAATATTTTTAGAACATATTAAAGAATATTTTGTTTTTAGCTTATCATGAAAGATAGATCATTTAGAAACATTCATCAATTTACTATATAAAATAGGGCATTTTGAAAAGAAAACAAAGCCTTTAATTTTTTTGTGCTATGAACGTTTTGTTACTTTTGATTAAATTTATATTATTCTTAAATGCTAAGATTTTTATATATTTATATATTTTGTGGAATGTATTAATTTTGTTTTTATAAGTTTTTGATTGAATACCTCATATAAGCAATGGAAAGTATGAGGAACCTACGTCAGTCTCAGGTCACTTTTGCATCGGATTGTTCTCAGCTGGCGAAGATGGTTTCTGAACCAACATAATCGTCAGCATTTTCAGCTTATCTAGAAGACATCAAAATACTGAAGGAGAGTTTCAACAACTCAGAAATCATCCATATTTCAATAACTCAAAATAAAAAAGCGGATAGTCTAGCACGAAGTGCAAAGCAACAAACGTCTTTTGTCGTTCACATGAATTCAGAACTTCCGTTTTGGTTTACATAGCCTATGAGTCTGTAGATTTCATTTGATGAAAAAAAAAGTTTTTGATTAAATACGTCTAAACTATTAAAACAAGAGTACAAATAAAACTTGACCCTGAATTTTCCTCAATAATTACAATCTAATACCATTGACATTAAATACCCTTTTTAAAATCACATTACTTAACTACCTTAATTAAACTATTTTATATAAGGTTATTTTAAGATTGTTCATTGATTATTTTTTCTTGAATTTTCATGGATATAGTTGATGGAAAGGAGAAATCTCTCTTAATCATGATATTGATGAATAGTAAAATTGTTTTTACTTGAGAAATCGTGAATCTGTGGATTCATCATTTTGTTTTGTCCTATTGTAACACTTTCATCTGTTCGATACTTGTATAAGTAGAAAATGATAGTCATAGTTCTTTACAAACCATAAATCATATGCGTTTTTAATTATATAACTAGTAATAGAAAATATGAATATTTCTATTTAAAATAACCAATAAATGTTATTGTGCTAAAGTAATTAGATAGCATAGATGCATTAGTATAGGGGATGTTCAAAAAGGGTATATTTTTTTAAGATTAGATCACTAAAAATATTCTTTACTTCCTAAAATTTTTCCTAATATTTATAACATGGTTAATGTATTACTATTAAAACAGAAAACCCATTTTTGAGGCTTTCTTCTGTTTTGAAAGTATTTACAAAGTCATATCACTGCTTTAAATTTAAACCTTTGTTTTTATTATCTTTATTTTCCACGAAATCACCTTAATTTCAACTAACTAAATATTTCATTATTTATTTCTCTCTTTCAAAAAAATATTTAAAACTTATTTTTTAATTATGTTTATTATTCACAGAATTCTATTATTCTAACAACCGAGATATTATCTTATTTCTTATTACTTTCAACAAAATAATTAAAACCTATTTTTTTCTATCACTTTCAACAACATAATTAAATCCTTATTTTCTATCACTTTCAACAAAATAATTAAAACCTTATTTTTTCTGTCACTTTCAAGAAAGATTTTTTGTACTTATTTTCGTTGCCATGTTTAGAAATATTTAAATATTTTATATAAATGTCATTTATAAAGTTTGTTTTTGTATGTCTACCAATAAATAATGTATTTAATATTTAAATATTTATAGACAACCTAGATTTTTATTTCTTTATTATATATTTAATATATAAATCTACAGTGGAATTTTCCATATAAAAAAAATCAGTTGCAAACAAATCTTGATTTTTTTCCTAATATATTGTTTGTAATATTTAAATATTTTTCAATCAAAATAATGTATTTAATATTAAAATATTTATAATAAAATTTGTCAAATCAAAAAGTTGTTGCAATCTATTCCCTATATTTTTCTCTATTATATATTTAATATATATATATAATGGAATTTATCATATTAAAAATCAGTTGTAGTCAACTTACAATATATTTTTCTTCCTAATATAATGCTTTAATATTTATAATGAAATTTGTTAATCAAAATTGTTGTGGAAGCTATTTCAGAGATATTTTTCTTCTTATTATTTAGATTTACCTTAACAGACAAAATATTTCCAAATAATTTCACGTTTGAAACATAATATTTTTAGAACATATTAAAGAATATTTTGTTTTTAGCTTATCATGAAAGATAGATCATTTAGAAACATTCATCAATTTACTATATAAAATAGGGCATTTTGAAAAGAAAACAAAGCCTTTAATTTTTTTTGTGCTATGAACGTTTTGTTACTTTTGATTAAATTTATATTATTCTTAAATGCTAAGATTTTTATATATTTATATATTTTGTGGAATGTATTAATTTTGTTTTTATAAGTTTTTGATTGAATACCTCATATAAGCAATGGAAAGTATGAGGAACCTACGTCAGTCTCAGGTCACTTTTGCATCGGATTGTTCTCAGCTGGCGAAGATGGTTTCTGAACCAACATAATCGTCAGCATTTTCAGCTTATCTAGAAGACATCAAAATACTGAAGGAGAGTTTCAACAACTCAGAAATCATCCATATTTCAGTAACTCAAAATAAAAAAGCGGATAGTCTAGCACGAAGTGCAAAGCAACAAACGTCTTTTGTCGTTCACATGAATTCAGAACTTCCGTTTTGGTTTACATAGCCTATGAGTCTGTAGATTTCATTTGATGAAAAAAAAAGTTTTTGATTAAATACGTCTAAACTATTAAAACAAGAGTACAAATAAAACTTGACCCTGAATTTTCCTCAATAATTACAATCTAATACCATTGACATTAAATACCCTTTTTAAAATCACATTACTTAACTACCTTAATTAAACTATTTTATATAAGGTTATTTTAAGATTGTTCATTGATTATTTTTTCTTGAATTTTCATGGATATAGTTGATGGAAAGGAGAAATCTCTCTTAATCATGATATTGATGAATAGTAAAATTGTTTTTACTTGAGAAATCGTGAATCTGTGGATTCATCATTTTGTTTTGTCCTATTGTAACACTTTCATCTGTTCGATACTTGTATAAGTAGAAAATGATAGTCATAGTTCTTTACAAACCATAAATCATATGCGTTTTTAATTATATAACTAGTAATAGAAAATATGAATATTTCTATTTAAAATAACCAATAAATGTTATTGTGCTAAAGTAATTAGATAGCATAGATGCATTAGTATAGGGGATGTTCAAAAAGGGTATATTTTTTTAAGATTAGATCACTAAAAATATTCTTTACTTCCTAAAATTTTTCCTAATATTTATAACATGGTTAATGTATTACTATCAAATTCCTAAAATTTAGCTATACCTTAAACGTAAGAGATTGTAATCTCTTACCTAATCCAACAAAATCTAATCTATACTATATTAAAAGGACAATATGGTGAGCGAAGAGCTATGCCACGTGTACAATTTAATTCCAACCAATTATGTTTCTCTTCCAATATACGTCATTTCGTTAACCAATATTTTTAACCAATATTTTTTCTAAAAAATTCAAATTAAAATCATAGCCAATAAAGAAAGTATCTTTTCGTAGCCGAAACCATACAACTCAGCCTTTTGAGTTTTGCCTTTTCCAATTCTTTCTCCATCTTCATCACCTTTTAGCTTCTCATTTTAGCTGTAAAACACGGTACACGTACTTACTCCCACTAACTTCAGCTATAACTGCATCTTTGAAATCAAAGATAGATTTCCACGAATCACTTCAACTTCCCCTCTTCCATCCTATATATGCGCAGATGTATCTAAACCCAAATACTGCTCAAACCTTAAGCAACGATGGCTTCCTCTCACAAATTTTTATTTCTTCTTCTCGGGGGCTTTAGAGAGATCTCAAACATCAGCATCACCAAATTTGTGAGGATTATGACACACTCATCTTACGTTTCTTATCTTTTCATTTATTTGTTTTGATTATTTACTCTCTATTCATTCAATGAATTTCGATCCATCTTTCTGTTGTTTTATCGGCTCTGAAATTTGATTTCTAGGTTTCTTCAAAGTGTAAGAAGCTCTAGAACCATGGATTTGCGTGGTTTAGGGTTATAAGTGTGTCTTCTGAATTGTTTTATACTCTTTTTGTATTTATGATGCAGAAAGCTCTGATCCAGATTTAGCCATATAAGCAGAAAGATCTGAGAACTGACGGAATAATTAATGTAAGTCATTGTATATTCTTTTGCGCTATGCATTGTTTCCGTACGAGAGTCAATTTGGATTATTTGTGTAGTTTTCATTAACTTAATTGTATGACTCAAACATATTGTACATTTTCTTTCTGAGTCTACCGTTCTGCTTTTGTTTGGTGTAAGCAGATAGCATTTGTCGTCTCAATAGCCGAGTAAGACCTTCACTTTCTCTGTCTCCGTTAACGACCTTTCCTAGATAAATCTTCCTTAATTTTGGCAGGAATATTGTTTGTGTCACCGGGGTCTTCAGAGAACCAAATTGCATGTTTATTATATGGTTTCTCATTTGTGTCTTTAAAATTAGGCTCACCATTACAATAAAATATTGTTGGCACTTTGCATCTTTCCTTAAGATTTTGCAGGAGAGGATAATTATACAAGTAAAGGAAGAACACGAAACTATCTTCATTTAAAGGTTTTGATGTTTACATGCTTAACCTTGACAGACTAGAGAATATATTGATGAGTATTTGAACCTTCTTCTCATAAAAAGAAGGGCAAATCTCTCAAATAACACATTTTGAAGTTTTTGTCACAAAAATAAACTTTAAAAACAAAAATGACCAAACTAGACTTTTTTATTTTTTAAAAATTAATATTTTTTATTTAATTTTTCAATTTTAAACCTCACCCCCAAAACTCCACCCCATAACTCTAAACCCTAAGTCTAGATTAGTTAACCCAAGGGGTATAAACGTATATTTACCCCCAAAATCCCACCCCAAAAAAGTTATTTTTGTCATTTTTTCCCTTAAAGTTTATTTTTGTGACAAAAACTTTTTTAGGTCTATCTTAGGGTATTTCTCTAAAAAGAATGAGTGTTCATGATATGAATACCTCTTTCCTCTAAATTCTATTTACCTTTCTAAACGGTAAGTAGGCGGCGGATGTGTGACGTATGGAGTTGTTGTCGTTCCTCTTCAGGTAGCGGTTGTTACGGGAAAATAAGAAAGGGATCTAACATCCTACCGGTGTTCGATTACTGTATCCGGGATCTCCTCTTCATTGATGAAGAGGTGCTGCTTCATATTCTTTAATGCAAGTTCCTTTACTCATTTATAACGTATAAACATTCATTCATGCGGTATAAAGAGCTTTTTGTGTTTTTTCTTATGAACT
Organism: Moricandia arvensis; assembly: GCA_905132765.1. Lineage (NCBI taxonomy): Eukaryota > Viridiplantae > Streptophyta > Magnoliopsida > Brassicales > Brassicaceae > Moricandia > Moricandia arvensis. The sequence goes on along the minus strand of CAJHQP010000069.1, from coordinate 254,048 downwards.
TTGAAGCAGAACTTTGACACAATAAAACGTTTGCATTGTCTTCATCTGTTGCGATTGCGATGGTGTTATTGAGAGGAAGAATAAAGAAAGACTAACCAACTGAGGAGGTTTGAGATCCTCAAGCTTTTCGAGAAATTTGGACGGTTGAGCAATGCTTTCACAGCTTGCGATTCCTCCTTCTGCACTCTCTGAAGCTGTGAGCAAAGCTGAAATCAAAGCAATGATCAGCATCCCCTATTCTCAACTTAAACTATGAGCAGTACTGCATATGCAATCCTTCTGTTGCAAAGGTCTACGTCTTTGCCAACATAGATGCAGTGTGTGATCATCCCATGCCTCTTTCAACAGTTAGCTCTCTTTCTAGCTAACAAAAGAGCAAAAAGGAGATCTATATAGTAATTCTAATACACCATAAGTTAAATAATTTTTTCCTTCAACTTGAAGCCAAAATCTGAATTTTATTGTTTTGTATGTCTTATCTTATTTGTTTCCAGGAACTTTGGAAAAGTATTAAGTGAAAAGAAAGATTTGTAGATGAACTCAATATTCAGAACGTCTTTGTAGAACATGATGTCTTTTGTGCAAGTCGTATGATACAATAACTGTTCCATAGTTACATATTTTTCGTCTTGGAATGCAAATCCAGACTGACTAGGCCAAAGTACCCAACATTCAGCCTGGTGGCAGCTTCCAATTACACGCAAAAAATCAAAAGTGTTGGTCCGAATCTGATCACATGCTCAAAGTTATACCTTTTTGTTAGTCTTTTCATAATGACTTAAACAAAGAATCTCTTCAGCTTGAGAGGGGACAGCTTCCGAGGCGGATCCATGGTGGGGTTAAGAGAAGCAAACATCACTTCCCTTACTGAATCACAATTTCTGAGTCTCTCTTAGTTTGACAGTTTAAATATTAAGCTGTTGAGAATGATTAAAGCATTGCGAGATCTTCACTTCTTCAAATATATGATAATATGTTGTGTTCTGTTTCATTATTAGTACAGCAAATTGCTTTTGAAAGATTGTGTAAAAAAAGAAAAGAAGACATGTTAAGGCTTTTGATTACGCTCAGTAAATTGCATTAGAAAGATTTTGTTTTTAGTTTGTTATCTCCCGTCTATCAATATACACTTAGATTTGTATGTAGTTTATTTATAATGTTATATCAAATAAGTTCGTGTAAAGATCAATTTAGATTAGAACATCACCAATTATGCATTTTGATACCAATTGATGCATTTTGAAAAGGCTTAACAATTTTTTATAAATAAAATTATTTGATTCTCGCTATTCCAAGTTCATCTTAAGCTGTTTATTATCTTAAGAGTCTAGAATAATAATGAAAAATATGTTTCTACGCTAACATACAAAGTTCATATTGAAATGTCCTACAGATTTCACATAATTTATAATACTGTAAATACTTATTTACAAAATAAGGAATACCAAAAAATAATATTGAAAAGAAATCAAAAGTTGGAGATTTATTAAATCATCTTTATTTGTCATTAAAATTTACAGATTTAAATATTCAAAATGATTACATATTTATGAAAATATATATTTAAATGAAAATGAAGGTTATTTAGGTATTCTTTAAATAATAATTTTAAATTTTAAATCAGATGGTGAATAAACAAATATATGATATACATAAAATAAAAAAATATTAAAAAATTAATAAATTAAGAGTATATTTGAACTTATAATAAAGATTTAAACATGATTACTAAAAGATTAATAGAGACGTTAACTATGTTTACATATAAAATATATAATTAAATATTAATTAATGGCATTCCAAGAAAAGATTATAATATTTCAAACAATTTCACTTTAATTTTACAATAGTATATCAAATCAAATAAATGATAATATATAAACACAAAATAAAATTAATTTATTTTAAACCTTGCGTTTTAGTTTATACATCCTCTATTTCAAAAACGTTCAATAATTTTTTTATAAATGAATAACGCTGAGGCTTTTATTTATTAATATATAGAGTTATTAATATACAAAATTTATTTTTAGATTTGTAAATGTTAAAGTATGTCTTTATGTTAAGAATATGAAGAACATTTGATTTCACGGTATATATATTGATTAAACTTTATGGATACAAATTTTATATATGTTCATATTCGATTATATGGGGAATACAATAAATGTAAATGCATTGTAAGTATAAAATGATAAAAGAACACCAATTTTTCCAAATATTAAGAAAATTTAAATATAAATTTTACTGTGAATAAAAACAAAATATATAATAGCTATATATGGGACCATATATGTACATAATATTTTTCAAAATTTATTATCTTATCAAATTGTGTTATCTTTTACATTAGCTCAACTGGAACCAATGAAATTTATTAATTTATAGTGTTTATAATTTATAAAGTATTAATTTTTGTTATGGAGTTCTCACACATATTTTTAAAACATCTTAATTTTGATTATAATTATATTATTTTAATAATTTGTTAATTTCATATTTTTAGCTAAACAAAATTCATTAAACAAAAGCAATTTCTTTTAAGTTTACTCTTTACTTTATTACCTTATAAAATTGCATCGACAATGTAAAAATGCACTTGAAACAATTTTTTTCTAAAAGTTATATCATTTTGACAGGAAAAGTAGTTAACTGTAAAATTATATAAATTTTATAGACAAATAAACCGCGCGTAGCGCGGTAAAATCTCTAGTATATATTAAAAATCAGAATATTCCAATACTAATAGAAACAATACTTTAAATAATGCTATGACATACATTAATTAATAATAGAATCGATAATACAAAATAAAAATAATTTGACACTTTTTCTAAATCTTATATAAACCGTTTGTATATTGTGTACTTTATAAACCTTATACATACACTTTGTATATTTGGAAATTAGGAAATGAAAATAACTTTATATATACTCATCATCCATCTTATTTTTTGACATTATATAAATTCATATATTATATAAAAAGTCTTACTTTCAGATATTTTCCCTGTTTTAGCAAATAGAGATAATTGATCATCAAAATTTTCTTTATGGTATTATAGTCTACTCCTCTTTATTTATTAATAATAACAAAAACTTTACAATTCCATGCAAATAGTTAATTTTAGAAAAGTATATTAAATAAAACTGACTGTTTATATTTATTATTTCACGCATATTTATATAACTATATGCCAATATAAATTATATATATATATATATATATAAAAACAACTAATCTAATTGACGGTTTGATACAAAAAAAACAATTTATTCTATATACGCAACACAAATTTTTTGCATACATATTTTATTAAATTAATATTTAATATCAATTAATGTCAAAACTACAGACTTCAAAAACTATAAAAAAATATTGATATAACACCCGAGCGAGTGTGCAAATCAAAAGCTAGTTTATATTATTTTAGAAGGCTCACTAATTTTGTTTTTGCTTTGTATGCAGATTGGATAATTAAAACTCTCTCTACTTTTTCAACGTCTATTTCTCTTCCCAATCGTCCTCCTCTTAGATTAGTTACGTTCTGCTTTTATTAATTCGAAAGATTATGAGTTTTTAAGGCTTTTTGATTATGCATCAAAAGGTATGCTATGTTTTGGTAATCTCATATAAAGGTGTATTTTTAATTTCAAGAGAAAATATAGTAATTTCGTTAAGTACACTTGCTAATATACTATAAATCATATCATTGATTTATGTTCCCTATATTTGTGATATTATTTACTTACCAATTGATATAATTATTTTTATTCTAAATTTTATGCAAGATATATATATATATATATATATATATATATATATATATATATATATATATATATATATATATATATATATATATATATATATATATATATATTGTATCAATAAGTTATAGTTTTTTCAAAATTTTGAGAATTTATAATATGGTATTAGTAACATGTTTATATGATTTATATTATTAATTTTGAATATGCTATTTATAGCACGATTTATATGATTATTTTCTTACTTCAAAAAGTTGTTGCAATATATTCTCTAGATTCTTTTTTCTTTTTATTATATATTATATTAAAATAGCTATGTTGAGATTTGTCAATCAACATTCAGTTGCAATCAAATTACAAAATATTTTATTTCCTAATATTAAGCATTCAATATTTAATTATTTATAGTAAGATTTTTCAATTGATCATATGTCCTTGTTCATAGGTCCATTTTCAACTGGTCATAGGTTCAATTTTCCACTTAATGATATTTTTGAATCAGAACTTACTAATATACTATAAAGCATATCATTTGATTTATGTTCTCTATATTTGTGATATCATTTACTTACCAATTGATCATTTCCATTTTTTAATCAAATTTTTTTATAATATTAAAGTATAAGTTTCATATGTTTCATACAAATATCAAATGATATTCAAGATATTTAATTCCATGTTTATGTATATTAAAATTTCGAATATCCCTATCTTTATGTACATATTTAACTTGATTGGCTTGATACTCAAGATATTTAATTTTCATAACTTGATTGACTTGATACTCAAGAAAAACTTAATTTTCGTTACTTGATTGACTTGATACAATATAAATGAAATCAATTTGCGCTCTATAACTTTGATATCCATATATTCTCTCAAATCTCCAATTCATGTTGAATAACATTATATAATATCAATTTACATATGTTAACACATTTGTATGAATTTTAGAAAGAAAATATAGTATTAAAATACCATATATTCACCTACTAAGTGCGGATCAAAGTTTAGTATCTTATTAAAGTTGAAGTACCATGTTGACTTAACCATTGATTCACCTAATTATTTATAACTTGTACCACTGGAAATATATGGTAGGGTTTTAGAATGTGAAATTTAAAATTTTAATTAATCTAAGAGTCTTTTACCTCTTAAAAAGAAAGAATTTGGAAAAATATCTTTAGTGAAGGTAAAGATGAATAATGATAACAATAATGTGGGAAACATGAAAATTCTCCATTAATTAGTCCTTTTTCATTTACAAAAACTATAAAATATTTAATGACAATAGATAAATACGTACACTCTTCTTTTTAACCAATATATTTTCTACTTTTTGCAACAAACTTTTTAATTGTAAATGTGTCATTTAAAAAAAAAATAAAGATTAGTTAATGTCTAAATACTCATTCACCTTCATATACATAAACAAAACCGGCGTAATACCTAACAAACTTCTAAGAAAATTATAGTGAATGGTTTTACAACATGATAGATTAGAAGAATATTTGATAATTGAATTGTGACAATCCGCATGTGGCAAATAGTTTAAGGTTTCAAAGTTCATATAATATAATTAATCTAAACAGAATTTGAGGATCTTTTCCATTTTCTTTATTTTCCTTCCATTCTATCTTGTGGAAACTGAACATAATATTGACTCGGTATAATAACTGGGTCAATGATCGAACATGTCTAACTGAGTTTTAATATTTTATTCAGTTTTAAATATGATATATATATATATAACTATATAATTATTTTTATATAACCTTATATCATTGTTAGAATTTAAAAAAAATATAAAAAAAATTTGAAGTAATGTGTGTAAATAAGTACTAACAATAATGTAATTTTTTCTGAAATCATTTTTAAATTTGTAATTTTTTGAACTTAAATTTTTTTTAACAAAACTGAATTTTAATTGAATCTGATCACTGTTAAGTGAGTTTGACCAATTTTGATCAATTTTGCCAGTTTATCTCAAATCATGTTATTGACAGAATTCATAACCGGTTAAGAAAGTGACCGACCAATCTGACCGGCTGATCCAGTTTACAATTAGCTATACAATAAATATTAAAATATATATCATCTATCATGAAAAATAAATAGTTATATAAAATTTTGAAAAAATCATCCATGCGGGGGTGCGAATCGAGCTCTAATTTAATTTAAAGTTAGGTTCATAATTGGGTAGTTTTAAGAGTTCACAAAACATTCACGGCTGGTAACTACAAATTATAAATAAATTTCTCTGAAAGTATAAATAAAGATCCTTTTATATAATGGCACGTAAATTAGTTTATGTGGATAGTTTTGTTTAATTTTGTTATATTTAAAGAGAAGAGTGTGAGAGAGGTGTGTATTTAGTTTAAAATCTTACCAAAAAAATGTTAGATACAAGAGAATGTTTTTGTTTTAATGAGAGAAAAGTATCTCTGCGAATAAATAATTGAATTTTGGACTCTCTTGAGACTAAACCTTTTTAGTTTGATTGATTATTGTGAATCTTAGCACCAAGATAATCATGTTAGCAACTCGCCTTTCGTCCGTCTGTAGTCTGATTTGGATCCTAACAAGCTCTCATTGCAAATTCAGCTTCTCTAAACGTGAACGGGCAATATTAACTCAAATTAATGGCTAAAAGGAGATCTATATCAATAGTTACTCAACATGTAACATATTATTAGATACGTACGAAACCCCAACTTTTTGATCGTCTTTCACAAAACCACATTACCATAGAAAATTTCTCCAAATTGTTGAAAGTAACTTTCAAGAATTTTGGCTCTTGTTCTCCAAGACAAACCTGCTACATATACCTTTGTTTCTATATAGTTAAGAAGAGACATGTCAAAAGAAATTATATTTCTACTAGAGATTGGAAAGATTAGGGAATTTATTAACTTTTTTATACACAAGTCGCTTTAAAAAAAAATTTGGCAAAAATCATTTGTGGACAAATTATCCAATATTAACTTGGAATCTAAAATTATCTGATTTTTTGGATCCATATTATCCAAAATACCCGAAAACATGGAACCGAGTTGGACTCAAATTTTTTTCCTGAATATTAACTAATTCTCAAGTTTGCTATCCAAACCGAACAAAAAAACCAAAGTTACCAAACCAAAATTTGTAAATATTTGAATGTTTTCTAAATTTCTAAAGCCAAAAAACTAACAAAAGAAAACACTCGAACCGAAACCGTACGCTCAAGAGACTTGAGAAGGATATAGAAAGATAAATTATACTCTCTCCTTTTTTTGTATGATGTTGTAGGATATACTTTTTGGTTCGATCCCTTAAATGTTATTTGAAAAGTTATTTTTAAAATTTTGTGTATGTGTTATCGCCACATTCATTTTCATTAAAAAAATGATTTGATTTAGTAAAAATGATAACATGCCTGAGTTCTTATTATGAAATGTCAAATTGCATGTTTTGAAGTTTTACATTTTCGCTAAGGTGCTTTGAATATAACAATCACTTATATATATCTCCATTAATGTAAATGTTTATATATTTCAAACTTAAATTAGAATGTATTTGTTAATTGAGTTCGAACAATGCTTCAATTAATTAATTGCTATGAAAAACTAATCAATTTACCAAATTAGTAAATTTATTTATCAAATTACCATAAAATATGTTTGTTTAACAACTTTTTATTCAACTTATTGAGTTAATTAATAAATTATTTTATATTACTTAAATGTAAATTTATTTCATATTATATTGAGTTAGTTAATAAATTAATTTATTGTTTAATATGTTTCAACATTTAAAAAATATAAATTTAAATATATATATATATATATATATATATTCTGATAAACATAATCATATATATCATATAAAATAAACAAAAATTATTTTTATAGTTTAAATTTAACGAAATCTAAAAATAAAAATAAAAATTTATAAACCAAATAAATATAACTTATGAAAAGAAATTTATATTTATACTAAATTATTTATACTAGATTTAAGAGAATATATATATATCTTTTGCTTATCTCTCGTTGTTCTGTTTTTATTGTATTGTCATTAATTTTTTTATTTTTTTAGGGTTTGTTTCTACTTTGTCTTTAATTTATTGTTATGTTTTATTATTACTCTTCTGTTACTATTTTTTCACGAATCTACGTTTTGTCAACAAAAATATGTAGTAACGTCATATGTAGTCACATGCTATTGAAAATTTAGGTAACATAATTTAAAGATATAAATAATAAGAGAAATACTTTAGAATATCACTAGAACAAGTTTTTGTTACAAAAGAGCTCTCAAAAAAGAAAATGAACATATGAATTGGGTGTAAATATACATTTCTATCTTTAAGATTAACTAATATAGACTTAGAGTTTAGAGTTATGGGGTAGAGTTTTGGGGGTGAGTTTAAAATTCTAAAAATATAAATTTCTAGATTAAAAGGCTATTTTGGTCATTTTTTTTAGAGAGCTCTTTTAGTGACAGTAACTTTAAAAAAAGTCATTCGAAAGAATTTCCCTATAAATAACATGATAGAAATATATTATTGGACATTCCTTATATTGCAGCGGCTGAATGACATTGAAAAATTCAAGATCCAATAATATATTTAGATATGGTGAGTTTTGACACATCATTTGAATATCAAAAATATTTTTATTGCAGCTTTTTGAAAATCTTTATCTTCACATTCAATATGTGTTTTTGGGTTATTTTGTTGGATAAAAATGGTCTTCTTTTGATATTTTGTTTACCACTTTTCATGAATAGCTAGAATAACTTTGTCAATTAGACATGCTTTTATATTTTTTCTCTTGATAGATAGGTTGCTCTGAGTTATGTTCCAACATCTCTATTTTTAATCATCTTTTTAGTTGGCTGCATAGTAACAAATGCAAAGATTCCAATTTTTCTAGAAAATATTTTTTTTCCTTCATTAGATCTTGAACGAAACATAACTTTTTAGCATATTTTTTGCTTTGACATGTATGCCATAACTCTTCTTCTTTTGGAAGTAGATAATATTTCTCTAACTCCATTATCATTTAAAACAATTTGTCATCGATATGCACGATATTGTACATGTTAACAAACCTTGGATCGTAAGAGCCAATAAATTTCCAAAGTTTGTTGATATGTACAAATTGTGCATATCGATGAAAAATGGTTTATATGATGAAGAATTCAGAGAAATATTATATACTTCTGATTGAATAAGAGATATTACATACATGTCAAAACAAGAATTATATTGGAAAAGTTATGTTTCTAGCTGTTATGGCTTGATAGAAATATTTTTTGGAAAAACTATAATCTTTGCATTTGTCACTATGCAGACAACTAAAAGGAATAGTAAAAATAGATATGTTCAAACGTTATAACTCAAAGAAGCAATGTCTATCAAGAGCGAAGACATAAAACATGTTCAGTTGACAATGTTTTTTCAGCTATTAATGAAAAGTGGTCACTGAAAGATCAAAGGAAGACCATTTCTAGAGCACCCATCGACCTTCTTTTTACAGGTATCTTCCCAACAAAAATAATAAAATATCCAGAAGGATGAGAGAGAAAATACAAAAGATCAGAAAGGTCTCGTTATAAAGAAGCGTTTCAGAAATATTGAGAGACCACAGAAACATGTGGCATTGTATTAGTGGTACACATATTTTTAAGAGTTAAAATTTATTTACTCCAATTTAACCATTTTAAAAATATTAATAAAATAATCTCTAGAAACCATGGGTAGAAATACATCACTGATGGTGCTCTTATCCAACAAGATAATACAAAAATACATATTGAATATGGATATAAAGATTTCTAAAATGCTGCATCAAAAATAGTTTTAATATTCAATTGATATGTTAACCACCAAAACTCACCAGATCTTAGGTTTATATATGCCATTCAGTTATTATAATATAAAGAATGCCCAAAAACAAATGAATATCTTGTTTTTGGTGGAGTAGGCAACGAGCAATTGAAAAAAATCATCCGTCTGGGGCTGCGAATCTAGCTCTAGTTTAATTTAAATTTAGGTTCATAATTGGGTATTTTAAGAGTTCACAAAACATTCACGGTTGGTAACTACAGATTATAAATAAATTTCTCTGAAAGTATAAATAAGATCCTTTTATATAATGGCACGTAAATTAGTTTATGTGGATAGTTTTGTTGAATTTTGTTATATTTAAAGAGAAGAGTGTGAGAGGGGTGTGTATTTAGTTTAAAATCTTACCAAAAAATGTTAGATACAAGAGAATGTTTTTGTTTTAATGAGAGAAAAGTATCTCTCGAATAAATAATTGAATTTTGGATTCTCTTGAGACTAAACCGTTTTAGTTTGATTGATTATTGTGAATCTTAGCACCAAGATAATCATGTTAGCAACTTGCCTTTCGTCCGTCTATAGTCGGATTTGGATCCTAACAAGCTCTCATTGCAGATTCAGCTTCTCTAAACGTGACCGGGCAATATTAACTCAAATTAATGGCTAAAAGGAGATCTATATTAATAGTTACACAACATGTAACATATTATTAGATACGTACGAAACCCCAACTCTTTGATAGTCTTTCACAAAACCACATTACCATAGAAAATTTCTCCAAATTTTTGAAAATAAATTCTAAGATTTTTGGCTCTTGTTCTCCAAGACAAACTGCTACATATACCTTTGTTTCTATGTAGTTAAGAAGAGACATGTCAAAAGAAACTATATTTCTACTGGAGATTGGAAAGATTAGGGAATTTATTAACTTTTTTGATACACAAGTCGCTTTATAAAGAAAAAATTGGCAAAAATCATTTATAGACAAATTACCAAATATTTACTTGGAAACTAAAATTATCTGATGTTTTGATCCATTCTATCCAAAATACCCGAAAACCTGGAACCGAGTTGGACTCAAATTGTTTTCCTGATATTAACTGATTCTCAAGTTTGCTGTCCAAACCGAACAAAAAACTAACAAAAGAAAACACTCGAACCGAAACCGTACGTTCAAGAGACTTGAGAAGGATACAGAAAGATAAATTATACTCTCTCCTTTTTTTGTATGATGTTGTAGGATATACTTTTTGGTTCGATCCCTTAAATGTTATTTGAAATGTGATTTTTAAATTTTTGTGTATGTGCATCACCACATTCATTTTTATTAGAAAAAAATGATTTTATTTAGTAAAAATGATAACATGCCTAAGTTCTTATTATGAAATGTCAAATTGCATGTTTTGAAGTTTTACATTTTCGCTAAGATGCTTGAATATAACAGTCACTTATATATATCTCCATTAATAAAAACTTTAAACTAATAACATAATCATAAATATATAATTTTATATTAACTAAGAACTGAAAAAAAATTATGTAAATGTTTATATATATTCAAATTTAAATTGGAATGTATTTGTTAATTGAGTTCGAACAATGCTTCAATTCATTAATTGGTATGAAAAACTAATCAAATTACCAAATTAGTAAATTTATTTATCAAATTACCATAAAATATGTTTGTTTAACAACTTTTTAGTCAATTTATTGAGTTAATTAATAAATTATTTTATATTACTTAAATGTAAATTTATTTCATATTATATTGAGTTAGTTGATAAATTAATTTATTGTTTAATATGTTTCAACATTGAAAAATATAAATTTTGAATATATATATATATATATATATATATATATATTCTGATAAAAATAATCATAAATATAATATAAAATAAACAAAATTTATTTTTATAGTTTAAATTTAACAAAATCTAAAAATAAAAATTGATAAGCCAAAGAAATATAACTTATGAAAAGAAATTTATATTTATACTAAATTATTTATACTAGATTTAAGGAGAATAATAGTAAATGTATTTAAATAAGTTAAATTGTTATATATATATATATACATATATATATATATAGATATATCTTCGGCTTATCTCTCGTTGTTATGTTTTTACTGTATTGTCATTAATTTTTTTTTTATTTTAGTTTGTTTCTACTTTGTCTTTAATTTATTGTTATGTTTACTATTTTTTTACGAATCTACATTTTCTCAACAAAAATATGTAGTAACGTCATATGTAGTCAACAAAAATATGTAGTAACATCATGCAATTGAATATTTAAGTAACATAATTTAAAGATATAAATAATAAGAGAAATACTTTAGAATATCACTAGAACAAGTTTTTGTCACAAAAGAGCTCTCAAGAAAGAAAATGATCATAAGAATTTGGTGTAAATATACATTTCGATCTTTAAGATTAACTAATATAGACTTAGAGTTTAGAGTTATGGTGTAGAGTTTTGGGTGTGAGTTTAAAATTCTACAAAATTAAATTTCTAGATTAAAAGGCTATTTTGGTCATTTTCTTTTTTAGAGAGCTCTTTTGGTGACGATAACTTTAAAAAAAAAAGTCATTCGAAAGAATTTCCCTATCAATAACATGATAGAAATATATTATTGGACATTCTTTATATTGCAGCGGCTGAATGTCATTGAAAAATTCAAGATCTAATAATATATTTAGATATGTTTTGACACATCATCTAAATATCAAAAATATTTTTAATGCAGCTTTTTCAAAATCTTTATCTTCACATTCAATATGTGTTTTAGGTTATTTTGTTGGATAAAAATGGACTTCTTTTGATATTCTGTTTACCACTTTTCATGAATAGCTAGAATAACTTTGTCATATTAGAAATGCTTTATATTTTATCTCTTGATAGATATGTTGTTTTGAGTTATGTTCCAACATCTCTATTTTTAATCATCATTTTAGTTGGCTGCATAGTAACAAATGCAAAGATTCCAATTTTTCTCCTTCTTCATTAGATCTTGAACGAGACATAACTTTTCCAGTATAGTTTTTGCTTTGACATGTACGCTATAACTCTTCTTCTTTTGGAAGTAGATAATATTAATCAAACTTCATTATCATTTAAAACAATTTGTCATTAATATGCACGATATTGTACATGTTAACAAATCTTGGATCGTAAGAGCCAATAAATTTCCAAAGTTTGTTGATATGTACAATATTGCGCATATCGATGATTAAAGGTTTATATGATGAAGAATTCAGAGAAATGTTATCTACTTCTGATTGAATAAGAGATATTGCATACATGTCAAAACAAGAATTATATTGGAAAAGTTATGTCACTACAAGAAAACAATCCATTAAGGACGGAAATTAATGACCAAAAAAAGCTGTCGTTAAGTATTGACACTTTAATGACATATACGTGACACGGTCAAGTATCCGTCGTTAAGATGATGGTAAGTAACGACACAAAAGGAAGTCGTTTTTTAGTGACATTATAACGACACAATAGTGTCGGTAAGAAACCTTATGTCGTTATCATGTCCTTATTAAGAGGTTAGATAATACGACACGACGGTGTCGTTAATTAACGACATACTAATGATATTAATAAAAGATGTCGGTAATTTACTGTCGTTATTTTTAATTTAGAAGCACACAATGCACGTGCCCAACTACTTGATTGTGCAACTTTTACCAAACTTTAACGTCATCTTTGTTTTGTCAGTACAGTGTCGTTAGGTAGAATATATTCATCTATATAAACGAATCAACGATTGAGAGTTGGCAAGCAAATGAAAAAACTCTGAAACTAAAAACGAAAATGTCTACTTCTGGATCAAATATATTTCAGTCTCGACAATGGATGTATTCTCGAATCAACCCGGAGACAGGCCAAATATCGGAGGAATTCATAAGTGGTGTGAAGAATTTCATGAGTTTTGCAACAAACCAAGATATATGTCTCGAAAGTGGTAAGTTATTCTGTCCATGTGTGAAGTGCAACAATGGAAAGTTTTTGTCGATCAATAATGTTTGGAAACATTTATATCATAGAGGTTTTACACCGAATTACTATGTTTGGTTTTCACATGGAGAAGATTTTATTGATCCACCAAATACTAGTGCTAGTAAGCATGTAGAAAGTTATGGGAAAGAATTTAATTATGGTGGAGACGGTTATGATCATGGATATACAGCTGAAGGGAATAGATATGTTGAAATGGTGACAGATGCATATTGTAGATCAGATAATGTTGAAAATTTGGTACAAGAACCAAATAGTGAAGCTAAAGGGTTTTATGAGATGTTAGACGCTGCCCACCATCCGATATACGATGGGTGTAGAGATGGTCACTCTCCATTATCCTTGTCTGCAAGGATGATGACCATTAAAACCGATTTTAATATGTCGGAGAGTTGTGTTGATGCATGGTCGCAACTAATTAAAGAATACTTGCCAGAAGACAATCTAGCACCTGCTACGTACTACGAAGTCCAGGAAGAGCAAACCAAATGGTGTAGGAAGTTCTGTGCACTGTACAGGCCAAAAGTCTTTCCTTCGTCGCAGACACGAGATGGTAAATAGTTAATAAAATATTGTCTTAAGTTACAAATGTTATTTAGAAACACTCTAAGTTTAATGTTTCAGCGTGCTCAAACTGGAGAGTTTCCATCAGATATCGAGCTTCTCGAGGACACACATAAGAGAAAATCTGATGGTGTTATCATTGATCCTAGGACCATTCTAATTTTAGACGAGGTTAAGAAGAAGGCAGAAGAGCAGCTATCTCAAATGGAATGTGAGGATGGATCTGAGCCACCCCAACAATTGTCAAAGTCTGAAATGGATGCTATTTTCAAATCGGTATTTTTTAATTTAAATATGTTTCATCTGTTATGAGTACTATCCTAATACCATATGTTTTGCTTCATAGGTCGCCCCCCTTAAGAGGGGACGTAGGTATGGTATGGGTTCAGTTGTGGAGACTGAATCTTTGTCATTTACTCCAAACCCGATAGTCACAAGTCTCCAAACCGAGCTTCATGCAACGAAGCAGATCGTAACGCAACAAAAAGCGGACTTCGAATCCCAAATTGCAGCGATGAAAGCCGAAAACGAGGAGCGTTTTAAAGCTATGGAGATGCGTTTTCTTCAACAAAGTTAATTAAGGTTTCAGCTATTTTAGTATTTTGGATTTCCAATGCTAAACATTGTAGTATTTGTTTTTTGGTATTTACAATGTACAATGTTAAACATTGGAGTATTATGTTGTTTTTTGGTATTTACAATGTTAAACATTGAAATATAAAAATATTAATTAATTTTTGTCTTTCTTTAAAATCTAGTTAATTTCATTTCTGATTTAAAATTAATAGTAATCAAATCCTATTTTTAATAATTTTGTCCACAATTCTTTATACTTTTACTAACACAATAATATGTCGTTATCTTGTTCTATGTAAATACATAAAATGACATTCAATGTGTCACTAATATGGTGACACATTCTTTGTCGTTACTTTGATTTTATATAAAGACATACCAAAGATATCCCAACTTGTCGGTAATTAATGACACATGAGAAGTCGCTAATTAATGACTTCTATGACGTCGTTACTTACCATCGGTAATAATGACGTTAATATGTGGTAATTTAATGACAACAGGTCGTCGCTAATTAGGGACACAGCAGATACACATCTATATCTGACTTTAATAAACGTCAGTTTAACGACGAAAACTATTTACGACATTCGATTAACGACAGTTTCGTCATCGATGCAAGGCTGACGTTAACGATGATTAACGACAACATACGGACATAAACTGTTGTCTTTAACCATGTGTTTTCTTGTAGTGTGTTTCTAGCTGTTGTGGCTTGATAGAACTATTTTGTAACACCCGTCTCATCCTCACTCGAGATCGGCGTGTTACCAATAACAATTTATAACTCAAAACCGCAAAAGAACTGAAAGTCGATTTTTATATTAATAAAATAATAAATCCATTAACCAAAATAACTAAAATAATCGTCAGAAATCGTAAACGAAAAGTCTGAAAATAAAATAAAGAAAACGCTTCTTTTGGGAAGTACTTTCTATCGAATTCCCTCTTGAAGTCTTCAAAGGTTAGTACGCCTGGAGCATAGTCTTGTCTCACTCCCTCCCACCATACTAGTGCATCTCCACGCAAATACTGCATAGCAAGCCTAAGGGAGAACTCTGGTGGGCAAGCAATAATCTCCAACTTGCGTTCCAGACTTAACTTCCAATCATGTGCACTTGTAGGGTCTACCGCTCCTGCAAAATGCTCCATATCCATGTTCTTCATCTGACTCATCATCCTGTAAAATCTCTCATCATAAACTGGATAGACTGGTGGCGGTGGTGGTGGTGGTGGCATCTGAACACCTTGAGGAAACTGCTGAGCTGGAACCTGCGGAATAGGGGCCTGCTGGGCAGGAATCTGGTGATCCTGCTGAACCTGAATCTGCGGCCCACCCTGCACATGAATCTGAGGACCACCCTGCATCTGAACTTGGGGTCCACGCTGTCCCTGCTGAGCAGCTGCTAACTGGCGAGCAACCTCATGAGCGACTGCCTGGGCAGCTTCTTGTGCAGCTATCCGAGCAGCCTCCTGAGTAACCTGCTGAATGGCAGCCTGAGCAGCTTGTGTAGCTGCCTCCTGAACCATACGTCTGAGCGCATCCTGATCAACATGTGGGGTTGTTGGCGGCACACCATTTGCCTGAACTTCCCCAACGGGAGCCTGTTCATCCATAACTTCACGAGCATCGGCTCTGACTGTAGCTCTGACGGTGCGAGTACGCTTAACTCCTCTCTTTGGCGGCATCTGAAAAAAACGGGACGATTATCTTCAGTTGAACTAGAGTACTAACGATTGATAGAGCATTACCGGACATCAAGGCGTTTTTAAGTTTTGAAACCGTGACAACTTTAAAATCCTTAAAAATCAGGTCCCTTAACCGGCGTCCCGGGTCAGGGCCGAGACACAACCCGCTCTGATACCAAAATGTAACACCCGTCTCATCCTCACTCGAGATCGGCGTGTTACTAATAACAATTTATAACTCAAAACCGTAAAAGAACTGAAAGTCGATTTTTATATTAATAAAATAATAAATCCATTAACCAAAATAACTAAAATAATTGTCAGAAATCGTAAACGAAAAGTCTGAAAATAAAATAAAGAAAACGCCTAAAAACACCATTTGTCCGATCAGTATGCTACTCGTCAGTCTCACCTGCAAAGGGGAAAAAGGAGGGGTGAGTAACAGGGGAGTCACTCAGTGAGGTATGAAATGCTAAACCCGAAGTCCATGGACCCAGACATAGCACTCCAAATAAATATAATTTAATTATAACATGAAACAACCACGGCGCCTAAAGTGCCCAAAGAACAAACAAATATCCTATGCGAGGTGCACACTCTCTCACCGCCCACTCCCGGGCTAACAACTCTGGGATAAGTGCCCAGGTACACCGCCACTGGGACGATTATCGACCTCACAAGGTTACGGCTCAACAGGTCGACTAGGCTGGCCGCAACCCCCACACAACACAATCCAGCGTACAGATATACCTCTCTGTACCCGGCTAAAAAAAATCAAAACTCTTCCCTAGTCCAACTATAAATATAAATCAAATTAAATCACACCAGCAAGAAATGTTGAATCATCTGACACCCTATTTCCGGTTTAAACAAGAACCTAATAACTATCAAGCATACTCCAAACATACATCAGACCGACTCAATTCACGAAGACGGTGTTGGAATGAGAAACTTATTAGAAATGGAGAAAGTGTTTAAGTGTTTGAAGAGAAGAGATTTTATGAAGAGGAAACTTTTTTTATTTCTTGGATGATTCTTGAAAACTTGGATGATCCAAAATGAGAAGAGAGTGGAGGTATTTATAGCCTCCAAAATACAAAATATCTTACATATTTTATTCTTAAATCTAGATAATTCTACTAAAATATCTTGATATTTTTATTCTAATTATCTAGATAATTCTATGAAAATATCTAGATTTTTATCTTAAGGAGGTGGAAGATTTTTCTAAATAAATTCTAGAACTTGGGTCAAATTTGGGCTAACATGATTATTAGATTATTAGCCCAATGATTAACCCAAATCAAGTTTATGTTTCAACACCCTCCCTTAAACTTGATTTGGTTACTCCTAGTAAGCTCCTCATCTTGATAAAGTCTTCACGCTTGAGTGGTTTGGTGAAGATATCAGCTACTTGATCATTTGTCTTCACATACTCCAATTGCACATCCATCTTGGCAACACATTCTCGAATGTAGTGATAACGAGTATCAATGTGCTTACTCCGATCATGGAAGACTGGATTCTTCGCCAATGCTATTGCCGACTTGTTATCAACAAAGATCTTCGTTGGCTCCTCTTGTGGTAGGCTCAACTCCTTTAGCAAGTTTCGTAACCAAATAGCATGGCAAACACATGAAGTAGCCGCTACGTACTCCGCTTCACAAGTAGAGAGGGTAACAATTGGTTGCTTCTTTGACATCCATGTGAAAGCGGTTTCTCCAATGAAAAATACGAAGCCACTTGTGCTTTTCCGGTCATCAACGTCTCCACCCCAGTCACTATCGCTATATCCAAAAAGCTTGTAATCGTCAGAGATAGAGTAATACAAGCCAAAGTTGATTGTACCTTTGATATAGCGTAAGATCCTCTTAGCTGCCTTGAAATGAGTTGTTGTTGGATGCTCCATATATCGACTCACAACTCCAACCGCGTGTAGGATGTCGGGCCTTGTGCAAGTTAGATAACGTAGACTTCCAACTAAGCTCTTAAAGAGTGTTGGATCAACACTCTCTCCTTCTTCTTCCTTTGATAACTTGACTCCACATTCCATTGGTGTGCAAACTGGATTTGAGTCTTCCATCTTGAACTTCTTAAGCACTTCTTTAGCATATCCTTCTTGAGTGATGAAGATTCCATTTTCTTCTTGCTTTACTTCAATGCCAAGGTAGTATGACATTAATCCAATATCAGTCATCTCGAACTCCTTTGTCATCTCCATCTTGAAATCTTCAAACATAATCGGATTGGTGCCAGTGAATATCAAGTCATCCACATACAAGCATGCAATCAATATATCGTTGTTTTGGGTTTTGATATAAAGTGCATGCTCATATGGACACTTGATGAAGTCTTTCTCCTTGAAGTACTTATCAATCCGAGTGTTCCATGCTCTTGGTGCTTGCTTTAATCCATAAAGTGCCTTGTTCAGCCTCAAGACTTTGTCTTCTTCACCTTTGACTATGTAGCCTTGTGGTTGCTCAATGTAGACTTCTTCCTCAAGATCTCCATTTAAGAAGGTAGATTTGACATCCATTTGATGTATCTTCCATCTCATTTGGGCTGCCAATGAAATGATTAGCCTAACTGTTTCTAAACGAGCAACTGGAGCAAATACCTCATCATAGTCGATTCCGACTCTTTGACTATAACCTTTTGCCACCAGTCTCGCCTTGTATCTTTCAACTTCTCCTTTAGAGTTCTTCTTTGCCTTGTACACCCACTTCACACCTATTGCCTTATGCCCATTAGGAAGTGAAGCCAATTCCCATGTATCATTCTTTTGGATTGACTTGATTTCTTCATCCATTGCACTTTTCCATGACTTCTTTTCTTGAGCTTCTTCAAAGTTCATAGGCTCGCAATCCGCAAAAAGGCAAAATAAAGTGAGATTGTCTTGATTTTCGGTTACCTCATAAATGTCTTGTAGACTTCTAAAACGTGGAGTCCTTTCACTTGAGCTTTCATCCCCTTGAGAACTTGGTGTTGGTGAAGTTGGTGGTGTAGCTGGTTCTTCTCTTATTTGCTCCAAGTTCTCTTCTTCAAAAGATGGAAAGAAGTTGTAGTCTTCATTATTTGATCTCCAATCCCATTCTCCTTCTTCATCAAAGATGACATTCCGACTTATAATTGTCTTCTTTGTTTCAGGATTGTAAAGTTTGTAGCCTTTGGAGTTAGCATCATACCCAATGAAAATGTACTTCTCACTTTTGTCGTCTAGTTTGCTCCGCTTCTCGTCTGGAACGTGAGCGTGAGCAAGGCTTCCAAAGACTCTTAGGTGTGAGACACCGGGCTTCCTTCCACTCCAAGCTTCTTGTGGTGTCTTTCCAGAAACGCTCTTCGTTGGAGATCGGTTTGATATGTACACCGCACACGCGACTGCTTCTGCCCATAACTCCTTTGGTAGATTCTTACTCTTGAGCATGCTTCTTGCCATCTCAAGAATAGTCCTATTCTTTATTTCCGCTACTCCATTTTGTTGAGGTGTTCTTGGCACCGTCAATTGTCTTCGAATACCATTATCTTCACAATACTTCAGAAATTCCTTGGACATAAATTCTCCTCCCCGATCGGATCTCATGGTCTTAATCACAAGACCACTTTCCTTCTCAACTTGGGTTTTAAACTTTTTGAAATTTTCAAACACTTCTGATTTTTCTTTCAAAAAGTAAACCCATGCTTTTCTTGAAAAATCATCAATAAAGAGAAGGAAGTAGTTACTCTTACCAAGTGAGCTTGGTTTTATTGGGCCACATACATCTGTATGTATGAGCTCTAATGGCTTTCTTGCTCTTGTCTCCGATTCCTTTGGAAAACTCATTTTGAATTGCTTTCCAAGTAAACACCCTTCACACACTTGATTTGGATGGTTGATGCAAGGTAATCCTCTCACCATTTGTTTCTTAGAAAGTAGCTCTAACCCTCCAAAGTTGAGATGCCCAAACCGAAGATGCCAAAGCCATGACTCCTCCTTGTAGCACATCTTGAGACATCGTGCAATGTCATTTTGAATGTTTAGGACAAACATTCTATTGCTTGACATTGGTACTTTTGTGATGAAGTTATTTGCAATATCTCTTAAAGTAAGGTTATTATCCTTTAGTCGAATATCATAACCTTTCTCCAAGAGTTGTCCTAGGCTCAAGATGTTGGTCTTCATGCTTGGAATGTAATAAACATTGGAAATGAATTGATGATCTCCACTCTTCAAGCGGATGAGAATATCACCTTTGCCTTTCACCTCCATCTTCGATTCGTCTCCCAAAGCCACATTGGTTTTCACCGATTCATCAAGCTTCACAAACATGCTTTTGTTACCACACATGTGATTGCTAGCACCACTATCAAGGTACCATCTGCTAACTTCATTTGTCTCATCCTTCTTGTAAGCCATCAATAGCATATCTTCTTCCTTACTCCTTTCTTCAACATAGTTGGACTTCTCTTCAACTCTATTGTTGTTTGGAGTTTTGCATTCAGAAGCATAGTGTCCAAACTTTCCGCATCTATAGCATTTGACGTTTGATTTATCGTACCTTGATTTTGCATTTCCTCTTCCACGACCTCTTGATGAGCTCTCTCCTCTTTGGTTAAAGTTGTCTTCATATGGTCTCCAACCTCGTCCATTTACACCACGACCTCGTCCTCTGAAATGACCGCCACCACGTCTTGGATGATTTCGACTACTTTCTTCTTTGTGATCAATTCTCATCTTGAGAACTTGCTCAACAATATCCTCTTTCTTCTTCCTCTTTTCTTCATAAGCTTGTAGTGATCCAAGAAGTTGCTCCATCGTCATTGTCTCCAAGTCTTTTGTTTCTTCAATTACGGTAACAATGTGCTCAAATTTTGAATCGAGCGATCTAAGAACTTTCTCCATGATTCTCACCTCATCTAACTTCTCACCATTTCTTTTTAGGTTATTAGTAACCGTCAAGACTCTTGAGAAGTAATCTGAGATGAGTTCTCCTTCCTTCATTTGTAATGACTCAAATTCTCCTCGTAAAGTTTGTAGACGTACCTTCTTAACTTGTTCCGCTCCCTTGTAAGAGGTTTGAAGCTTCTCCCATGCTTCTTTAGATGTCTTTACTCCAGCAACCTTCTCAAATGTATCTTCATCTAAACCTTGATAGATTAGACAGAGAGCTTTCTTGTCTCTCTTTCTTGAATCTCTCAAACCATCTCTTTGAGCTTGAGATAAACCACCATCATTCTCTGGTTCAATGAAGCATTTCTCAACTATCTCCCATACATCATGTGCTCCTAAGATAGCAATCATCCTTAAACTCCAATTGTCATAGTTGCTCTTTGTGAGCATTGGAATTTGGAAGGAAACACCACTACTTGCCATCTTCAAAATGATCTTGTAGCTCTGATACCAATTTGTTGGAATGAGAAACTTATTAGAAATGGAGAAAGTGTTTAAGTGTTTGAAGAGAAGAGATTTTATGAAGAGGAAACTTTTTTATTTCTTGGATGATTCTTGAAAACATGGATGATCCAAAATGAGAAGAGAGTGGAGGTATTTATAGCCTCCAAAATACAAAATATCTTACATATTTTATTCTTAAATCTAGATAATTCTACTAAAATATCTTGATATTTTTATTCTAATTATCTAGATAATTCTATGAAAATATCTAGATTTTTATCTTAAGGAGGTGGAAGATTTTTCTAGATAAATTCTAGAACTTGTGTCAAATTTGGGCTAACATGATTATTAGATTATTAGCCCAATGATTAACCCAAATCAAGTTTATGTTTCAACAGACGGAACATATTAGAACTAAACAATACTTATTCGAAGTCCTAGGTCGTGTACGAGAAATTACGAGAATAGCCCTCACCTTTGCCACTGGTTGGAATGAACGACTAAAGATGCGACAAACTGCAATATAAGGATTAAAGGTTAAGATTTCGGGTTTCCTAAAACAAAGTTTCCACAAATAGAAAGTTTCTATAATTAGAAACTTTCCACAAATGAAAACTTTCCAGAAATAGAAACTTTCTTAATTAGAGATCTTCCTAAAATAGAATTAGGGTTTCCTAAATAGAAAAACTAAAATTAGGATTTTTACAATCGGCCAGCTTTGACATCCGATACTAAAACGTCCATAACTTTCTATCTGTACCTTTTTTTAACGATCGGGAAGAAGATCTGGAAATATGAGATCGAGATCTTTCCAATGATATCTTACAAGTTTTCTGGTTCATTCTGGATCAACGGGAAAACGCTGATGAAGTTGACTATTCGTAGATCGGATCTGCAGAGAACAGTCTCGAAGAAACAACCATAACTCTTAGAGGAAATTTCCAAATGACGAACCGATTTTTCCTATAGCTAGATTTATGAATGAAGAACATACCCTCAAAGTTTGGATTTGAAATATTATGTTTGAATCACTCGTTCTCCTATTCTCCAAAAATGTGTCTCTAGAGCGTCTTATTCTCTTTTTCAGTGGGTGTAATTACTTCTCCTTCGTGGTGGCTATTGGTGGATATTCTGGTGAAATTCCAGCAGGGTTTCGTGTCTCCTAAAGTATTAATCAGGCTCCAACACGAAATCACTCTTTAAATAGGGAAAAACTAGGGTTTTCTGAAGATATAGTGGGCTTTAACTGGGCCGAGGTAAACGGGTCGTTACAATTCTCCCCCCACTAATGAGGAATTCGCCCTCGAATTTAAGTGATGAGTCGACTTTCCAATACCATTCTAGAGAAAGATATTTAGATAATAAGTCTTTGGCTATGTCTCGGTCTCCTATATCTCATGCTCGATCTGTCATTCTCCAAACAAACTTTGACTAATATAACCATCACACCTTGCATTTTTTACTAAGTTACAACTCGCTGATCCCCGTGGTACAATACTCGTTTTGATAAATCTCTTCGATTATAGATCTTCCAGTTACTTTTTCCGCTTGGCCATCTCCAATGGCGTTAAACAATATATAACTTGAAAGACATGAGATGTTGGTTTCAACTTAATAATGAATCTCCTATGGCTGATGGAGGTTGATATCTACTTAATATTTGGCTTAAACACAACATGAAACGTCAACACTTAACTGATCGCAGACTCACAAACTATGCAAAGCTCCAAGGTAAGATATAGTGCAAGCTACCCCACCCGTTATTGCAATCGATACTGAACGAGATTGCTAACTACGAATGATAGCCACCAAAAACACAAACACTCATATATAAACAAGTATGGTAAAAAATACATACCAGCTATCAGCCCAACTCTCGGATAGTCTCCTGTAGTAACCAGTATGCTAAGGTTGTGGCTGTAGTGCTGCTTGTCCCCTCCTCGGACAATCCCTGAAAAAATGGCCTGGCTGATCACAGTTGTAACAATTCTTAGATGCTGTTGCTGGTGCTACTGGTGCTTCGATTTGGTTAACCGGAGTCGTGTCAACTACCTTTCCCCGATAATATTTTCCAATATGGCCTAATCGTCCACATGAGCGGCATCTGAGGCACTCACCAAAATGATGACGGTGACAACGAGCACATCTTTGCGCCTCTGGCTGGTCAGATGTCCTCCTCTGAGACTCTGGAGTTTTCCCCAACTTTGTTTGCTCTGCCTTAAGGAGTTTTTGCTCCTCTGCTAGACCTGCTTCTTGTTCAGCAGCTTTCTCCACCAAGTCTCCCAATTTGTGGTAAGTGACGACACGACATCTGTTGCGAATATCCACTCGCATCCCACTGAGAAATTTTCGGATCAGATCTTCCTCCAAAAAGCCACCTCCAGCAAATCTGCGAAGTCGACTGAACTCAACCTCATACTCCCTGATGGTTTTGCTACCCTGGCTGACATGCTCAAAGTCATTTTTCTTCCTGTCCATAGCTTCTTTTGGGAAGTACTTTCTATCGAATTCCCTCTTGAAGTCTTCAAATGTTAGTACGCCTGGAGCATAGTCTTGTCTCACTCCCTCCCACCATACTAGTGCATCTCCACGCAAATACTGCATAGCAAGCCTAAGGGAGAACTCTGGTGGGCAAGCAATAATCTCCAACTTGCGTTCCAGACTTAACTTCCAATCATGTGCACTTGTAGGGTCTACCGCTCCTGCAAAATGCTCCATATCCATGTTCTTCATCTGACTCGTCATCCTGTAAAATCTCTCATCATAAACTGGATAGACTGGTGGCGGTGGTGGTGGTGGTGGCATCTGAACACCTTGAGGAAACTGCTGAGCTGGAACCTGCGGAATAGGGGCCTGCTGGGCAGGAATCTGGTGATCCTGCTGAACCTGAATCTGCGGCCCACCCTGCACATGAATCTGAGGACCACCCTGCATCTGAACTTGGGGTCCACGCTGTCCCTGCTGAGCAGCTGCTAACTGGCGAGCAACCTCATGAGCGACTGCCTGGGCAGCTTCTTGTGCAGCTATCCGAGCAGCCTCCTGAGTAACCTGCTGAATGGCAGCCTGAGCAGCTTGTGTA
Source organism: Moricandia arvensis (assembly GCA_905132765.1). Classification (NCBI taxonomy): domain Eukaryota; kingdom Viridiplantae; phylum Streptophyta; class Magnoliopsida; order Brassicales; family Brassicaceae; genus Moricandia; species Moricandia arvensis. The sequence goes on along the minus strand of CAJHQP010000069.1, from coordinate 229,136 downwards.
GCTGCCTCCTGAACCATACGTCTGAGCGCATCCTGATCAACATGTGGGGTTGTTGGCGGCACACCATTTGCCTGAACTTCCCCAACGGGAGCCTGTTCATCCATAACTTCATGAGCATCGGCTCTGACTGTAGCTCTGACGGTGCGAGTACGCTTAACTCCTCTCTTTGGCGGCATCTGAAAAAAACGGGACGATTATCTTCAGTTGAACTAGAGTACTAACGATTGATAGAGCATTACCGGACATCAAGGCGTTTTAAAGTTTTGAAACCGTTACAACTTTAAAATCATTAAAAATCAGGCCCCTTAACCGGCGTCCCGGGTCAGGGCCGAGACACAACCCGCTCTGTTACCAAAATGTAACACCCGTCTCATCCTCACTCGAGATCGGCGTGTTACTAATAACAATTTATAACTCAAAACCGTAAAAGAACTGAAAGTCGATTTTTATATTAATAAAATAATAAATCCATTAACCAAAATAACTAAAATAATCGTCAGAAATCATAAACGAAAAGTCTGAAAATAAAATAAAGAAAACGCCTAAAAACACCATTTGTCCGATCAGTATGCTACTCGTCAGTCTCACCTGCAAAGGGGAAAAAGAAGGGGTGAGTAACAGGGAAGTCACTCAGTGAGGTATGAAATGCTAAACCCGAAGTCCATGGACCCAGACATAGCACTCCAAATAAATATAATTTAATTATAACATGAAACAACCACGGCGCCTAAAGTGCCCAAAGAACAAACAAATATCCTATGCGAGGTGCACACTCTCTCACCGCCCACTCCCGGGCTAACAACTCTGGGATAAGTGCCCAGGTACACCGCCACTGGGACGATTATCGACCTCACGAGGTTACGGCTCAACAGGTCGACTAGGCTGGCCGCAACCCCCACACAACACAATCCAGCGTACAGATATACCTCTCTGTACCCGGCTAAAAAAAATCAAAACTCTTCCCTAGTCCAACTATAAATATAAATCAAATTAAATCACACCAGCAAGAAATGTTGAATCATCTGACACCCTATTTCCGGTTTAAACAAGAACCTAATAACTATCAAGCAGACTCCAAACATACATCAGACCGACTCAATTCACGAAGACGGAACATATTAGAACTAAACAATACTTATTCGAAGTCCTAGGTCGTGTACGAGAAATTACAAGAATAGCCCTCACCTTTGCCACTGGTTGGAATGAACGACGAAAGATGCGACAAACTGCAATATAAGGATTAAAGGTTAAGATTTCGGGTTTCCTAAAACAAAGTTTCCACAAATAGAAAGTTTCCATAATTAGAAACTTTCCACAAATGAAAACTTTCCAGAAATAGAAACTTTCCTAATTAGAGATCTTCCTAAAATAGAATTAGGGTTTCCTAAATAGAAAAACTAAAATTAGGATTTTTACAATCGGCCAGCTTTGACATCCGATACTAAAACGTCCATAACTTTCTAACCGTACCTTTATTTAACGATCGGGAAGAAGATCTGGAAATATGAGATCGAGATCTTTCCAATGATATCTTACAAGTTTTCTGGTTCATTCTGGATCAACGGGAAAACGCTGATGAAGTTGACTATTCGTAGATCGGATCTGCAGAGAACAGTCTCGAAGAAACAACCATAACTCTTAGAGGAAAATTCCAAATGACGAACCGATTTCTCCTTTAGCTAGATTTATGAATGAAGAACATACTCTCAAAGTTTGGCGTTGAAATATTATGTTTGAATCACTCGTTCTCCTATTCTCCAAAAATGTGTCTCTAGAGCGTCTTATTCTCTTTTTTAGTGGGTGTAATTACTTCTCCTTCGTGGTGGCTATTGGTGGATATTCTGGTGAAATTCCAGCAGGTTTTCGTGTCTCCTAAAGTATTAATCAGGCTCCAACACGAAATCACTCTTTAAATAGGAAAAAACTAGGGTTTTCTAAAGATATAGTGGGCTTTAACTGGGCCGAGGTAAACGGGTCGTTACAATTTACTTTGTGACTCCCCAACCGCCCCTACCGATGAGTCACCCATCCCTCTATCGGGCTCGTGGGCCCCACCCCTGTCCGACGGTCGGTGCGTTAACCGGGAGGCTCGAAAGTCATGATATACTGTCCCTGCAATCACCACCCGACTCTTAAGTCTTTCCACATATCACAACTCGGGATGTTACATATTTTTTGGAAAAACTATAATCTTTGCATTTGTCACTATGCAGACAGCTAAAAGGAATAGTAAAAATAGAGATGCTCAAACGTTATAACTCAAAGAAGCAATATCTATCAAGAGCGAAGACATAAAAGCATGTTCAGTTGACAATGTTTTTTCAGCTATTAATGAAAAGTGGTCACTGAAAGATCAAAGGAAAACAATTTTTAGAGCACCCATCGATCTTCTTTTTACGGGTAGCTTCCCAACAAAAATAATAAAATATCCAGAAGGATGAGAGAGACAATACAAAAGATCAGAAAGGTCTCGTTATAAAGAAGTGTTTCAGAAATATTGAGAGACCACAGAAACATGTGGCTTTGTATTAGTGGTACACGTATTTTTAAGAGTTTAAATTTATTTACTCAAATTTAACCATTTTTAAAATATTAATAAATTGATTTGTAGAAATCATGGGTAGAAATACATCACTGATGGTGCTCTTAGCCAACAAGATAATACAAAATACATATGGAATATGGATATAAAGATTTCTAAAATGCTGCATCAAAAATAGTTTTAATATTCAATTGATATGTTAACCATCAAAACTCACCAGATCTAAGTAGATCTTAGGTATATATATGCCATCCAGTTACTATAATAAAAAGAATGCCCAAAAACAAATGAATATCTTGTTTTTGGTGGAGTAGGCAACGAGCAATTGAAAAAAATCATTTGTCTGGGGGTGCGAATCGAGCTCTAGTTTAATTTAAATTTAGGTTCATAATTGGGTATTTTTAAGAGTTCACAAAACATTCACGGTTGGTAACTACAGATTATAAATAAATTTCTCTGAAAGTATAAATAAGATCCTTTTATATAATGGCGCGTAAATTAGTTTATATGGATAGTTTTGTTTATTTTTGTTATATTTAAAGAGAAGAGTCTCAGAGGGGTGTGTATTTAGTTTAAAATCTTACCAAAAAATGTTAGATACAAGATAATGTTTTTGTTTTAATAAGAGAAAAGTATATCTGCGAATAAATAATTGAATTTTGGATTCTCTTGAGACTAAACCACTTTAGTTTGATTGATTATTGTGAATCTTAGCACCAAGATAATCATGTTAGCAACTCGCCGTTCGTCTGTTTGTAGTCGGATTTGGATCCTAACAAGCTCTCATTGCAGATTCAGCTTCTCTAAACGTGACCGGGCAATATTAACTCAAATTAATGGCTAAAAGGAGATCTATATCAATAGTTACTCAACATCCAACATATTATTAGATATGTAAGAAAGCCCAACTCTTTGATCGTCTTTCACAAAACCACATTACCATAGACAATTTCTCCAAATTGTTGAAAGTAACTTCTAAGATTTTTGGCTCTTGTTCTCCAAGACAAACCTGCTACACATACCTTTGTTTCTATATTGTTAAGAAGAGACATGTCAAAAGAAACTATATTTCTACTGGAGATTGGCAAGATTAGGGAGTTTATTAACTTTTTTTGATACACAAGTCGCTTTATAAAGAAAAAATTGGCAAAAATCATTTATGGACAAATTATCCAATATTTACTTAGAATCTAAAATTATCTGATGTTTGGATCCATATTATCCAAAATACCCGAAAACCTGGAACCGAGTTGGACTCAAATTGTTTTCCCGATATTAACTGATTCTCAAGTTTGCTATCCAAACCGAACAAAAAAACCAATGTTACCAAATCAAAGTTTGTAAATACTTGAATGTTTTCTAAATTTCTAAAGCCAAAAAACTAACAAAAGAAAACACTCGAACCAAAACTGTATGTTCAAGAGACTTGACAAGGATATAGAAAGATAAATTATACTCTATTCTTTTTTTTTGTATGATGTTGTAGGATATACTTTTTGGTTTGATCCCTTAAATGTTATTTGAAAAGTGATTTTTAAAATTTTGTGTATGTGTCATCGCCACATTCATTTTCATAGAAAAAAATGATTTGATTTAGTAAAAATGATAACATGCCTGAGTTCTTATTATGAAATGTCAAATTGCATGTTTTGAAGTTTTACATTTTCACTAAGATGCTTGATATAACAATCACTTATATATATCTCCATTAATGAAAACTTTAAACGAATAACATAATCATAAATATATAATTTTATGTTAACTAAGAACTGAAAAAACAAATTATGTAAATGTTTATATATTTTCAAAGTTAAATTTGAATGTATTTGTTAATTGAGTTCGAACAATGCTTCAATTAATTAATTGGTATGAGAAACTAATCAAATTACCAAATTAGTAAAAAAATTAATCAAATTACCATAAAATATATTTGTTTAACAACTTTTTAGTCAACTTATTGAGTTAATTAATAAATTATTTTATATTACTTAAATATAAATTTATTTAATATTATATTGAGTTAGTTGATAAATTAATTTATTGTTTAATATGTTTCAACATTTAAAAAATATAAATTTAAATATATATATATATATACATATTCTGATAAAAATAATCATAAATATAATATAAAATAAACAAAATTTATTTTTATAGTTTAAATTTAACGAAATCTAAAAATAAAAATAAAAATTGATAAGCCAAAGAAATATAACTTATGAAAAGAAATTTATATTTATTCTAAATTATTTATACTAGATTTAAGGAGAATAATAGTAAATGTATTTAAATAAGTTAAATTGTTATATATATATATATATATATATATATCTTCTGCTTATCTCTCGTTGTTTTGTTTTTACTGTATTGTCATTAATGTTTTAATTTTTTGAGTTTGTTTCTACTTTTTCTTTAATTTATTGTTATGTTTACTATTTTTTCACGAATCTACATTTTGTCAACAAAAATATGTAGTAACGTCATATGTAGTCAACAAAAATATGTAATAACGTCATGCTATTGAATACTTAGGTAACATAATTTAAAGATATAAATAATAAGAGAAATACTTTAGAATATCACTAGAACAAGTTTTTGTCACAAAAGAGCTCTCAAGAAAGAAAATGATCATAGGAATTCGGTGTAAATATACATTTCGATCTTTAAGATTAACTAATATAGACTTAGAGTTTAGAGTTATGAGGTAGAGTTTTGGGGGTGAGTTTAAAATTCTACAAAATTAAATTTTAGATTAAATGGCTATTTGGTCATTTTCTTTTTTAGAGAGCTCTTTTGATGACGATAACTTTAAAAAAAAATTCATTCGAAAGAATTTCCCTATAAATAACATGATAGAAATATATTATTGGACATTCTTTATATTGCAGCGGCTGAATGACATTGAAAAATTCAAAATCTAATAATATATTTAGATATGGTGAGTTTTGACACATCATCTGAATATCAAAAATATTTTTAATGCAGCTTTTTCAAAATCTTTATCTTCACATTCAAAATGTGTTTTAGGTTATTTTGTTGGATAAAAATGGACTTCTTTTGATATTCTGTTTACCACTTTTCATGAATAGCTAGAATAACTTTGTCAATTAGACATGTTTTATATTTTATCTCTTGATAGATATGTTGTTTTGAGTTATGTTCCAACATCTCTATTTTAATCATCCTTTTAGTTGGCTGCATAGTAACAAATGCAAAGATCCCAATTTTTCTAGAAAATATTTTTTTCTCCTTCTTTATTTGATCTTGAACGAGACATAACTTTTTCAGTATTGTTTTTGCTTTGACATGTACGCCATAACTCTTCTTCTTTTGGAAGTAGATAATATTTCTCTAACTTCATTATCATTTAAAACAATTTGTCATCGATATGCACGATATTGTACATGTTAACAAACCTTGGATCATAAGAGCCAATAAATTTCCAAAGTTTGTTGATATGTACAATATTGTGCATATCGATGAAAAAAAGTTTAAATAATGAAGAATTCAGAGAAGTATTATCTACTTCTGATTGAATAAGAGATATTGCATACATGTCAAAACAAGAATTATATTGGAAAAGTTATATTTCTAGCTGTTATGGCTTGATAGAAATATTTTTTTGGAAAAACTATAATCTTTGCATTTGTCACTATGCAGACAACTAAAAGGAATAGTAGAGATGCTCAAACGTTATAACTCAAAGAAGCAATATCTATCAAGAGCGAAGACATAAAAGCATGTTCAGCTGACAATGTTTTTCAGCTATTAATGAAAAGTGGTTAGTGAAAGATCAAAGGAAGACCATTTTTAGAGCACCCATCGGCCTTCTTTTTACGAGTATCTTCCCAAACAAAAATAATAAAATATCCAGAAAGATGAGAGAGACAATACAAAAGATTAGGAAGGCCTCGTTATAAAGAAGCGTTTCAGAAATATTGAGAGACCACAGAAACATGTGGCATTGTATTAGTGGTACACGTATTTTTAAGAGTTAAAATTTAATTACTCAAATTTAACCATTTTAAAAATATTAATAAATTGATCTCTAGAAACCATGGGTAGAAATACATCACTGATGGTGCTCTTATCCAAAAAATAATACAAAAATACATATTGAATATGGATATAAAGACTTTTAAAAAGCTGCATCAAAAATAGTTTTAATATTCAGTTGATATGTTAACCACCAAAACTCACCATATCTAAGTATATTAGATCTTAAGTTTTTCTATGCCATTCAGTTACTATAGTATAAAGAATGCCTAGATCTTAGGTTTTTCTATGCCATTCAGTTACTATAATATAAAGAATGCCCAAAAACAAATGAATATCTTGTTTTTGGTGGAGTAGACAATGAGCAATTGGAAAAAATCATCCGTGCGGAGGTGCAAATCGAGCTCTAGTTTAATTTAAATTTAGGTTCATAATTGGGTAGTTTTAAGAGTTCACAAAACATTCACGGTTGGTAACGATAGATTATAAATAAATGTCTTTGAAAGTATAAATAATGATCCTTTTGTATAATGGCACGTAAATTACTTTATGTGGATAGTTTTGTTTAATTTTGTTATATTTAAAGAGAAGAGTGTGAGAGGGGTGTATATTTAGTTTAAAATCTTACCAAAAAATGTTAGATACACGATAATGTTTTTGTTTTAATGAGAGAAAAGTATCTCTGCGAATAAATAATTGAATGTTGGATTCTATTGAGACTAAAACATTTTAGTTTGATTGATTATTGTGAATCTTAGTACCAAGATAATCAATTTTACAACTCGCCTTTCGTCTGTCTGTAGTCGGATTTGGATCCTAGCAAGCTCTCATTGCAGATTCAGCTTCTCTAAACGTGACCGGGCAATATTAACTCAAACTAATAGCTAAAAGGAGATTGATCTATATCAATAGTTACTCAACATGTAACATATTATTAGATACGTACAAAACCCCAACTCTTTGATCGTCTTTCACAAAACCACATTAGCATAGACAATTTCTCCAAATTGTTGAAAGTAACTTCTAAGATTTTTTGCTCTAGTTCTCCAAGAAAACCCTGCTACATATACCTTTGTTTCTACATAGTTAAGAAGAGACATGTCAAAAGAAACTATATTTCTACTGGGGATTGGAAAGATTAGGGAATTTATTAACTTTTTTTATACACAAGTCGCTTTATAAAAAAAAATTTGCACAAATCATTTATGGACAAATTACCCGAGATTAACTTGGAATCTAAAATTATCTGATGTTTAGATCCATATTATCAAAAATACCCGAAAACCTGGAACCGAGTTGGACTCAAATTGTTTTCCTGATATTAACTGATTCTCAAGTTTGGTATCCAAACCGAACAAAAAAACAAAGTTACCAAACCAAACTTTGTAAATATTTGAATGTTTTCTAAATTTCTAAAGCCAAAAAACTAACAACAGAAAACACTCGAACCGAAAACCGTACGTTCAAGAGACTTGACAAGGATATAGAAAGATAGATTATACTCTCTCCTTTTTTTGTAAGATGTTGTAGGATATACTTATTGGTTCGATCCCTTAAATGTTATCTGAAAAATGATTTTTAAAATTTTGTGTATGTGTCATCGCCACATTCATTTTCATTAGAAAAAAAATGATTTGATTTAGTAAAGATGATAACATGCCTTAGTTCTTATTATGAAATGTCAAATTGCATGTTATGAAGTTTTACATTTCCGCTAAGATGCTTTGAATATAACAATCACTTATATATATATATATATATATATATATATATATATATATATATATATATATATATATATATATATATCCATTAATGAAAACTTTAAATTAATAACATAATCATAAATATATATATTTTTATATTAACTAAGAACTGAAAAAAATATGTAAATGTTTCTATATTTTCAAATTTAAATTTGAATGTATTTGTTAATTGAGTTCCAACAATGCTTCAATTCATTAATTGGTATGAAAAAACTAATCAAATTACCAAATTAGTAAATTTATTTATAAAATTACATAAAATATGTTTGTTTAACAACTTTTTAGTCAACTTATTGACTTAATTAATAAATTATGTTATATTACTTAAATGTAAATTTGTTCATATTATATTGAGTTAGTTAATAAATTAATTTATTGTTTAATATGTTTCAACATTTAAAAAATATATATAAATTTAAATATATATATATATATACATATTCAGATAAACATAATCATAAATATAATATAAAATAAATAAAATTTATTTTTATAGTTTAAATTTAACGAAATCTAAAAATAAAAATAAAAATTGATAAGCCAAACAAATATAACTTATGAAAAGAAATTTATATTTATACTAAATTATTTATACTAGATTTAAGGAGAATAATAGTAAATGTATTTAAATAAGTTAAATTGATATATATATATATATATATATATCTTTTGCTTATCTCTCGTTTTTCTGTTTTTATTGTATTGTCATTAATTTTTTAATTTTTTTTGGGTTTGTTTCTACTTTGTCTTTAATTTATTGTTATGTTTTATTATTACTTTTATGTTACTATTTTTTCACGAATCTATGTTTTGTCAACAAAAATATGTAGTAACGTCATATGTAGTCACATGCTATTGAATATTTAGGTAACATAATTTAAAGATATAAATAATAAGAGAAATACTCTAGAATATCACTAGAACAAGTTTTTGTCACAAAAGAGCTCTCAAAAAAGAAAATGATCATAAGAACTGGGTGTAAATATACATTTCTATCTTTAAGATTAACTAATATAAACTTAGAGTTTAGAGTTATGGGACAGAGTTTTGGGGATGAGTTTAAAATTCTACAAAATTAAATATCTAGATTAAAAGGCTATTTTGGTCATTTTCTTTTTTAGAGAGCTCTTTTGGTGACAATAACTTAAAAAAAGTCATTCGAAAGAATTTCCCTATAAATAACATGATAGAAATATATTATTGCACATTCTTATATTGCAGCTGCTGAATGACATTGAAAAATTCAAGATCTAATAATATATTTAGATATGGTGAGTTTTGACACATCATCTGAATATCAAAAGTATTTTTAATGCAGCTTTTTGAAAATCTATATCTTCACATTCAATATATGTTTTTAGGTTATTTTGTTGGATAAAAATAGACTTCTTTTGATATTCTGTTTACCACTTTTCATGAATAGCTAGAATAACTTTGTCAATTAGACATGCTTTATATTTTATTTCTTGATAGATATGTTGTTTTTTGTTATGTTCCAACATCTCTATTTTAGTCATCTTTTTAGTTGGCTGCATAGTAACAAATGCAAAGATTCCAATTTTTCTAGAAAATATTTTTTCTCCTTCTTCATTAGATCTTGAACGAGACATAACTTTTCCAGTATAGTTTTTGCTTTGACATGTACGTCATAACTCTTCTTCTTTTAGAAATAGATAATATTTCTCTAACTTCATTATCATTTAAAACAATTTGTCATCAATATGCACGATCTTGTTCATGTTAACAAACCTTGGATCGTAAGAGCCAATAAATTTCCAAAGTTTGTTGATATGTACAATATTGTGCATATCGATGAAAAAATGGTTTATATGATGAAGAATTGAGAGAAGTATTATCTACTTCTGATTGAATAAGAGATATTGCATACATGTCAAAACAAGAATTTTGATTTTTCTTTAAGGTAATGGTTTCAAACTAATATTAATAAAGCAAAGTTTTTCAAAAAATAAAATAAAAAAAGTCGAAAACTCAATTATGGGCTGTTACTCATGTTTTGAGAGTTGATGATGCTATCGTTCCTTCTTTGGGAGCTTTTGATTTTAAAATGAAGTGTTGGAAGCTCAATATTCTCCCAAAGATCAAGCAGTTCTTGTGGAAAGTTCTTTCTGGTGCTATTCTGACATATGTCCAACTTTGTACACGAGGGATTAAGGTTGATCCAACATGCCAAAGATGTTGTTTGGACAAGGAGACAATCAATCATGTATTATTTATTTGTCTGCATGCTTATGGTGTCTGGTGTGGTATAAATTTGCCAATTGCGAGTTTGTTTACAGGGGTTTTGGAAAAGAATCTTCAGATTTTGTTTCAATTTATGGAGGATACTAGTGAAGCACAAGGATTAAGTCTTTTCCTTTTTGGGTTCGTTGGTTAATATGGAAGTCTAAGAATGAGTTCTTGTTTAATAAACAGAACAAGCAACCAATTGAGGATATTAAAAGAGCTTAGGAGTCGAGCCACAGAGGAGACAAAGATGAACTCGGTGGGATGGCTGAAGTGTAACTTGGATTGTAGTTTCTCCATTGAAAATGAAGCTGCTCGAATTGGTTGGATCGTTCGTGATGAGAAATAATCATTTTTAGCTGCTGGTAGTGCTAAAGTTTATGGTGTTCGTTCTGTTTTGGAGGGTGAAGCTCAAGCAGTACAAAACGGTTCGGGTCAAAGGGTGGAGATTAGTGTGGTTTGAAGGAGATAATTTAGCTTTATCAAAGATTATAAACTCAGGTGAAAATGATATGGAGTTGGAAAGTTTGATATCGGATGAGCTTGTGGCTAGAGTGTTCTCTTGATCATGTAAACCAAGAAAGCAATCAGGCGGCTGATTTGTTGGCGAAGAAGGCTAAGGAGGATTCAAAGTTATTTCATGTTTTTTTATATTTTCCCTTTCTGGCTGATTAAATATTTGTATTCTCCATTTGAGATCTGATTCAATAAAATTTGGTTGTTAAGAAAAAAAAAAAAACAAAAGTCCACAATTATTTAAAAGTGACTGCTTAGTTTACAGGCACAAAATTAAAAGAAGAGGCAAAAAAATACAAAAGACAAAAAAGCCTGTCATCACCAAACTCCATAATTCCTAAATCTGGCTGCATTCATCAGACACTGAAACAGTCACCTTCTTCACCACTCTAGATGGTGACGAGCTCGGAGTCGCTGTCAAGCTATGCGATTCCATGTCGCCGGAAAACGCTGAACTCAGGTTTGGTCTCAGTATCTCCGCTAATGGTCCGCCAGGGGTGGCGGAAGTAGGAGCAAGCCAGCTCGACATCTTTTCAAGTGAACCAAATGGACCATACCCGTTAGGATCATCATCACCACCCGACCCGATTACACTTAAGCCCATTTCATCTTGGCCCATTAAGTTCTTTCCTCCCATGGAAAGATCAAGCGAGTAAAGTGAGAGGTTGCCATTGGATGATGAAGCAGGTGTTGAAGTTGTAGTACTCTGTTTTTCAGATGATCTTACTCCATCTGACCAGATGTCTATGAAATTCAGATACTTGTTTTCTTCCTCATTTGACGCCGGTACAGAAAAGATCTCTATTCCTCTGTTTTCAGTTCATAACAAAACTAAAAACGATCAAAAAGACAGATCCACAGATTCCAAGAACGAAACAAAGTATGATTCCTTGATAAAACAAAACAGAGTATGATTCCTTGATAAACAAAAACAGAGTATGCTTCTTTGATAAACAAAAACAGAGTATGATTCTTTGATAAAACAAAACAGAGTATGATTCCTTGATAAGAAAAAACAGAGTATGATCCTTTGATAAACAAAAACAGAGTATGATCCTTTGATAAACAAAAACAGAGAATGATTCCTTGATAAAACAAAACAGAGTATGATTCCTTGATAAACAAAAACAGAGTATGCTTCTTTGATAAACAAAAACAGATTATGATTCTTTGATAAAAGAAAACAGAGTATGATTCCTTGATAAGCAAAAACAGAGTATGATCCTTTGATAAACAAAAACAGAGAATGATACTGAGGCAAATGCAAGAACAAGACCTTGATAGGGATGATGAAACCTTTCTTGGATCGACTGTTTTGTCTTTTATGGAACTAAGAGATGGCTTTTGAGAAACACTTCGGAGGTCTCTGTTTTTGTCGGAACCACCATTGTTGTTACTAGGACGAGAATAAGGAAGTTCCACATGCTTTCTTGAACGAGGACGGCCTCTGTGTAAGTGTCTCTCACAGTATTTGTGATTACAGACGACTTCTCTCGAGCATCTCCATTTCTTCCCATCTGTTCTCCGGCATCTCCCCGGCTCTAGATCTCCGGCAATGTGTTTATTATGACAGGGCGGTGCAGAGGACGATGATGATGAGACGAGGAGATCGAAAGGAACAGGAACCGATGAGATCATGTACTTGTAGATCATCGCTTGTCTCTCTAGCTCCTTGAGTTGCGCATTTGTAAAAGGGTAATAGTAATAACATCCCAAAACTCCGTTTCCTGCATCTGTTACAAATCATGAGAAGAGCATTCCTTATTGCTCTGAGTCGATAAAAATACAGAACAGAGAATAGAGGTTGTTACAAGGAGTAGTGACATGTGGATGAGGATGAATCTCCATGTCTGTGTGACCATAAGATGTCTCTTTGTATTGTTGCTGATACAAACCGAACAGAGAGTCACTTCTAAATGGATTTGTTGTCTTGTCAGAAACTTTGAGAAAGTCCATGAGGGTGTTTGAGGTTTGAAACTCTTGTAAAGATTATGATCTCTTTATATCTTCACGAGATGAGGCTGGAGACACACATGTGGCTTTTTTCAGAAAGATACGTCTTACTGAAGGTTTCAGTTTGTGTGGGCTATATATTTGGTGAGAAAGTGGAGATAATGAGTAAATGTTGCTTGCCTTTACTTCATACCACACTAATGTAACATATATATACATAGAGTGAGAGAGAGATATTGGGGTTCGATGCAATGGATACGGAGTAGTGATGGGTTACCGCCAAGATTGTCCTATACTATGCCTCCATGCTTCCGACATTTGGATCAATCCTTAAAAGAGAGACCCATCTTGAGACCACTATCGACTAGGGGATGTAAAAGGATCTTAAGGTGAAGTTTTCCTTAAATCTAATTAGTTGATTGATATAAAGTTTAGTTTGACAACATATCAAATAATAAAATAGTTGGTTATTTGGAACGTTTGTTCTAATGGATATTGAAGCTTTTAACTTACTCATAGTCATATCAATGAACTGATATATAGCAACATATAAACGGTGTGTACTAGAGAAATTGTAAACTCTATACCAATAAACAAACTCATTCAGATCAAACTGCATAAATATCTTTTCTCTTATTGTGAACATGTGATTTTTTTTTCAAAAGGAATCATTGATACGTTAGATGTATGAAAAAATGGGTTTAAGATTGTGACAAGAGCACAGAAAGTAAAGTTGTTTGGTAGCCAAGTAACGAAAGTGTTTCTGTTTGTCTCAAGCTTTGAATCCAAAAGAAGCACAAAGCCACATGACAAAATAAGATGGTTAAAGTTGATGTGGACACTCTCTTCTTCAGGACCCATATCCTCATTCATTGTCCTTTTTAAATTCTGACTTCTCAGTCTCTTCCCATTTCAATATTGATGCTCTCTTCTTTCACATCCAATTAAACGGTATCATTTTCTTCTTTTAGATGCATATGCTGTGTTGGCTCTGTAAATGCAGACTTCCTATAACTTTTTGTCAAATACTGTTTGGTAAAATTTAATGTCAATGCAGATGAAATCATCAAATGCAAAACTATGTTTCCTTGTGTGAATAGAAATGTAGTAGCAAAACGAGCTAAACATCTATATGATCTTCTTTATTTATTCACTAATCATCTATATGATATTATTATGTTTTAGTTGCGACACTGGCCTTTTCATACTAACTCAAACAACAAGAACTGTCAGAATTTTATTCTGCAATTAAGTAGTTGGGTGCGATCCCAAAGTCTCATCCAAAACATTTACATTTTCGACCAGAGGAAAATGATGGAGCAACAAAACCATCCATAATATGTGCCGTATCTGCATGAGGAGATGTGTATATAGTTATGATATATATTAGGTGTATTTCGAATTTGAGGAGGTGTCGGGTGATAACGAAGCCACCATACCACCGCCAAGGAGACAAATACTTTTGTTTTCTAACTCACGTTATCATTATTTCTACTTTTCATTATTTTATTTATCTTTTCTTTCACATCGGAATCTGTCACTAGCCAAACACCATGTGCTCTCGACATGTCTCTCCATTATGATTTCTTCTTTCTTTTCCGTATTTATTGTGTTTCTTTGATTATGTGTGTGATACTAAATTTAGTTTCTAATAGTGATATAGGTTATGAATGGTGACATTAAATTTGCGGATTTGGACCGCCTTTTCAAAAGTACCGCAATTTGTCACCAATCATATACTTATATTTACCAACTGCGTTTTTTTTTAATTAGGAAATAATAGGATAGCGTTTTTCGAAATAGACTAGGACCGCACTTATATCTTCCACCACCCAATAACCAGCGGGACGTTTAAATTCCGCAATGAACCAAATAAATATATAATAATTTTTACTTTATTGTTTAATTTTGGAATAATGAAACGTATTTAGTATTTCAAAACGAAGAAAATGTTGACGTAGTGTTTATTATACTGTATTAATTAGTGTTGATTGTTTTCTATTAGAACATCTTCAATGGACTCTTATCCCCTCATTTTTTTAAAGGTTTTGCACTCCAATAACCTCTTATCCCCTCAAATTTTAAGGGGGTAAACAATATTATACACTATTCATCCCCTTAAAATACTATTTACTTTTCACTTTAATCCTTTTATTTATGTATGTTTAATGATTGTATACTTATTATTTTTCATGCTGCATTTTAATATTATAATTATACTAGCACTTAAATATTATAATATAATCTCATAAAATTCACTTTAAATAATAATAATAAGTTAAAATATTACACATTAAAATAAACTGAAATATTACATATTAAAATTTCACATTATAATCGTATTGATTATTTTGTATTTTAAATGGATTTTGTAATTTGAAATTGTATGTGTTTTATTATATGTAATTTTATGTTTTTTATAAATAATCTGGTGTTATTACTAAATGTGTTTACTAATTTTGTCAATATTACATATTAGTATGTATTTATTATTTAATTATTAAAGTTTTATGATTATAATTAATTACTAATAAAATTAAGGACTAAACTGTAAAATAAGAGAAAATATTTGAGGGGACATCATTGGAGAACTACCCCTTATCTCTTTATTTTAAGGATGGACCCCATAAAAAATAAGGGGGCTGGTTGGAGATGCCTTTAGGACAGTTCCTAATATTGATGATGTTTAAATCTTTGCACTAGGGTACTTAAATTATAAGACCAGTAGAAATTGAAAATAATAAAAGAATTAATATTTTTTAAACTTTTCCTAATTAATTTTAACATTTTGGGTTTGGCTTCATGTTTTCAGGCTTAGGGTAATATGAATGGTTTGAGATTTTATAAGTTTTTTTCTGTTTAACGATGATGGGTTTGGACCTTCGACCTTAATCTCCCTAAGTCTGGAGTCAATCTTTGTTGTATCTTTTAAGGGCCATCGACACTTCTCCCCGCCGAAGACTTGAACTCGTGATTTCCCAGACCGAAGCCTGAGGTATGATCAGTTGAGTTAGCTCGTCCGGGTAAAATTTTATAAGTTTCAGTCCAATAAAAAGCAATGTATATATATATGTATATGTATATTTAAATTTTTATTTCAAATAAATTTTAAAATTAAAAAAAAATCTGTTTTGAGATTATCACTAAATAAACAAAATTAATGTCTAATTATATTAATATATTTATTTATATTATTTTTTATCAAAACCGTATTTAATTTTTGTATCAAAACCGCATTACTTTTTTTTGTCAAAACCGCACTTATCCCGCATACCGCACGAACCGCTCTTGCATCGTACCGCATTTCAATTCAGCACCGCTTATGTTACTAAATCCGCCGTTACCATTCGGATCCATAGTATTTGTGGTAATGAACAAAAAGATCTTTGTTGTTGGAAGATGGGCACTCGGTCCGATTTGCGAGTTGGACTTACGAATAAAATTAAAGTCTACTGAAGACAAAGATTGATTCAATCAAATGGACGAGTTTTCGGCGCACGCAAACAAAGGACGATGGGGAACAGTGACTTAGACTGTAGACTGTACCGTCCACTGATTATAGCCGAACTTAACCATCTCGAATCTACACAAGTAATAGTGTAATGATAACAACCGAACCAACCCATTTCCTCTAATATCACCACTACGGGATGGAAAAAAAGAGAATCAACGATGAGAAAAACATTTAATAAGAGGACGCCACATCTAAAAAGACCAAGAGAAGAAAAAGATAAAGAGAGAGAGAGAAATAAGTACTGACAACGAGTTGATCACATTGACAATGCGTTAATCTCTTTTGTACTTTTTCCCCTTTCGACATTCTAGCTTATACATTTCAATAAACGAAATCTTTGACTCCTAAACACTACTTATTATTTGACTAAAGAGTCCTAAACCTGATTACTAGATCTAGGATTCAACAATTGACGCTAGGCGTGGGTAAAAAAAAAAACGGAACCGAAGAACCGAACCGAAATACTTGAACCGAGAACCGGACCAAAAGGTTCAAATATCCAAATGATTCCTATATTTCTATATCCGAAATAACCAAACCGATCCAGAATCGAAACCGAACCTAGATCTATTAAAAGTATACCCGAATATATAATATATTAATTATACATAGATATAATATACCTAAATTTATATTTATAAATTAAAAATCTGTTAAAAATATCCAAAAATAATTGAAGAAAACTAAATTAATTTAAAGTATCTAAACTACCTAAAAGTATCCAAATATTTTTATCATAGATATCCAAAATAATATAAAATATCCAAGATTTTTATCCAAATTATCTTAATTATTTGATATTTTATCCAAAATATCTTATATTTAACCCGAACTACCCGAATTATCCAAACCAGAACCAAATGAGAACCTAAATTTTTCCAGAGAATTTCCGGTTCGTAGTTTTACTATTCAAACCAAACTGAACCCAAAACTACCCAAACCGAACCAAACCGAAAGCAGACCAAGTAGTAAGTGGGTCCTTTACCTCCTACCTGAACTACCCAATACCCAAAAAAACCCAAACCAAACCGAACTGATACCCGAAATGCCCAAGCCTAATTGGCACCCACTATAGGGCCTAAAGGTTTCTAACACACGAAGTTCATAAGTAAAAGAGAAATGTCCACATTATCCACTGGACAACCGCCACCCAAAGCAAATGATGGACAAACCACCAATATTGCAATGGAAGGTACAAACAGCATCATAAAAGATCATCCAAATCAACCCCAGAAAAACACACCTACCTTCTCCAGCCACAATCAACGTTCTATGGCGTTAACGCCTCTGCCGTTACACCATCTACAACACAAACGAATTACCCTCGCGAGACTGTGACAAACCTAGCGCATACCACTGATGCCACAGCAGAGATGCTGAACCAGCCAAGAATCAGAAAGGAAACACCAAATGCTGATGTTTCGGCCGTACTACACGCACTAGTTGAAAAAGTAGATGAACTACACGCACAAGAGCAAGCGATATGAGCCTAGACGCCGACTCTACACAATGAAAAGAAGAGGAGCAAATCGAACCCAACATATTGGAAGTATGCATGCCGAATTGACCACTCAAATCCAACAAAACCTCTTCGGGGATTCAGAAACACTGACGCAAAGGCAATCAATTTCACCAATCCTTCATAACCGATAAACGTTCGAATACGAGGACCGAGAAAAAATGATCTGAGAACTACAAGCAACCCTGAGGGACATAAACTCGCGAGTATATCAAGCTACTAGCGCCGCACCAGAGATAGACCGAGTACTGGAGGAAACCTAAAATTCTCCTTTCACTTCTAGGATATACAATAAGCTGAGAAGGTATACCAGAAAGATTAAATTTCCTACATACGAAGGCAACTCAGACCCCCAACAATACATGATCGACTTCAATATCGCTATGGGACGAGCCTACTTCGCTCCGGATGAGCGAGATGCAGGATACTGCCAACTATTCGTAGAGAACCTCAGCGGGCCGACACTTAGCTGGTTCTCAAGCCTGGAAGCAAGATCAGTCGACAGCTACCAACAACTATCCAAGACATTTTTTGAAGCACTACTAAATGTACATAATGGCATGTCGGAAGCAAATCTCTACACCTTGTCCCAAAACAAAACTGAGTCACTCATGAGTTTTATTGGGCTTCAAAGCAATCGTATCTCTCGTCAAAGTGTCTGAAAAATAGCTATAACCGCCTTGATAAACTCTTTGTGGTACGAATCAAAACTACAAATATACCTCAAGCTGACAAACCCTACATGCTAGAGGATGCAATACACAAGTAGAATTTGTTTGTAAAACTAGAAGAAGAACGGTTAGCAATGGCCAAGAAACACGCGACTGTCAATATAGCCACCATGGCGCCAAAGTACAAGCAAAAGGAGGAACACCGAGAGCTTGCCATTGACAAGAAACCGAGCGCATGCATGAAGAAAGGGACCAAAAGGCGTTATTTTCATATCAATGACACTCAGCGGCCACCGAGGGAGACCTGGAATAGATGGTCTCGGGATGATAACATGACAAGATACTTTGAATTCCATAAAAGAAACAGACATGCGACCATGGAATGGAGACACTTGCAAGATTACCTGTCCAAAAAATACCAAAGAGGCGAGACTAAAACCCTAGACAGTGAAAACATCGGACCTAATAACAGCCATGTGAGAGACGATCGGCGACGAAACTCACCTAGAAGAGATACATCTCGCGAAAACGAACAAGCAAAGCCCAAACCACAAACAGAGATAAAATCACCCAAAAGGGAAATACCGGAAGAGCGATATGAGAACAACCTTCCCCCTCCACATATGCGGCGAATCAGCATTATCATGACATCAGAAGCCAATAATAGAAGCAATACGAGACAAAGCGCATGACACACCAGAAAATAACCTCATGAACGACTCGATGGAACATAGGAATGTGGCATTCAACGACATGGAATCTCATGACTAGATACTACCCACAACGACCCGCTGGTCATCGCGCTGACAATCGCCGATTATGAAGTATTTTGAGTATTGATCGACACTGGAAGCTCCTTTGATGTCATCTTCAAAGACACGCTGAAAAAATGGGAATAAAAAAATCGGTGAAGGTCCTAAAAACCCCGACCCGAAGACGAAGACGAAGCCGAGGACAGACTTGCACAGGTCGGCTGTCAGATAGGTGCTAAGCCAAGCCCGCTCGCCCATTTATCACAATCTTACCTTATAGGGAATAATCCCGGCCGGGTAATGCTCCCTAACTAAAGAAGAAACGTCTTTGGTGAAGGTAATAACCCAAAGATGAAGTTGAGGCCAGACTCGCACAGGCTGGCGGTCGGATATATGCTAATCCGAGCACGCTCGCACATTTATCTCGATCCTACCTTATTGGGGATAAGTCGGGCCGATTCCTGTTCTTTGATTAAAGAAGAAACATCTTTGGTGAAGGTCCTAAAAACCCCAACCCGAAGAAGAAGCCGAGGCCAAAATTGCACAGGTTGGTGGTCGGATAGGTGCTAAGTCGAGCCCGCTCGCACATTTATCTTGATCCTACCTTACAGAGGATAAGCCAGGTAGAGTCCTACCCTCTAACTAAAGAAGAAACATCTTCGGTGGAGTTTGTTCATTTCAAAATCCGGATATTTGGACTTACACGGTAGAATGAAGCTTAAAATACTTTTTAGAGAATTCAACAGTCCTCAAGCTACTCACTCTAGGTTTGCCGGATATTTCAATGAAAGAGAATACTACAAAGAACTTTTCCTGATCTCAAGAGCTTCTGCCTAATGTAATTATTTATCATTTGATTAGTAAAGACTAAAGAATAGAGTTTTTCTGATTTCTATGTAAATTGTAGTGTTATAAGGGAAAAATATTTCAAGAATCTCCAAACTACGGTCCCTCGACTCCTATGCAGGGCCGGTCCTAACCTAAAGCCCTGAAGCAATGATTTTTGGCACCACATGTTATAAAAAAGTTTGGGTAACAATGGCAATATTTCTTTCTTATAGTGGTTGGGGCCCTTATGTATCCTGCTAGAGGTGTTGAGTTCGACCAACCAAGGGGAAACTAGGTGTGAAGTTTTCCGGACCGGCACTGTCCTAAGATTGGTAAAGTGTCGGTTTTCATATGTTTCTTATGACTGGGTCGTGGAGTGAAAATGAATTAAAATTGTTTAGATACTTGGTCGGAAATCGCTTTCTTCATATAGTCAACACTTAGTTTGGTTGTTTTTATGTAATGACTTTATGACAATATTCAGTTTCTTGGCAAATAACCATTAATGCTTGATTTGGTGATATTATGAAACGTTGTTGTTTACTTGTTTTGCTCATTAATTTCTGAGTTTGCCATGGCAGTTTATATTAGAACTCTTGGCAAACTCAAAACTGGGATATTAACTTTCATTAACATGAGAGAGAGTGACAATATATAATTGGTTCTGTGAGACTAAGTCGACCAAGTTCTTGCATTAGAAAACAAAAAAAAAAGGTTTTTGCATTCGTGAAAGTTGAAACCTTTTATACCACATAAATGTTGCATTTTTCAAACAAGTCCGTCTCAGATTCTGTTCCCAAAGCCGATAATACCACTCGAGAAACTAGGAGCAGCTAAAAACGGATTCTGCTCCCAAAGCCGAGTATTCAGAGAATGTCTGAAACAAATAGATACTTTTTAAGCAAAACCAGTTTCTTAGATTTCGATTCCTGGAGAAAAGAATTATTAGCTACTATACAAATTAACTGGAATATGCTTATATGAGATTTTCATTATGGTGGAATTTAAACTATTAGGCGTTATAAAAACTGCTAGTAGAATGTATAGTCGATAATGTAATATTAATAAATGAAGGAAAACTGATAAAGATAAATAGACGGACAATTTTCTCAAATAGTTCTTTTTAAAAAGGTTTTATCACTCTAATAACATTGAAAAAAGGGTAAATCTCTCAAATAACACATTTTGAAGTTTTTGTCACAAAAATAAACTTTAAAAACAAAAATGACCAAACTAGACCTTTTTATTTTTTTAAAAATTAATATTTTTTATTTAATTTTTCAATTTTAAACCTCACCCCCAAAACCCCACCCCATAACTCTAAACCCTAAGTCTAGATTAGTTAACCCAAAGGGTATAAACGTATATTTACCCCCAAAATCCCACCCCAAAAAAGTTATTTTTGTCATTTTTTCCCTTAAAGTTTATTTTTGTGACAAAAACTTTTTTAGGTCTATTTTAGGGTATTTCTCTTAAAAAAATAACTAAAATATTTTTTTTTTAAATTTGAAAGTGTTAACATTTTTACATCTTTATTTATTTTAAATTTTACCTTTAAAACTTCATTATATAACTCTAAACAATAAGTCTAGATTAGTTAACCATAAAGATATAAATATATATATTTATATTTTTTAATAAAAATTATTTTGATCATTTTTTTTGTTAAAAACTATTTTGTGACAAAAATTATTTTAAAGATATGTTAGGGTATTTCTCAAAATAATTTGCGGTTATATAGACAATTATAATTATAATTATAATTATAATAATAATAAATAAGTGTTAAAATGGATCAAAATAACTGAAACAAGATACATACATAGACATAAAAAGGATCCAATATAAAGGAAAACTGGGCCAAATAGTGAGGCCCAAGAAAATCTCAATCAGACGAGTAAATAAATAACCAAATGATAGAGAACTGAACTCTTCGGGTCGTCTCTCTCGCTCTGCGTCAAAACATTTTCGCTCCTTAAAACCTTTCTTCAGCAATTCTCTTCGCCAATCATCTTTGTCTGCTTAGTTTAGCTACAAACCTTAGTTGGGTTTCTCTCTAATGGAGACCGCCGTGACTCGTGGCGGTTCCCTTCAGAATCCGTCAAGGAAAGAGTGGCGCCCCTTTTTGGGCTATGTTCTTAAATGCGTAAAGCTGAAATCTTGATTTTTTTGTTTTTGTTTTTTAGAACGGTTACCAGACAGAACTAAGAGCCATATACGAGGTTAGTCACTTCTGTCTTGCGAATTTTCCTTTTCTTTTATATATATGAAATTGTTGGAGAGTGGAGACGACATTGTTTGTGGGGTTTTGTTGAAGTGTAGAATGGAAGAGATGGTGAACTTTTGGAGAAGATTCGTTCAGTTTCTAGACAAAAAGGAGAGCTGCAGCAGCAGGAGGTTGCGCTCCGAGCTCGAATGTTGGCTATGGATATACAGAGAAGCTTTGAGTCTCGTTCTGTAGAGTATGAGAATGCTGCAGCTAGGTTGCAGGTTGTGCACTGCATTGTTCTTTTCAACTTTGTTGAAGTGTGGATGATATATAGAAGGAATGTTTGTGAACTTCTTAGGAGCAATTTCGTGAGAAGGAGAGAACTCTTAGGGAGATGGAGAGGAAGTTAGAAGAGAAAGACAGAGAGCTGCATACTCTTAAGCTGGATAACGAAGCAGTATGTTTGATCTCAAGGTGTTTTTTTAGATATAAGTTAGTCCCAATGGTTTTGATGCTAAATACTCTTGCCAGGCCTGGGCGAGTGAAGGTCTACTAAGAGAATAAAACAACGAACTTGCTAGTCTAAGGTTCTTTCTCTTTTTCTCTTGTAACTCTTTTCTCTTCGTTAAGGTGTTACAAATGTTCATGTCACAGGTTACTTAGTGAGGTGTCTTACATATTGAGCTTTTGGAATATATATAACAAGCTACTTTTTTTCTTTCTTTCTTTCTCAATATGCAGAAGGGAGCGTGATCACTTTGAAGCTGAGAGGTCCCAAAATATACATAAAATATCTGAACTTCAGAAGCATTTTCAGGAGAAAGAGAGACAATACGCTGAATTGCAGGAAGAGGTTCTCATGAATCTTATAGTTATATGTCAATGTTATATTGAAAATGAAAGTACACTGAACATAGATTCTTTATCCATAATGGCTTGTAGAATAGGATTTCTCAAGAAACAAGCATGTACAAGGATGAGCAACTGAGAGAATTGCAAGGTTGGATTGCGCGTGCGCAAGAGATGGATGCTTTACAGTCATCTACAACTACAAATCACTCCTTGCAGGCTGAATTGCGAGAACGTACTGAGCAGTATAACCAGCTATGGCATGGTTGCCAAAGACAGGTTTGTTATCTGAATTTATCTCCCAAAATGTATTCTCTTCTGCTCTGAGATGCTTTTACTCTCATCTTATATTGTTCCATCTCATTGACTTCAGTTTGCGGAGTTGGAGAGATCGCATCTAAATACAGTGCAACAGCTTCAGCATGAGCTTGCCTATTTAAAGGAAGGTGGTGGCTTCAAAACAAATTTTAACGGTGTCTGCCAGATTATCCAGAACAGCGGGAACCAAGTCGAGGTTTTGTGTTCTTGGCAATGAAACAGTCCATGCTAAAGCACTTGAAATGGATCCTAACTTAACCTTGGCTGCCTTTTCTCTTGTGATTATTCGTAGAAGAGGGACGTTGATCTTGTGACGCATGGGTACCTTCAAGCGGGTCAGATGAATCCTTTGCACTCTTTTGTCATGCATCAACAAGAGCTTACTCGGGGACCTTCACCTCAAGTTGCACAATCAGTGTTTCTACAGCAAAAGGTGTAAGATTAAGAATCCATCTTTTGTTTCATTTTGCTACAGTTAATAACCGTGTATAGTCTTTCATGCTCTCTTCAAGCAGGCTGTACCAGCTAGTTCAGAGATGCCTAGACAGAATCATCATGTTTATCCATCTCAAGGTATTCATGCGAAGTTGGAACACCAGATGCCTGCCAATGGACAGTCCCCTGCTCAAGGGTATCTAGATGTTCAAATTGGCCATGGAACACCATACAGATCAACTACACCATCGTCCTCTGTGAATGAACAGGTAGGGGATTGTTCTTGTTACAACATGCGGTGGTACTTGTTCAAAACGATACTATCTTAGAGAGTACCTTTTTGTAGGTAGTTGAATTGAGCAATGGATCTAATACGTCAGAGAATAACTTTCAAGACATTTCTTCACACTTCCGTGATGTGCTAAGGCTAGATTCTAATGCTCTGAATCATAAACCTGAGGTATGCGCGTATTATTTAGATATTCTCTTTGCTTGTGGCTACAGGCTATAGAGAAAATATTCTGAATCTGTTTTCGATTTGGTCCCAGGAGGCTAATGGTCAGGTTTCAGCTGGTGAACAAAATGGTGCTAATTCCATGGAGCCTGAAAGTCTAGTCTCATTTGGCAAAGCTGAGAGGAACTTAGAGAGCGCTCTTCTGGATGAAAGGTCGCTTTTGGCTTGTATCGTTCGTACTATACCAGCTGGTGAAAGAATTAGAATAAGTTCAACGGTGAGAGTCTTAACCACGATGAGAGTGAATAATTGAATTTGGAACTGGTTATTGTTATAACCTCTGCTTAACGTTTGGCATTTTACAGCTTCCAAATCGTTTGTGCAAAATGCTAGCGCCACTGCAGTGGCATGATTACAGGAAGATATATGGGAAGCTGGAAGATTTTGTTGCCAGGCATCTCGAGGTCTGTCTCATCCCAGACCATTCCCACGCCATTCAACGTCTTCTTTTTTTTCTTTTTCTTGAAAAAAACTGTTAAAAACTTGTTTTGGCTGCAGTTGTTTATGATAGAAGGGGACTACATTCAAGTTAGAGAAGGTGCACAGAAAATGGTAGCAGCGTCAGTTTCAGCAGCAGCTGGCAAAGTGGCAGCTTCATCGTCTCCGAACTCAATGTATGTGGTGGCTATGACTCCTATGGCTAAACCTCAGGGGATAAAGAAGAACGACAAAACAGTCCAAAGAGGAACACAGAGTTCTTCTTAGTTTATGGCGCCGCAACAAAGAAAGTTCTGATGTTACTTGTGGAGGAACAAATTGAGCATGTGAAAGTGAAAAGGCATATAACAGCGAGGCAGGCGTGACAATCTCCTAATTTTGTCTTTCTGAAATATATAGTGTCCTCGAACGCTAAAAATATTCTTTTTCGGTTTTAGTAGAGTATTTGTAATGCTTAACATGGATTATTTTCAACTTGACCTGCTTACAATCGGCCGTGGAAATTTAGGAGAGGACCACACCTAAAACCTCTACTCTTTAGTCTTTATCAATCAAAGGATAACGAGTTCACATTTGGTAGAGGCTCTTGGGATTCGGAGAAGTTCTTTGAGAGTATAATTATCTCTAGTTGAATTATTCACCAAACGTAGAGTGAGTCTCTTGAGATTTTCTGAATTCTCTAAGAAGTACCTCACTAGCTTCAACTCTGCCCTCCGTCTAAAAGTTCTGACTTTGAAATCAACGTACTCTAGAGACGATAGCAAGCACTGAGGTACAAATGAAAAACTAATATCCTCAGAAATCATTTTCTCATAATTACAAAACCACCAATTACTCTGTCGCTCCAAAAAAACAAAGAGGATTAAAACGCATACATAATATTTCATATATATAAGGAAAAAAATCACAAAGGTTAATAGAATCATTACCAAGACGAGAGATTTCAAGTTCTGACAGCTCTCAAGAAAGGTTGGTAAACATTTCAAATCGGATATACGTGTAGTAACATGCAGGTTGGACATGTTACCAAAATGAGGCAGCATATCCAGTTTTGAGTATTGACATATTATCTAGAACCATAGAAACAAATGTGTCAAAAAATTTCATGATAAAAACCCTACATGTCTTTTTTTTTTTTTTTTGCTAACAAAACCCTACATGTCTAAAACATACAATTACATATATATATATATATATGTACCTCAAAACTGTTGGCACCTAGCGTCATATCCGAGACCCTCGTGATCCCGTGGAGAAAACGTTGGACGTTACGCCTCAAACAACATAGTAGAGGAGCATCAATCACAACTCCGGTAACAGAAGAAGCAAGAAAGTTAAAATAAGCTCGTACTAAATTGAGCTTCTTTAGTGACCGAGAGTGCACCCTAAAGGCTTTTGTATCCTCATTATGGATAAAAAAGCTTTAATTCTTCTAGGACTGGGAAAGATGACACAGGTTTCTTAAAAGCGTCTTCATTGGGATACCAATTATCTTCTAAATTCATAGTCTTTAGGAGGAGTGGGCAAAAAAAAAAGAAACCGAACCAACCAAACCAAACCGCCCCAACCGAAATCAAACTAACCCAAACGAAACCAAAGTATAAGTCTAAACCATTTGGTTCAAGATTTTATCAACCCAAATGGTTCTATTTGGTTTTAAACCGCACCAAACAGAAAAATGAAGTGTTTTTAATTAGATTGATTAATTAAATATATTACACTACAAGAAAACTAAGCATTTACTAGGAAACTTTACTAGGAAAATAATTCCTCGTAAAATTACTACGAGTTTACTTCGAATTTACGAGGAAACCATGTTTCCTCGTAAGGTTCTCGTACACTTACGAGAAAACAGTTTCCTCGTAAAGTCATAGTAATGTTACTATGACTTTACGAGGAAAAAACGCGGGCATAGCTATTTCCTAGTAAAGCAGTTTCCTCGTAAAGTCCTAGTAATTGCTTACTACGAAATTAAGAGGAACGAGTTTTGTTACTACGAAATTAAGAGGAACTAGATAGAAAATATCGAATTTAAATTTTGTACCTACTTTTCCTAGCAATTTCCTAGTAAATGCTCAGATTTGAAAATTTCTATAAATACCACAATTGTGATTCATTTGAAACACACAAAAAAATAATCAGCTATAAGCTTGATCGAACACAAAAAAAATGTCTGGCCCGGGAAATATTTTCGAGTTGCGGAAGTGGATGTATTCACACAGAGATAATAACGGGAGGGTGACGACAGAATATCTCGAAGGGTTGGAGACGTTTATGCATCAAGCAGATTCTACACCACTCACACAGGAAAGTGGTAAGATGTTCTGTCCTTGTCGGAAATGCTGCAATACAAAATTAGGCCCTCGTGAAAGTGTTTTGAAGCATTTAATAAATAGAGGGTTCATGCCTTATTATTATATTTGGTATCAACATGGAGAAGATGCTAGTTGTAGGAATGATGAAGCTAGCAGTAGTAGGAATTTGCAAGTTGAACCGGTAGATCATTTGCGTAATGAAACTAGTTATCATCACTAGGAGGAACAAATGGTAAATTGTGATAGGGTTCATGATATGGTAGGTGATGCATTTGTAACTCATGATGATGATGAAGTTGAAGAACCTAACCTAGATTCAAAAAAGTTTTATGAAATGTTAGAAGCTGCGAATGAGCCAATTTACAGTGGTTGTAAAGAAGGTCTGTCTAAATTGTCGTTGGCTGCTAGAATGATGAGTATTAAAACCGATCACAATCTACCTGAAAAATGTATGGATGCATGGGCAGACTTGTTTAAAGAGTATTTGCCAGAAGACAATGTGTCTGCTGAATCTTATTATGAGATTCAGAAATTGGTATATAGTCTTGGGTTGCCCTCGGAGACGATTGACGTTTGCATCGACAACTGCATGATTTACTGGGGAGATGATGAGAAGTTAGAAGAATGTCGATTTTGTAAGAAACCACGATTCAAACCGCAAGGTCGAGGGCGTAATAGGGTGCCGTACCAAAGGATGTGGTACCTACCAATCACAGACAGATTGAAAAGATTGTACCAATCTGAGGAGACTGCTGGAGGGATGAGATGGCACGCCGAGCATACTCAGACGGATGGAGAGATGACTCATCCATCAGATGCAAGAGCTTGGAAACATTTTAACAATGTACATCCACATTTCGCTAGCAATAGCCGGAATGTGTATCTAGGATTATGCACTGATGGATTTAGTCCATTTGGAATGTCTGGGAGACAATATTCATTGTGGCCGGTCTTTCTTACACCGTATAACCTGCCACCGGAGATGTGCATGCGACGCGAGTTTCTATTCATGACCATATTAATACCTGGTCCAAAACATCCAAAAAGATCTCTCGACGTTTTTCTACAACCACTGATAAAAGAGTTGAAAGATTTGTGGTCAACATGGGTGAGGACATATGATTGTTCAAGGAAAACAAACTTTACGATGCGAGCGATGCTTTTGTGGACCATAAGTGACTTTCCTACACAAATAAAATAATATTTGTTTAGAAATCCTATGTAAATATATGGTCCTGTTACAGCTAAAAATTAATAATTTATTATGTATATACATATAATATAGTACAAACAAACCATTATATTGTTTGTTTTATATTCATAATGAAATTAGCTTTATATTTTCTTAACATTTAGTATATTTTGATGAGATTTAATAAAATTATAACAAAATCAGATATAAATGATGTGAAACATATATTACATACACCAAGTAATATCATAAAACAATATGAATAAAATTTTCAATAAATTAATCAATGTATATACACTAAAATCAAATAATTTTCTGAGTTTACAAAAAAAAATATTTTAAAAAAGAAAAAATAAAAAAAAGATTTTTTTCTTGTAAATTAATAACTCTATAAATTAATATAATATCATAGACCAGACATTATTAATTATGAAGTTTTTCTTGTATACCAAAGTCTCACAGTTATAAAACTTTAAGGGCTTTGGGAAAGAGCATAAATGTCACAGCCCAAACCCAACAAACCCCCCAAGCCCTAACGTAAAACCCAAGTTTTAAGTCCAAACCATAAAGAATGGTATTTTAGTAAAAATATTGGATGATACGAACCCTAAATTTCTTCACCTATACAATGAGGGCACGACCTAGAGGATATGGAGAGACAAATTTGACGGCGAAGCTCTGCCAAAATAACCGAAAACGCAGCCAGCAACTACTATGTGTCTTCAAGTACAATCAGTGCCAAGTTGGGGTTTTGGAAAGAAATTTACGGCCAGATACAAAAGAGATAAGCAAGTAGGCTTAGTTGGATTGATAGATCTCGTTGAAAGGAAGACACATCATTTTTTGGATCTCGGTTACGAGATATATTCAGTTAGTTATCCAATCTACAAGTTGATAGAAATCTGTTATGTTTCTGAAACATGTTCAGATTTGTTTCCAGTTTCACATAGCAATATTGAGAGACCATTTCATGTTGCTACATAAGAAGTTAGGTGAAATTCTTGATAGTGCTAGAAAGGTGACGTTCCCAGCTTTCTATAGCCATTAACAACGCTAAATTACGAGGTTCCACTAGGTTTTCGATTTACAAGTTGTGAGAAAATCATATGGTTTCTGAAATGTGTACATATCTAGTTTTCATCGACACAAAAGGATCTAGGTGACGAAATTGTTATTGTTGGAAAACTAACATTCCCAGCTTTCTATAGCCACTAATAACACTCCGTTACGAGGTAAAGTCCGGAAGTTATTTGGTACTTAATTTGAGGAAAAAACTATGTTCTCTTAATCCAGAAATCTGAAACTTGTTCCAGATTCACATAGGGGTTTTGTGAGAAGGTTTCCCAGTGAACTAGAGAGAGCTAGAACGCGAGTAAGGTGTCTCTGAAAAAATCTTGTTGCAAGGAACCTATACCAATTGACGATTTCCTATTTAGTGGTAAGATCAAATAATTATTTGTGTTGCTTCCTGACCAAGAATCATCTTCTGTCAGAAACCAAAAACACTACTTCCCTTTTCGAACGCAAAGACAGTTTAAGATCGCTAGAACAACGTTTCAACCGCTTTGACCACTATTTTCAGAATCTACTTTCAACCTTAAGGAAAATGTGAGGGTGCGATCTGTAGATTCCTAATACTACTAGTTAAGTTGTATTCTTAAATGCTAGGTCTAGGAGTTTGTTTGTGTTTAATTGTGATTGATGCATGATGGTTATTTGTGATAATAATGTTGATGATGATATGATAGTTGATAATTGTTAAAGTATAATGTTAGTGATAAGTTATAATTGTGTTTAAGTATTATATACAATGTGTGAAGTCAGATTGAGGACGAGGACATGGAGATCATGTCAAAGCCTGTAAACCGGCTGACGAGCCCAAGGTGGCGTACAACATTTCGAGGGGACGGCCAGCCCAAGTTGACATGTTATTATTAATATTGGAATTGGTTATGAAATGAGAAATGTTAATATGATTAATGAATGTGTATTGATATGAATGATGTGTTTTGCTTGTTAATTGATTAATATGTGGAATGATGAATGTTCTAAGACTAGTATTTTTGCATGCAAATTGGTTAATAGTGTTATGAGTCATGAAGGCAGACATGACCATACTTATTGAATGACTGTATTATTCACCTCTTTCTTCTTTTTCTTTTTCGTGGATGCATGGCTTCTTGTGGTTCAAGTTATGGCACAAGACTAGGATTTGTGGGACGAACATAAAACTAAACACTCCAAACCAATGTAAATCTAGATGTAGAATACCACACAATAGTATCCTTGTCAAGTTCACCAATAGTAATAGTTAACTTGAGTTTGTGTATGCATGAAGCCCTATAGTTGAAAAACATGTAGCCAAAACTCACAAAGGCATTAAGATCAGCGAAGTCTAGAGAATTAAGTTTTAAACTAGGAACCCGAAGCCATAGGCTCCTCCATCTGGTGTACAAAACCCCTGTCTTACCAACTTCCTTTCTCAGAAGATGATAAAGTATGTGACATATCAAAGGATCTGGTAGTTGGCTTATCACATCCTCCTTAAACCTCTAACTCAACCCTTTGGAACTAGCCTGCTTTGCTTTCCCTTGACCAACCATGTGTCCTTTCTCCATTACACAAAAAAAAAAACTCTTCAAAACAATTCAAGATGCAAACAAAAAAAAACACTACAATGATCAGTCTCATATAGAATGAACAAAAAAAAATTGATTGACCAAGATAAAAAAAACAGGGCATGAAATACAAACAAAGTATCAAAACCATAGATTTAACCTTCTCTTTGATGATTTCTTTGATGGACAAGAAATTCTAAACCTTCGTTACTCTCTCCTAATGACCGTAACTATTCTTGTAGTGTATTATAGAGAGACTCGTTTTGTTATGTTGATAGAAGGATGTACGAGTCTCTTTTATAATAATCAAAGAGATTTGTGTAACCAAAATAACTCTTTGTTCTTTTAATCACACCACTCGTCGTACGTATATGTTAAATCTTTTGGTAATATATACCATTATTACTACCTTATATATATGTATATAGACATAAAAAGTAAATTTTATAAATTAAGGTATAGCAGGAGGGTTATCAATACACACATATTCTAATTCAATACTTGAACCGATCCATTACGGTATTGTTTTTTATATTAGAATATATAACATTAATTTGAACTTGAAATTTATATTAAACCAATAGACACATAGGTCATCTATACTATATAAAAGTTGAGGCTATAAACCATTGAGAGTGTCCACGTAGGATGTTAAATGACCAATCAAAATATGACAACTTACTTTTTAGTTTATTATTTCTAAAAATATTAATATTACCAAAATCGTTTATTTCAAAATAAAATATAAATCAACATCAAATATGGTAAGATTAAAAAATTAAAAACATTATATAATTTAACTTAATATATATTATATTTTGAAAATCATAAAATAATTAACAACAATGATAATTATTTTGAAAAGGCAATAATTTCCAGCAATTTTAGCTATATAAAATTAAAACATGTGCTTTTTAAAGTTTAGGTTATATGCTATTGAAAATATTCATAAATTACATTTACTGTATATAATATGATGCTATAAATCATTAAGAGTGTTCTATACTATATAAAAGTTGAGGCTATAAACCATTGAAAGTAACACACATGATTTAAAACAACCAATTATATTATGACAAAATACATTTTAATTTGCTATTTCTAAAAATCTAAACATTACCAAAATTGTTTATTTCAAATATAATATAAATCTATATCAAATATAGTAAACTTACAAATATAAAAAATTATATATAATTTAACTTATAGATTTTCGAAAAATCATAAAATAATTCACAACAATGATAATTATTTTTAAAATTCAATAATTTCTAACAATTTTAACTATATAAATTTAAAACATGTAAGTTGATTTTATATTCTAATGAAAATATTCACAAATTAAATTTACTATACATAATTTGATGCTATTAATCATTAAGTGTGTTCTATACTATATAAAAGTTGAGGTTATAAGCCATTGAGAGTGTCCACATATAATTTAAAACAACCAATCTTATTATGACAAACTACTTTTTAATTTACTATTTTTAAAAATGTCAATATTATCAAAATCGTTCATTTCAAATAAAATATAAATCAATATAAAATATGGTAGACTTACAATAACAAAATTATATATAAGTTAACTTAATATACTATAGATATTCGAAAATAATCATAAAAATAACTAACAATAATGATAATTATTTTTAAAATGGAATAGTTTTCAACAATTTTAACTATATACATTTTAAACATGTGGTCCTAAAGTTTAGGTTATATGAAATATTCACAAATTACATTTACTATATATAATTTGATGCTATAAATTATTAAAAGTGTTCTATATTATATAAAGGTTGAAGCTATAAGCCATTGAAAGTATCCACATAAGATCTAAAATAGCTATATCTCTATTAAAAATGTCAATATTACTAAAATCGTTTATTTCAAAATAAAATATAAATCAATATCAAATATGATAAACTGGAAAAAATAAAAAAACAAACACACACACACACACACATATATATATATATATATATATATAATTTTAACTTAATATATTATAAATTTACGAAAAAAATCATAAACATAGCTAGCAACAATGATAGTTCATATTAAAATGCAATAATTTCAAACAATTTTAACTATATAAAATTTTTACATGTGATTTTTAAAGTTTAGGTTATATGCTATTCAAAATATTCACAAATTCCATTTACTATATATAATTTGATGCTATACATCATTACAGTGTTCACATATTATTCAAAAGTATCAAAAACTATAAATCATTATGTTATTATATTTAAAAAAAATTGAAGATTGAAAAAATATATTATTTTAAAATAATAAGAAAATCAATATTCGTTTTAGTAAACAAAAAAGTAATAAAAATAGTTCGATATATAAATTAAATAGTTGAAAGATCAACATAAAATTAACTAGCGAAAAATCTTAAAAAACACAAAACTTTTGAATAAAGAAAGTATGAATCTAAAAATACATGATTTCAAATTTAGGTTATATATTATTTAAACAGATCACATAAAATTTACATATAACCTTAATAATATACCAGACCATCATCATAATTTCACATTAACAAAATATATGAAAACATAAAAATATCCCAAGAATTCACAATAAATTCGTTAAAATTTAGTACTATTTACAAATAATAATGACACTATAGTATAGTCTCGTTGAAAACATAAAACAAAGATATGGAAAATATTAATTATACATTAGTCAATTGGAAACTATATTATCTAAGAATAATAATTAATAAACTAAAAACAATAAAATTCGACACATTTCTAACAATTAGAAAAATATATATGTGAACTAATAAAACAACGTAGTCCCAACATTAATTTATAATGTAACTAGATCAAGTAGATATATATCTAATATTATAACTTATATATTATTATTTTATCAAAAAATATTATTTAATTTTTGTTAAAATTCTATATATTTATTTCCCTTTTCTTATATCTAAAAAATTAACACTATTTAAATTCATCAAAATATTTATTAGGATTCAAACTTAAATATTATACTATCAGATATGCATTTGAAAAATAAATAAGAATATTTCAAATACATATATGTACACAATAAGTATATAATAAGTATATTCTCATCTAAAAATTTAGTAAATACAAAACAAAGTTAGATATTGTGCAAATAGGACAATGTATTATATCACTTAAATAGAAAAAAAAATATGCATAAAATGTAGAAATAGTTAATATGCATCGAATATTCTAAAAGTTAACTTAATATATAACAAAATTTAAAAAATTAACATAATAATAATTAATTCAAAACGCAAAATTTTTAAACAATATAACTATATTAATTTAAAACACGTAATTTAAAAAATTTAGGTTATATGCCTAAATTATTCACAAACAACCTATACTACATATAATTTAATGCTATAATACTGTTTAGGGTGTCAAAAAATTATTTTAAAGTAACAAGAAAAATATGCTAGATCACTTTTTAATTAATTTTCAAAAATTGAAGATTTTCCAAATAATGTTTCTTTCAAAACAATTAGAAAATCAGTATTAAATTTAGTAAAAAAAAAGAAAGAAAATTCATTAAGAGAATTAATTATATATATAACTAAATCCTAATTTTGCTATTACTAAAAAGTCAATATTAACAAAAATAGTTTATTAAAAAAAAATATAATCGATATCAAATATGAAAAATTTATAAAAGTAAAAGCATCATCTTAAAGTTAACTTAGTATATAACAGAATTACGAAAATAACATTGAAATTATTAACAAAATAACAATTAATTAAAAATGAAAATTTTCAAACCATATTAAACTATATAAATTTAGAAAACGTAATTCTTTCAAATTTTAGTCTATATGATATTTAGAGTATTCACAAACAATCTATGCTATATATAATTTTATGCTATAAATCACTAAGAGGTCCACACATTATTTTAAAGGACCAATAAAAGCATGCTATTACACTATTTTACTTATTAATATAATATTTTGAAGAGTTTTCAAATAATGTTTATTTCCAGATAGTTATAAAATAAATATTAAATTTAGTATATTATAGATTTTCGAAAATAATCATAAACATTATATATAATTTAAATTATTATATTATAAATTTTCGAAAATAATCATAAACATAGCTAACAACAATGATAATTAATAATAAAATACAATAATTTCAAAAATTTTAACTATATAGATTTTTTAAATGTGATTTTTAATGTTTAGGTTATATGCTATTCAAAATATAAAAAATCCATTTACTATATATAATTTGATGCTATAAATCATTAAGAGTGTTCACATAATATTTAAAAGCACCAAAAACTATAAATCATTATTTTATTATTATTTTAAAAAATTGAAGATTTAAAAAATATATCGTTTTAAAATAATAAGGAAATCAATATTAGTTTTAGTAAGCAAAAGGAATAATAACAAAAAAGATTAGATCGATATATAAATTAAATAGTTGAAAGAATAACATAAAATTAACTAGCGGAAATATTTTAAAGAACACAAAACTTTCGAATAAAGAAAGTATGAATCTAAAAATAAAAGATTTCAAAATTTAGGTTATATATTATTTAAACTGATTACATAGAATTTACATATAACATTAATAATATACTAGACGAGCATCCTAATTTCACATTAACAAAATATATGAAAACATAAAAATATCCCAATAAATTCACAATAAATTCGTTAAAATTTAGTATTATGTACAAATAATAATGACACTATGTATAGTATCGGTAAAAAACATAAAACGAAGATATGGAGAATATTCATTATACTTTAGTCAATTGGAAACTATATTATCTAAGAATAATAATCAATAAATTAAAAACAATTAAATTTGACAAATTTCTAACAATTAGGAAAAATATATATGTGAACTAATAAAACAACATAATTACAACATTAATTTATAATATAACTAAATCAAGTAGATATATATCTAATATTAGAACTTTTTATATATTATTATTTTAACAAAAGCTATTATTTACTTTTATTTAAAATTCTATAAATTTATTTTCATTTTTCTTATATCTAAAAATACTTTAATACTATTTAAACTCCTCAAAATGTTTATTAGGATTCAAACTTAAATATTATACTATCAGAGATGCATTTAAAAATAAATAAGAGTATTTCAAATACATATATGTACACGATAAGTATATAATAATTATACTCTCATGTAAAAATTTGGTAAATACAAAACAAGATTAGATATTGTGCAAATGAGACAATGTTTTATACCACTCAAATAAAAAAAATAAAAAATAAAATAAAAATGTAGAAATAGTTAATATGCATAGAATATTCTCTTTATATATATTCAAATTACAATTAATAAACAATATAAATATGTTTATAAATACACTTATTCATTTACATATACAAACAAGAAATATTTAAATAATAGTTATTTAAAAAATATAATTGTATGTAACTTAAATAAAATAATAATAAATCATTTTTGAAGATAAATTTATAGAAAATCTATATAAACAATATATATTTTATTATTATAAAATTAAAATAAAATAAAACTAATTATTCAAATAAACTCGCGCGTAGCTCGAATTGAAAATCTAGTATAAGAATATAAAATATTCTTACGTTTAGACCATCATCTTTCAGTTGTTATATCAGGAAGTTTGTAAATTTAAACATGCCCTGCTAATTAAGAGTAATCTTGTTATGAATATTGTACTAATTTTCATTATGGCAAGTCATAAATATACTTGTTCCTCAAGTTTTTCTAATTTTCAAATTAGAATTTATCTCCGGATAATTGTACTCCTATATAAAAAAAAACTTATTACTCATGGAATAAAATACACCAACTTGATATTTATCTTTCTTTGATGCAACGACTCATTTATATTTAATTTTTTACACATTTCTGGTGTATAGACTATTGGTACAAATACTTATATGTTAACAAGAGTTTATATCTTTGTATATTGCTTCTTTCTTATTTAGACAATTATTTATTTGTGCATACTTTTCAATAAACTTTGTATCATGATCATCTTTCTTATTTATCATTTTCACCAGCTACTTTGCATACGCTAATACCATCGATGTCGATTTTCTTACTGGTTCCATTTTAATCCATACATAACATAACTTAGTGAGATCTCTTTATTATCCCAAGTACCTGAATTTCTTTAAGTCATGTTTAATGTCTCTTCAAGAGATAATTCAAAAACTTTATTTCCTATTGACTATTATAAATTTATGCTCATTTTCATTTATGTGGAATTTTATCTTTAGAATCAATAGGTTTACAACGCTTCATGCATGATTAAGACTCACTAAGAGCTTGATATTTTCTTTCTAGGACATTAATTATTATTGAAGCATTTACAACCTGTATATGTAACTTGATCACTCTATTTATTAGATTAGTTAATATGTCTAGCAAGTGCTTTACTAAGTTCTATAATAGACTTATCTTTTGGACTTTTATTTCACATTCTCTTTTGTTCAATGATCAATGATAATTCATTTTCACATTTTTTCTTATCTATCTTTTTTTCTCCTCCTTATGTTGAAAGTATTAATTCAATTTTAGCATGCAGGTCGTGCCTTACTCATATCCTTTAGGGATGGCTCTAGATTCTTAAGTATGAATGAAGATACATATCTAACATATATTTCTAACCTCAATTGACAACTCATCTTAATTATAGCTCTTTGGCATAGCAACTGAAATTTATATTGCACATCTAAAGTTCTTAGATGAGAAGTATTTGGTTTCCGGTCCAAAACCAATAATTGGAGAACTATTTTTAACTAATTGGTTTGTCGAGAATTTTGTTGATCAAAATGTTTAATACTTATTCAAATGAATATGCAGTAAAAAATACTTAAGACGTAAATTTACCAAGATTATAAATATGTATAGTGGGTGATCAGCCCACCGACATCTCTTTTATTTATGCCAATAACTTCCTTTGGTTGGTGAAATTCGTATTACTATTTTATCTTGTGAGAAAACAACACATGACTAATCATTCACAAGAATCTTCTGGTTCTTCAATATTCATAAATCTTAAGTATTTTCCGCTTTATTACTGAACAAAAATGGTCTAACTGGTTGATGCCTAGTATTTTTAAGCTTCTAGTTTATTATTTATATATTTATCGCCGTTTACTATATTTATGTAGTACAATCTATAAAGGATGTAGGTAATTTCTCTAAAATACTTTTACTACTTTGAGAAATACTTTTAAGAAAAACTCCCTAAGATAACATTTAAAAAGTTTTTATCATATATATAGCACACAAATGCCAAAATTACCAAAATGTTTCATTAAAGAGGTAAATAGACACTTATATTCCTAAGGTTTACTAATCTAGACTTATGGTTTGGATTTGAGGGGAGGGTTTATGATTTAAAAATTAAATAAATTAGCATTTAATATAAAATTTTGAAAAATAGTTTCAAAAATAATTTTTGGATTTCAAAAAACAATTTGAAAAAGATTCAGAAAAATTGTAAACGTATTATTCAAAAATAAAATATTTTTTTATTATTTATTTAAATAACTATTTATATATATATATATTAATTAAGGATATAGAGGTCTTTTACTTCTTTAATGAAACTTATTTTGGTTATTTTCTTCTTCGTATGCTTTTTGTGTGAAAAAACATTTTAATGTTTTTGAGAGAATTTCCAAACTTTTAATGTGAAATAAATTTAACATTTCCTTTTTTTATTGTCTCAGCATTATCTGTCTCAAAATTCCATGGATTTATTTTTAAAAAGATTCATCAATTTTAGTTTTAGTGTATATATAATATATCATAAATAAAACAATAACTTAAACAAAATGCAAGTAAAAAATTTAATCTGATTTAAACCTATTAAAATTATGAAACATCTTTGACTCAGTTGAGATGATTAAATTTTCTTAAATGTACCCAAAAATAACCGGATCGATAAAACATTTTATACAGAAAATCATGTATCTATTTTTAATTTTTGTAATATTTATCATACATATAAGACCTAAAATATCTAACACTAAATAAAAATATAATGTGACACACAATATAGTATATGTGCAATAGAGAAGGAATCTATTAATCATGTTATATATGATTTTTCACCAGTGCTTCAAACATGTGCTTTATCAAAGATTCCTTCTAATTAATAATTTTTTGCAGTGCAATCGCTATTTTGTAATATGGATTATTTATTTTGGAGGTTCCCAAACATATACGACTTCAACTATATTTCATGGTTTATGTGGTATATTTGGAATAACATGAATGAGAATATATATAAGAACATGAATGGGAATCTACAAACAATTTTGCGTATAGCTGAAATTGAGAGAAC
The DNA here is from genome assembly GCA_905132765.1 of Moricandia arvensis. Lineage (NCBI taxonomy): Eukaryota > Viridiplantae > Streptophyta > Magnoliopsida > Brassicales > Brassicaceae > Moricandia > Moricandia arvensis. The sequence goes on along the minus strand of CAJHQP010000069.1, from coordinate 189,589 downwards.
TTTATAGACAAAGGCTCAACAAACGGATATAAAGGAACGGGAAAAACTTTCTCTTCCCAGTGATAAATTTATGGATGATATTAGATGGTGTCTTATTGATGGCGTTTGGAGAGAACAAAATTAGTTTGCCGGCCACGAATGGTTTCATAGCATACAATGTCAGTCCGGACTATTATGGCGCGTAAAGCGTACCAAAAAATATTGCCTCTAATTATAACTAAAGAAGTCTATATAGTACTATTAAAAGTATATTATTTTCAAAGAAATTAAATAAAAACATCAAAATATTAATTTGATTTTTTTTTAGCTTTTCCTAGAAAATAATTTTCTAATTTTAAATAATCAAGTGATTTATTTAAGTCATATATCAATGTACATAATCCCTTAAAAAATTCTATGAAAATTCTATTTTTACATACGCAACTAAAATCAGAATTGACGATAAAAAATTCTTTTGTGTTTAGACAACAATCATTCATTTGTATAGAAATTTTAGCATGTCAGCCTTTTTGATATTTGCATTTAACAGCAGTTCTAATTATAATCTTATTTTATAGTAGTATTTCTTACAAATTCAAAAGTTATTATCTATATAGTAGAACAAAACATATGATACAATCATGTATATATCAATTTCACCTTGTTTAATTTATTGAATTTCAAAAGTTTATAAAATATTTTAGAACTCCTCCCCCCCCCCCAAAAAAAAAAGAGAAAGGGACTTAAAAGACACAATTGTTTTGACAAAAAAGATTTATCACAATGAAATGTGTAATAGAAAAACTAATAATTAGATTTATTGTTTTTTAAAAGAAATATTGTTATGGTTGAGGAATCACTGATTAGAGTCAATTTTGGTAACATCATCTTTTAACAAATATATGGGCATAAAAAATAGAAAATAGAGTCAGAAAGAAATAAATAAACAAAAAAGACTATTAATGATGTTCACCAAAATCCTCCGTGAGAATAAAATCTGTAATTAGAAAAGGAAAAAATGTTATAAAAAAGAAGAATAAAGGAAATGAGCTGTGAATGTTACCTTAAGACAAGAAGTCAAGAACATAGACCACTATACCAGAACATATATTAATAATTTTGGCGTTTTTAATATCAGTATATTTCCTGATGCCTAAAGCTAATGTTTTACAGGCTTTAGCTCAAAACCGGCTCTGATAGCATAGACAGTTCCACTACCCAAATGATGTGAGAATGAATATATAAAAAAGTTTAATACCTTTACATGTAGAATTTGAAATGTTTATTCAGGTTACGGATTGTATGAAGATTATGCAGTTCTTAAAAATAATTTATGTAACAAATTATTTTCAATTAGTTAAGATGATATCAACACCAAAAAAATGGTCAGTTTTCAACTATTAATATGAAGCAACTTTGGGGTTGTAAGGAATTCTTTTCTACTTTCACTATCAGACATTTATCAAGAGTACAAATTTTAATGGTTGGCAAAACTTGCATGAGGTGTTCGAAATTCTTCTTCTACTGTGTTGTATGTTTACTACGTCCATCGGTTTGAATTTTTGAATCTGGCATTTCTTTTTTAAATTAGAATAGCTATTGTTAGGAAAAAAAATACTACTCCCTCCGTTTCAGTTTATATGTCGTTGTAGAGAAAAAATTTCGTTTCAAAATAAGTGTCGTTTTGTAGTTTCAATGCAGAATTTATTAATTTTATATGTTATTCTATTTTTTTATTGGTTGAAATGTATAGGTAATTGTGTTTTTATCTAGAAAATATGTAAAATTGAATGTTTCCTTAATCTGTGTGCACAAACCTAAAACGACAAGTAAAGTGAAACGGAGGTAGTACTATTTAATACTCCACTTGCTGATGAAATTATATGATCCATATTAAAATAAGAGTCATTAACACTTAGAGGCACTTTTTATGTTTTTATTACAAGATAAGACAGTTTCAACTATTGAGGTACTTTTTTATAACTAAAACCAAATATTTGTTAACTAAACTAATTTATGTAACCAAGATGGTCCCACATATTGAACAACTTGCATTAACTATCTCTTCTCTCCTTATCTGGGCAACACGTTTTTTTTTTTTTTGAGAAATATGTTCAACGTCTTCTTCATCTTTCTTGCAAATCACATTCTTTTTTTTACAAATCATTTCATTACTATCATAATTTTTTCTTTCCTTTTATTTTTCGTATTGCTGACTTACTTTTTTTTATTGCAGATCTACAAATCCAAAAATTAATGCAGATTATTTACTTTCTCTGTTTTTGCCTCCCAGATATGTGAAGAAACAGAGATACATCGGAGCAACGACGAACCGGTGGCTAATCTTCTTTTTTTCATCGACACATCTGTCGTACTCTTATATGTTGTTCATCTCTTCTAACGCGTTGTTACATCTCATCATCTCCTGCATAGTGATTCAACAACTTTCCAGGAATTGTGAACTCGACTCTCACCGTCACAGCGCCGTCACAAGAAGCTCGAGAACATCAATGGCAAATTTTGGATTTTTTGCACATTTGGTCCTTAATGTTATTTATAAATATGTTTTTAACCTATAACTTTTTAATTGTGCATATATCAGCTCAAATTAACCCAGAAACTTCTTGATTGTTAATTTTAGTACATCTTCATAATTGCACGAATGATCTCTAGTCTTTTGATTGTTTTCAGTTTTACCTCCAAACTTACAAAAAGTAATAATTGTCTCTTTGAGCTAGTGTAAAATTTACGAACTATGTATTACAATTTTCCGTAATGCATTTGAACACATATATATATATATTATTAAATGCATTGTAAAATAATTAAATGAACTAAAATCAACAGCTAAAAATTATTAAATATGAATAACACACAAAATTGTGTGTACACTTATTGTCATGTACACCATATTCAGTTTGATTTGATCTATTTTGTCATGTATTTTGGTATTCTTTTAGTAAATAACCGCCAGTCCAGCTATATGTGTACAATTTCTTCTCATATAGTGATTCATTTTTTATGTACATGCGTAGACGTCACAAGGTGTAGACCACTATTTTGCACACAAAATAACAATCTTTTTTTACATTGAAACATGTTCTCATATTGAAGCGACTCAATGTGACGAGGTATGTGAAAAAAAATTTACATGCCTACATGATTATGCAGTGAAAGCTAAGTTTGGAAGGTTTAACTTAGATGGCAAAAATTCAAAAAACAAAACTTTTTCATTCTATATACAAAAAGCATCATGCATACATAATTAGTAATCTATTAAAACATTTAAAGGTGACGTATATAATATATAAACAAAATTTTACGAAACTTTTGTGTTAACGATATACATGTACACCATTTAACTTCTGTAACAATTCACATCAATCATTGTAAATTGAATTTGTGGCTCAATCTAATTTTTTTAAAGATAATCTCTTGACATGTACAAATGATTCACATACACCAATTCACTTGTACAATGAATCACATGTAAATCGAATAATTGTTTTACATACATTTGCGAGTTTAAATATTTGTACAGTCAAATCATCAATATGTACACATATATTTCATTGTCCACATGTACACTGTTTTACAAAAACTCACATGTACATCAACTAAATTGTCCACATGTACACTGATTGACATCTTACTTTTTAAAAACAAACTAGTTTCCATCAAATTTTTGGTTTTATTTTTCTAATTTGTAGAAAATATATTATTCTTTTGATGTTCGGAGTAAGGAATATATACAATATGAGCCAATCTGAGTTTTATTTAAATTTCGATGGATATATGAGTATCAACTGTTGATTCGATGTAGCTTGTATATTTTCAGACAAGTGATTAAGTAGTCACCTATAAAATATCACAAACATATTACTAAGATTTCACAAATGCACATAAGAAAAGAAACTCTAACTTTTGAAGCCATTTGATGTGTACACTATACTACGTACATAATTTTTTTTATTATCCACATCTTAAATAATTCAGATGTACACAAATTAACTTGTAAAATAATACGTAAACATCATATAATTTCACTATCATCGTATATATAGATACATTAAACATGTAAGTCTTCCAACTTAGAGCAGTACCATTTTACTTATACATCCTCGTATACATAATTACATATACATTAAACTTGGTCTTGATTGCACAGTTAAAAGTTTTGGGGAAAATTCGTAAAAATAATAAAATTCTGAGATAAATTAGAGAATAAACAAGAGTTGGAGGACCATATATGCAAATAATCAAAAGTTCACCATTGTTGCTCTGGTGAAGCTTTTTTCTTCGATCTGCGGCCAAAGCGACGATGATTCCAACGTTCACAACTCTAGTCTCGAGCATGACGATCACAGTAAGAAAGAAACGATTTGACCTTGACGTGAATAGTGGTAGAGAATGGTGCCTAGGGTTTGAGGTCGCCGACAACGAAGTTATCGTTGGACAAGAACGACGATTGTTCATTGGAGAAGAAACCATAAGATTTTTCACCGCTCCAAAAATGGTCTTGATTTTTTTTATGAACGATTGTTTGTTATAGAAGAAATTATTGTCTGAATTTAAAGGAAGTGTTACCAATCTTTCATTATTGGAGATAAGTTCTTTCATCGAAATAAACTCGTTCTGTAAATCTCAATGTCCTTTTGATCTGTAAAAAATATATTTAGTTTTGAGGAAGAAGACAAGGAGAGAGAATAATGGGACCTACTAGTTACAACTTGTTTTGCTTTTAACTAATAAACGTAACAAAGTTTGATAAAGTTAGAAAAAAGTGTTGCAGTAGTGGAAAGTGACCCATAGTGTTATAAGAAACTTGAAACTGCCTTTGAGTGTAATTATCTCTTAAAATAAACGCCCCAGCCTGTTTACTATTCTTGGATAATTGCATGTGAATGGATTTTATTTGGTACTGATATAGTATATACACTTAAATAAATGCATACGTAGCATATGGAAAGGGTTTGATTATTAAAGAACTTATATGATCCACATTAAAATAAACGCCCCAGCCTGTTTACTATTCTTGGATAATTGCATGTGAATGGATTTTATTTGGTACTGATATAGTATATACACTTAAATAAATGCATATGTAGCGTATGGAAAGGGTTTGATTATTAAAGAACTTATATGATTCACATTAAAATAAACGCCCCAGCCTGTTTACTATTCTTGGATAATTGCATGTGAATGGATTTTATTTGGTACTGATATAGTATATACACTTAAATAAATGCATATGTAGCGTATGGAAAGGGTTTGATTATTAAAGAAATTATATCATCCATATTAAAATAAACGCGCCAGCTTGCTTAACAATATTTTTTCTCTAATAGCTTGTGAATGAATTTTGTTTGGTGCTCATATTAGTATTTTTTTTCGAAACACCCTTGTTATATTCACAGCAATTATCGAAGAATATTCACCCTATCTCAATAGTTTTTGTTTTTATCAGTATATACACTTAAATAAATGCATATGTAGCATATGGAAAGGATTCGAATCTTAAATGAAATCATACGATCCATATTAAAATAAACGCGCCAGCTTGCTTAATATGCTTCGATAGCCAGCAACTTATTGAACCAATTTCAGATCCGATTGATTATTAAGAGTATGACAGGTTTCGCTACCTTCTACGAACACAACTTTTGCGGTTGATATCAGTTGTTAACGCAACAAATCAAAGAAAACGTTATAAATCGTTTTAAACTGTTTTAAATTTAAAAGTTTATTTCAATTAATGTTTGCAGCTGCGAACAATTATGGGAAGATAAAACAATTTTTTTTTAAAATCTAAATAAATATAAAATAAAAATATTTAACTAAATTTTAAAATTGAAATAATATAAATACTAAATATATATTTTTAATTTATAAAACAAAAAAACATCAAAAATATAATAGTATAAATTTAGAAATATTATTTTTATATTTATTATAATAATATGTTTTTAATATTTTATAATTATATAAAATATAAATTTTGTTAATTTATTATTTAACCACTGTTGCATTTGGTAGTTAACCAGTCATGAGTATCTCGCAAACGCACAAATTTTTAACCGTAATACCAGTTATACAAATCTCTTAATAACGGTTAACTATCCACATCCGTAAACGTTCGCACCGCTGCAGCTACACAAGTCAAGCCCTAAATGTAAATTTTTGAATTTCATTTAGAGAATTACTTTTCTTTCATAAGAAAAAATAGTAACAATGTAAACTTACATGGCCTAAATGTAAATTTTTGAATTTCATTTAGAGAATTACTTTTTTTCATAAGAATAAATAGTAACGATGTAAACTTACATGGGGGTAAAGGCATTGAGAAATAAACAAACTTAATCAATTAAAGACAATAAAATAATAACTGTCGTTTAGAACACATCAAACACTGAACTAGAGTAATACGTTAATACTCCACATGCTGATGAAATTATATGATCCATATTCAAATAAACACGCCAACTTGCTTAATTTAATATTCTTCGATATTTGCAGGTCTCTTGATTATACAAGTCTTTAAAACCTAGTCATGCACAATGTGATTTACACACAACCATTAACCTCTGTTCTCTCCTTCATTTTATTTTCAACAGAATCACCCAAAAAATATGAATTCTATACAAATTCCCCAAGACGAAGATGAACAAGATATGTTACTTACCTTGCACCTATGCGTTTCACGCTTAGTCCCTTACGCTATTCAAACTGCCATTGAACTGAATTTGTTTGAAATTATCGCCGAGGCTGGACCTTTGGGAACTCATCTCTCGCCCTTGGCGTTAGCTTCCAAAGCCGCTGCCAAAGATCCAGACGCTCCCATGATGATTGATCGATTACTACGTCTCCTTTCGGCTAACTCGGTATGTACTTGTAAACTGGTGAAGGATGGAGAAGGAAGGGAGTTTAGAGTTTACGGTCTAGGAAAAGTAGGAAGGAAACTTATTAAGAATGAAGATGGATTTTCTCTGGAGTCTACTGTGCAAATTAACAACCCCAAATTTGAAGAAGATACCTGGTATGACTATATTTAATAAAGTTCTTTTTTCTTTCTTTTGTTTCAAATTACAAAAAAAAAAATTAATGAAAAACACAAACAACCATGTATTCTAGAAACCTATTTTTTTTTTAGAAAAACTAGCCATGGTTGGTTTATCACATTAGTGTTATAATACAAGGTTTTATTTTTGGCAAGAAAAGCTCTCAACTCGCGGCGTCAATATTGGAGGGTGGAGCAAGGCCCTACGAGAGAGCCTGGGGAGATTTGATCTTTAAGGATATGCAGAAAAATGAGAATATGCAGATACTGTTCAACAATGCGATGCTTAACCACACATCAATAGTGATGAAGAAGATATTAAAGACTTACAACGGGTTCAATAGTCTAAGTGGTGGTGTTTTGGTAGATGTTGGAGGTGGCTTAGGGGCAAATCTTGCTTCAATTCTCTCCAGGTTCCCACAACTTAAAGCTGTTAACTTTGACTTGCCTCACATTGTAGAGAAAGCTCCCAAAATTCATGGTAACTACTTTTCAGTTATGTACTTCCTCAGAAAAAAAAAAACTATTATTCAGTACCCGAAAACATTACTGTAAGCCCCGATTAAACACCAATTAAACACATCTCAGTAGAAAATTTGACTGGATAATTTGAAGTTTTTTTTATCTGAACTTTTGATTGCGTAAAATGGCTATGTTTATTTTTATTCTCCTGATGACAAATCATTTTTTTTTTTGCAGGTGTAGAACACGTTGGTGGTGACATGTTTGATGAAATTCCACAAGGTCAAGCCATATTCATGATGGTAAAACCTACCTATTTCACAATACAGACGTATTAAGCTCTTCATTAAATGACAAAACTAAAACTCAAAGCAAAAAGAAAAAAAAAACAGAATGTGACAACTAATAAAATGTATTTTTGTTATGCATGATTAAGTGGATACTTCATGATTGGAACGATGACCAGTGTGTGAAGATACTGAAAAATTGTAAGAAAGCATTACCAAAAAATGGCAAAGTCATTATAGTTGAATCAATACTACCGCGAGAAATATCGGAAACCGACCTAGCAACCAAAATTTCATTGTGCCTCGATATGGCAATGATGTGTTTAACTTCTGGAGGCAAAGAGAGAACCAAAGAAGAGTTCGAGGTTTTGGCTACAGCAGCAGGTTTTAAGCTCTCAAATACCATTTACGGCGCTTATACCTATTGGATCATTGAATTATCTGTAGATTAAAATGGAATATAAAATTGAAGAATACTCTTCCCTTTTTTTATCAACTACGAAATAAAGTTCAGTTACATGATAACTAGTTCACCGGCTGTTTGAAAGTAAGCTTCTGTATTTTCTTCTTTATCGTGTTTGGGTACTTGGGTCTGTTCAATTTCTAATTGTTCTATTTATTTAAAATGATTGTGTTCGTTGAATATATATATATATATATATATATATATATATATATATATATATATATTTGAGTATGATTATTAAGCTGCTGTCAAATTGACGATTGCATAGTATTAATATACAGTTACATATCAGTGAGATAAATTTAATAGCATAGGTTTATATGTTTACATGTATAGAGCGTGAAGTCTATATTATATTGATTTCTTAAAGTATAATCCCTACATATATATGCATATGAGGAAGTGGAAGTGGAAGTGGAAGCATATGTGGAAGTGGAAGTATAATCCCTATTATATATGTATAATTTTATGTATATAATTATAACATAAATATTTGGTATTTAATTTTCATCTAACCTAATCTAAACAAAATATTACCGTTATTGAAATGTAAACAGGATAATTTAAAAAATTAGATTGCAAATCTATAAATTTTGATAAAATTTAGTAACTATATATAAGATCACATTTAATTTATATATACCATTGGAATACGGGTTGGAAAATAAATATTTGAATAAAAATTCATCTTACTTTAAAAAATATGGGTCAAAATCTAACAATAAACATTAATATTTCATCAAAATATAATAAGAAACATTAAAATACGGGTGAAAACTAATAATAATCATTAATATTTGATCAAAATCTAATAAGAATCATTAAAGTGCGGGTCCAAATTCATCTCACATTCATGTATCTATTTCTAATTTAGTATGTATCCTCTCGAATATTGAACCATTACGCTTACAATGCAGGTCAAAATTCATCTTACATTCATGTATCTATTTCTAATTTACTATGTATCCTCTCGAATATTGATCCATTACGCTTACAACAAAATGATAAATTAGTTTGACTAAATTTTGTAAAATAAAAGCACATTCATAATATATATCCACCATTCATCTAAACATTCATAAATTAGAATATCTTAAATATGAAAATTTAAGTCAAATTGAATTACATAGTGGTCACTCATAGGTAGATATAGTAGTCGGGTCCCAAATTTTAGTGTATTTTGCGGATTTTATAAAAAATTTAAATAACATGTTTAAAGAAAAAACAAACCGGACTCCATATAAAGTCATCAGTTAGTTCGTTTAACCGCGAGTCCGGGTCGTGACCCGAAACACTGGATATAACGCTTCATTTGTAACATTTAAATGTAGATACATAATCAAAAATGCAAATTTATTTCATATAAATTCGTTTGTGACGAAGATAATCCCGCTCTTTCAAAGCGCGGGTCAAAATCTAATCTACTATATTAAAAAAATCATATTTAAAATTTACCGTGACATACTTTTAATTTAGACCTATTAAAAAGGTTGTGACAAAATATTTTATATGATTATTGGTATACTTAAATTAAACCAACTTCAACCTTGGTCATCTCATATTTTCTAATTTAGACATATCATGTGATACTTAAATTTTCTATATATCCAAATTTAGTTTCATTAATCTAATTTTATGATTTCATTTTGTCTCACCCACAATTTTCTTCAAGAAACGCAACCACGAAACCATTTTTATATCATCTATAACACATTAAAACATTGCATAGAAATACTATGAAACTGAATTACTAAAATTACCATATACAACTATGAAACATTTATAAATATTCAATTGTCTAATATCTTCTCGATCAAGTTATCACTGGCAAACTCTTTGCCGAGCGATGGGAGATTGGTTTCTAATACGCAAATGGATATGACTTTCTTCATGTTTCGTACTCGGTTTTTCTAAAAAAAAAAACCTTTTAAATTTAGTTTATTGTTTAATCGTGGAAGATACAAAAGTTAATTTATCTCCATCTTTACTAAAATATTTACGAAACTGATAATACTAACAAACCAGTTATTTCTCTAACCATCCATAGAAAATAACTGATTAATAGAAAAAGAAATTAACAAGTATCTAAAATCTGCTAAAATATAGTAACTGGTTTAGTTATAAATCACTAACATTTATCTTATTATTATTTCAAAATTATCACAAATCTTTTAATTTTATTTTCTCCAACTAACATTTTTGACCACAAAAGACTATCAAAACTTTTAATTCCCAATCTTACTTATAAATATACATATTGGGAATGACTGGTTGAACTATATATATAAAAGTTTTGTTATAGGATTTAGTCAATAACTTTAATTGTTGTAACTGTATTTTATTGTGTTGTAGAAATATACTAAACTTAACAAACACTTTAATAATTGTTTAAAATAAACATGCACAAAAAATAAAGATATAGGTAATGTATTTTTTAACTTTAGAAATGAAACTACATTGTGGGTGATTGGTTGGGCTATCTCCCTATTTTAGCTTTATTTATTTTTAAAACACTAAACTTTACGAATCATATTGTAGCTTTATTTTTTAAAACTAAAGCCTACATCAAGTTCTTATTAATTTGTACAAATCCTTCTTTAGCTTTACTTTTCAAGCTATAGCAAAAAAAAAAATTATTTTATGTATTTCAGGTAAAAAACCTACAACTTTCTTTTATAGATTGTAGATCAGTAAAATAAATAAAAAACTATCTGTGATATCAAATAAATTAGATAATGATAATTAAAAACATCTATAAATATTTTAATATAATTTTGGGTGTTTTTAAATTATTGAAATATTTGAAAAGGTTTTTTGCAAATTTGACTCAAAACTCAAAGTCAAACACAAAACTAACCTCTTCCTTTTTGTCATTTCTTTTGTCCAATTCACCCCATATGTTCACATTATTTACGAAAATGCCATTGATTTTGTTCTTGTTTTTTTTCTGAAAATTGCATTTTTACTCTCTCAACCTCATCATCTTCAAATATTTACAAGATTGCTATTGCCATCAATACCACAACCACCATGAACAACCAATTTGAAGCTCTTAATGCACCTAAAATTGATTGACACTACCTAAAATTGATTGGCACTAATTGTTATGAACAAAAAACAACATCTCTTTAACTTTGTCTCCATATTCATCCAAAAAACTCAAGCTTTTGATTCTAAAATTTTTCTGCTTGGTAGAGCCATTCAAGCATACTATTCTTCGTAGGTTACTTTCGTTTGAGGTTCTGGGTGGTTGGAGAAGACTATGTGTGCTTAGGAAGTCATCTCAGTAGTTAAAGATATGAAATTAAAATTTTTTTCAGATTTGTTCGCGTCGAAGACTTACCCGTAAGTCGTCTGGCTGAAGAAGACTTACGGGTAAGTCTTCTACGCAAACGGATGACTTACTTATAAATCTTCCAAATTTGTTTGTTCAGAAAAAAAATTCTAGACGACTTACTTGTAAGTTGTCTAGGATAAACGGGTTAGTTTTGCATTTGACCGAATTGTTTCAGATCTTTGACTTTTCCTAGACGACTTACTAGTAAGTCGCCTCTGAGAAATCAAAAATTCAAATATTTTATTAAAGCTAGACGACTTACCTGTAAGTCGTCTCAGGTTACTTTTGCAATTGGAAAATATAACTTAAATATTTAATTTTTCCCAGGCGATTTACTTGGAAGTCGTCTAGGTAGAGGACCTTCCTGAAAGTCGTCCAGGATAAGCGAAGTCGTCCAGATTTTTTTTCGAGATTCCGGTCAAACCTTGCTTCTCTCAGACGACTTTAAAGTAAGTCCTCTACCTAGACGACTTTAAAATAAGTCGTCTGGGAAAAGTTAAATATTTAAGTTTTATTTTCGAATTGCAAAATAACCTGAGAAGACTTACAGGTAAGTCGTCTAGCTTTAATAAAATATTGAAATTTTTGATTTTCCAGAGACGACTTACTGGTAAGTCGTCCAGGAAAAGTCAAATTTCTGATACAATTCGGTCAAATGCAAAACTAACCTGTTTATCTTGGGCGACTTACTTGTAAGTCGTCTAGAATTTTTTCTTAACAAACAAATCCGGACGACTTATAAGTAAGTCGTCTCATTTTAAAGTCAATAGCAAAAATGACCTGTTTGGACGACTTACCCAACAGTGTAACAGCCCGAAATATCTTTGCCCTTCAAAGAGTCCATCAACATCTTAAACGCGACTCTCCCCCATGGATAATTCTCAAAACGTTCTAAATCTATCACTAGCCTTGCCAGACTAACCCTTGTGCCGGTTGAATACTTTCTCCCTTCAATGTATCCAGTGAAGATGGCAAGGTACCCAAGCCGCTTGCAATCCTCTCGAGACCACCCTTCGCATCTCTCAAATGTTGCTATTATCTGCTCAGTAGATGGCCCAGCTTCAACAAGAACTCCCAACATCCCCAGAAAGAAGTCATCTCCTTTGTAACAGCACACTTCGGTCTCTCAAGGTCCTCTATGTACTCGCAGTTTAGACCAGTGAGGTTTTCAAACTCTAACAGTGAAAACCTCACAGGTTCTGGACCAACTAGACTCCACAGCTCCTACTTCTTCTTTATGTCCAGCTGGAACCCGAGCATGTAGTGCACCAGCCTTGACGCCCAAGCAAATCCGAGCTCTTTAAACTTGATGAAAACTCCCAACTTTGACTCCTTTAGCTCTTCATATTCGTCACCATGAAGAGCTTTCTTTAAAGCAACATGAAACTTCGAACAATCCGTATGATACAAAATAGCTTTCATTGCGGGGGGCTCTTCCCCTAATGTATGTAACCTTCGGGGGGAGTTTTGGAATATCTATTTTTTGTCTGCAAAACAATGAAAGACAACCATCTCAAACACACAACCATCCAATATAACATTTTAATTATAAGTCTGGAAGACTTTCCAGACGACTTATAATTAAGTCGTCTCGAAAGTCTTCCAGCTGAAGACTTGTAATTAAGTCGTCTGGAAGACTTTCTAGACGACTAAATTATAAGTCTTCCAAGACTCCCAGTAGACATTTTTAGAGCATAACTGAAAATTCGGAGAAGCCATAGTCGCCTTCGACACAGCGGTTATAAATCTGCCAAAATAGACAGCCAAAAAGAAATACGGTGAGAACGGTGGTGAGAACGGTGGTGAGAACGGTGGTGAGAACGGTGGACTTAAGAGACAACGTTTTAACTTATCTCGCTAGGGTTTACAGACACGCCTCTGATAGAAACGCAGCTAGGGTTTACAGACAAACGCCGCTAGGGTTTACAGACAAACGGCTCTAGGGTTTGAAATAGAGGAAGCGGCGGTGAGAAAGGTGGTGAGAATGATGGTGATAACGGCGGTGAGAACGGTGGTGAGAATGATGGATTACAGAGAATCGTTGAAAATCGCCTTCGAAATCGCCTCTTTGAGAGAAATGACGTTAGGGTTTCTAAATTTCGCGAAACAGTAAGCAAAAAAAAAAATCTTATATATGCCCAGTAAAAAATCCGGTTAGGTTTAAAAGCACATTGGTAAAATGGTAAAACTAAAGGTTCAGTCCGGTTTGAACGTGCATCAGACGACTTACTAGTAAGTCGTCTACCGTAAATATTCACCAGACGACTTACTAGTAAGTCGGCCCAGACCCTAAACCCTAAACGCTAAACTAAATTGACTAAATTAACTAACTAACCACGTTATAAAATCAAATTATACTTAAATAGTGTTAACTATACACAGAAATAAACACACCCATGTCAATTTTAAATTTTCCAAAAAAACATTTATGCTTTCCAAAATCTAACCCTAAGAACACATACAATACTACAACATATGTTGGCAAAACCTAAATCAAAGAATATCATGACTCACTACTTTACTCATCTATGTTGAAAACAATTAACTTTTGTTATATCTTAATTATATCTCTTTAAACATAGGTTAATTACATGATTTCAATTTTTTTACTTATCAAAATATTTTTTACAAAAATTTTAAATTATTTTTAAGAAATACTATACTAGACGACTTACAAGTAAGTCATCCAAACGACTTATAATTAAGTCGTCTATGCAGAAGACTTGCGGGGGTTAGAAACGGAAACAAAAATCGATTTTTTTTGTTTGTTCACAAGGGGCTGGTTGTAATTTCAATAGCCTTTTAGGTTACTTTTGCATTTGATTCAAGTTTGGGTTTACTTTTGCAATTCAAATCAAGTTTTGGGTCAGTTTTGGCAAAAATCCCTATTTGAAATAACATAAATATTATTTACATATCACACTAAAATAATAATAAACTTTTATAATTTATTAATAAAAATAATTTAACTGAAAAAATATTTATTTTATATATACATCACATATTGTATCAAATATTTCACTGGTGAATTGATACTTTAATATCAACTAATAACAATATATGTATGTTATTAAGTTTATCTTATTAACTACAATTTGTATTTCTATTTTATGTATCATGAAATAGAAAAATACATATAAAATTCTGCACATATAAATATAAAAACAAAACAAAATGGTATGTAAATTATATTGTAATAATCTAACTACTTATTTTACTATTAATTTAATTTTTAATAATAAAATAACTAATATCCGCGTGAACGCGCGGATTCGAATCTAGTTTAGAGTTATATTTGAATTTTACAATGACATGTTTTTATTTGGACCTATTAAATATGTTGTGACCAAATATAAATGTATATTACTTATACCATTTTATATGACAAAATTATGTTTTTATATATCTACATTGAAAAATAATTAAATAAACGACTCTTAACTCAAACAAAGAACAACTTGGGTTTTTACTTCACTTACTGATATTAATATATACATCTATTTATTGGTTCCTGAAAATACTCAAGTTCTTGTTGGATAAACTAAATAAGCCATAGGCTTATATTGATTTTAGTGAAAAGAAATGGGCCGTATGTGGCCATATGTTACTTAAGTGAAGGGACAAAGTCCCACATCGCTCATGAGAAGCAAAAATGAGTAATATATATATGGTATCATATTACCATGGTTCAAACGGCTTAGAGAGAGTGAAGGGCCCCCACGCGCGCCGCCGCCTCGGCTCAGCATGGACTTGTGCTTGGCCTTCTGGCCCAATAAAATTCTTTTAGTACCAAGTAATGCTCAACGTTTTGTCATTTTAATTCCAAAAAAAAAACAGCATGACGTTTGTGTTTAAACGACGTATAGTTCGTCTAAAAACAACACAAAGTTTATCTGTTCGAAATAAAACAGAACGAGTCAACATAGGAGAGTCTTGCGGAGAAAGTTTCTCAACTCACCACTCCCGAGAGATTTTCCCTACCATTTCGAAAAACCGCTCCACTACTCTTCTTTATAAAACTCGTCTCCTCCTTCCTCATTTCTTAAGTTTTTTCACAACGAAAACCAGCAATCGTAATCCCAAAGCGTAAGTTTATTATTTAGAGAGTGTTCGTAGATTATTAGTTCGTTAGGGACGTTCACGGGTGAAGCGTGAATCGTCTATCATGGTTGTATCCTACGACTCTAATTCGTACATGTCCGTCTCACTAGGGAGCGAATATTAAAAGTTATGGAAAGAGACTCGTCTCGACTCCATGGTCTATTTGTTGAAAACGTTTTCTATTCGGTTTTCATTTCGTCTTTTTGAATCGTATATTTACTTAATATCACTTTATTTATATCGTTTATTTCAATTCGGTTTTCCGGCTTCTACAGTCTTAACTCACAATCTATTACATATAAGGTTTAATCGGTTTGATCTTAATACTTTTTATAAAACGATTTCAAGGATTTATAAAACGTTTATTTTATTGTTGAAACAGTGTTTGCGATTTTCTGTACGCACTTCCGCGAAACGTTTCTTGCTTATCTAAAAAACGGTTTGCGTTTTGCTCTATAGCTCTATCGCAAAATGTTTTTTTGTTACATGAATCATAAAAACGTTATAAAAACGATTTGTTTCCACAATAGCTTTCTAAAGCGAGTTGTGAAACAATCTACAAGTCTACACAAACGATTTTTGCGAACGCGTTTAAGCGAGTTTGCAAAACGTTTTTCAGACTTATATCGATATGATTTGGTGGTTTGTAACGCTTTAAGCGATCTACTAAAAACACCAAAGATGACAATCGATTTAGAATATTATTTATTGGAATAATATGTTATCTGTTGATTAGAGTCTAATCCGCTTTCATGTTTTCTCAACAGAAAAATGACGGAAACTAACAACACTCCCATTGACACCACCATTGATACACAAACTCCACTCAACTCTGCTCAAACTGATGCAGCCATGAAAACCGCTGATGCAACAGCAACAACCACTGCAACAGCGACACCTACCCTTCTAGTGGGAGGGAACAAGTTTGCCATCAAACTTGTCAGGCATTAATCCTTGAGGGAACAAGCTTGGTACAGTCAGAGGAGTTGGAACTACAACCGGATCACTTGTGGTTCCTTAAATAGGACCTGTTTGATAGAGACCAGCACCGAATATGCTACGGCGCGTGGTTTCATCACCGTAGCCTATTCGGTGCTGGTCTCTATCAAACGGGTCCTATTCAAGGAAACACAAGTGCTCCGGTTGTAGTTCCAACTCCTCCGACTGTACCAAGCTTGTTCCCTCAAGGATTAATGCCTAACAAGTTTGATGGCAAAGGCTTCAAAACGTGGCAAAAGAAGATGATGTTCTTCCTGGCAACAATGAAGTTGGATAAATTCACCCAGGAGGAC
Organism: Moricandia arvensis; assembly: GCA_905132765.1. Taxonomy (NCBI): domain Eukaryota; kingdom Viridiplantae; phylum Streptophyta; class Magnoliopsida; order Brassicales; family Brassicaceae; genus Moricandia; species Moricandia arvensis. Next base: position 172,608 of record CAJHQP010000069.1, on the reverse strand, counting down.
AAGCCCCTTGTCCCTTACGGGATTGTTGATGTGTACACTCTTGCAAGTGTTGACAGTTGGTTGTATTCCGACTTCATCTGCAATGGATACATTTTGGGTTACCTTATTGACCCATTGTACCAATTCTACTGTGAAATCCCCACCTCGAAAGAGCTATGGAGATCACTGGACAAGAAACACAAAGATGAGGACACTGGCTGCCAGAAGTATGTCGTTGCAAAATTCCATGATTTCAAAATGATGGATTCGAAACCCATCATGGATCAGGTGAAAGCGTTTCAGCTTATTTGCCACGAAATTGCTGCTAAAAGAATGTCTATTCGTGAGACATTCACAACTCTCAACTTCATCCAAAAGCTTCCTCCAAGCTATGCAGAATTCAAGAATTACCTGAAGCACAAAAAGAAGAAGATGAGACTTGAAGATCTCATTTAGAGGCTTCTGATGGAAGCCAGGAACCGAAATGATGACAAGGTGCTCCAAGCTAAAGAGCATAATGTCAACGAGGCTGAAATGAAAGGTAAAAGAAAGGCAATTGCTCACTCTTCTGCCAAGCCTTCCAAAACAACTATAATTTTGAAGGCTTCTGGTCCAAACTTCAAGAAAAAAGGCATTGAGATCAATGCGAATGCGGAAAGATTCAAGTAAAAATGTCACTACTGCCACAAATTTGGTCACATGACTGCTGAGTGTCGCAGCAAGATCAGAGATGAGAAGGCTCAGGCAAATCTCACTGAGGAGGATCTCGTTGCAGTGGTGATTGAAGTCAACATGGTTGAAAGCAACAACCCTAAGAAATGGTGGTATGACACTGGTGCCACCACCCAAATTTGCACTGATAAGGCGATGTTCATCACTTATCAGAAAGCAAGACTCAAGAGAAGTTGTTCAAGGGAAACACTGCAGTCTCCAAGATTGAATGTCGTGGCAAGGTGGTTTTGAAGATGACATCTGGACGTAAAGTCACTTTTCAGAATGTGAAGCATGTGCCTAAAATGAGGAGGAACCTGGTATCGGGAACCTTGCTCAGCAAGAATGGATTCGCCATAACCCTTGAGGCAGACAAGCTCGTAATTAGGAAGAATGGAATGTATTTGGGAAAGGGCTATGTTAAGCATGGACTAGTCAAAATGAATGTAATGACAGTCACTCCGAAAGTTATAGCTCCAAAAGTTTCAATGAATAAGAAAGAGTCAATTGCTTATTTGGTTGAGTCTTTTAATATATAGCATGAAAGATTAGGCCATGTAAACTACAAATCGATACAAAGATTAATGAATCAAAACTTAATCCCAAAATGTAAAACAAGTAAGCACAAATGTGAAGTATGCATACAGGCTAAGCTCACAAAAACGCCCTCACCTCGTGTTGAAAGAAATAACAAACCTCTAGATTTAATTCACACAAATTTATGTGATTTAAAATACATACAAACTAGAGGTGGAAAAGGTACTTTGTGACCTTCATGGATGACTGCACAAAATATTGTTATGTATATTTATTACATAGCAAAGATGAAACCTTAGAAAAATTTAAAGAACTTAAACTTGAGGTCGAAAATCAGATTAAAATAACTATTATAATAGTTATAAGTGACAGAGGAGGCGAGTATGATGATCCATTTAATGCATTTTGTAAAGAACATGAAATAATTCATCAAACTACAGCTCCTTATTCACCAGAATCTAATGGAGTTGTTGAACACAAAAATCAAACTCTAAAAGGATGATGAATGCAATGTTGCAGGAATCTGGGTTACCTCAGAACATGTGGGGGGAAGCGTTGCTTACTACTAATTATATCCTCAACAAAATTTCACACTAAGTAACTGGCAAAACTCCATATGAAACTATGGAAAGGTAATTTACCCTCGTATAAATACCTCAAAGTGTGGGGGTGCTTGGCAAAATTTGCGGTACCACCACCAAAGAAGGTCACTATTAGACCTAAAACAGTGGATTACATCTTCATCGGGTATGCACATAATAATATTGCCTATCGGTTTCTGGTACATAAATCAGAAATATCATATATTCATGAAAATACAGTAATGAAATCAAGAAATGCATCTTTCTTTGAAGACATTTTCACATGTAAGGAAAAACAAGGTTCAAAACGAACTCGAAAAGAAATAGACGACGACAATGTTTCAGAAATTGAGACAAATATCGACATTTCTATAAATGATATTTCAGAAAAATAAAAAAATGAACCTAGAAGGAGTAAAAGAACTCGAAAGAAAAAATCTTTTGGTGAAGATTTCTTAATGGAATTTTTAGTAGAAAATGATCTAAAGACTTTGGCAGAAGCCATGGATTCACCAGACACTCCATTTTGGAACGAAGCAGTCAGAAGTGAATTTGACTCTATCATGCAAAATTATACATGGTACATAACGGATTTACCACCTGGCTGCAAAGCATTAGGGAATAGATGGATAATGAAACGAAAACTAAACCCTGATGGAACACCTGGTTTACACAAACCTAGGCTGGTAGTTCAAGGATTCTGACAAAAAGAAGGCCTTGACTATTTTGACACATATTCTTCAGTAACGAGAATAACCTCATAAGGCTGATGATAGCAATCGCAGCTTTAAGTGACCTAGAAATCCATCAAATGGATGTAAAAAACCGCCTTTCTTAATGGTGATTTAGAAGAGTAAATTTACATGAAACAACCTGAGGATTTTGTTAGTCCTGGACAGGAAACAAAAGTATGTCGACTTGTAAAATCACTTTATGGGCTTAAACAAGCTCCTAAACAATGGCATGAAAAATTTGACAATGTAATGCTGTCAAATGGTTTCAAAATTAAAGAATGTGATAAATGCAAAATCAAAATTGAGCAGATCAATTCACTAAAAGTTTGCCACGAGATATTGTTGCTAAATCATCAAAAAGAATGGGTTTAAAGCCTATAACGAATGAGGATGCTTGATTGCAACCCTACCTATTATGACTGGAGATCCCAAGACGTAGGTTCAAAGGGAAAACAAAATCAAACAGAATCTACCAAAAGCACTCTGAGACAAAGTAGTCTCTTCCCAACTCCTAAGATGATAAAAGTGCTAATGTGAGAAGGATAAGCATGAGCTTTTAATGATTCCATAGCTTATAAAGCGGAGTATTACTCAATAATTTTCATGGTCAATCACCTAATGAGTGTGAAATGAGGCCGTTTCTAGGAGAATGAATGTAAGGTTATATTCTCTAAGTTCACTCATTAAAACCAGGAATAGTTCATGGCCACAATGAACACAATAGAGAACTAAGTTCTACGAGAAAATGAAGCTGCGTTATACATGTTGTCTCGGTTACATAAAACACCGGTTGGTTAAAGACATCATGTTCACCTTCTGGTAAAGTACACCTGACATATATTAACTATTAGTGGTTCAAAGCTTAAAAATGCCACAATTAAACACAGTGAATTTTTCGGAAACACTCTCGATAAGTCTGCCTAGTCTAGTCATGATTAGAATAATTATAGTATTTAGAATCAATCGAGTCTGCATATGTTTAGAGTAATTTCTATTCATGCGAGGGATTGTTGGATAAACTAAATAAGCCATGGGCTTATATTGATTTTAGTGAAAAGAAATGAGCCGTATGTGGCCATATGTTACTTAAGTGAAGGGACAAAGTCCCACATCGCTCATGAGGAGTAAAAATGAGTAATATATATGGTATCATATTACCATGGTTCAAAAGGCTTGGAGAGAGAGGAGGGCTCCCACGGACGCGCAGCCGCCGTCCGGCCGGCTCGGCGTGGACGTGTGCGTGTGCGTGGGCTTGGGCTTGGGTTTGGGTTTGGGTCTTGGGTCTTGGTGGAGGGCCTCCGGTCCAATAAGATTCTTTTTGAACCAAGTTAAGCCCAACGTTTTGCCATTTTTATTCCAAAAAACAGCATGATGTTTGTGTTTAAACGCGTGTAGTTCGTCTAAAAACGACAAAAAGTTTATCTGTTCGAAATGCATCAGAACGAGTCAACTGAAGAGAGTCTTGCGGAGAAAGTTTCTCAACTCACCACTCCCGAGATTCCCGAAAAAACCAGCAATCGTAATCCCAAAGCGTAAGTCTATTAGTTAGAGAGTGTTCGTAGATTATTAGTTCGTTAGGGATGTTCACGGGTGAATCGTGAATCGTCTATCATGGTTGTATCCTGCGACTCAAATTCGTACATGTCTGTCTCACTACGGAACAAATATTAAGAGTTAAGGAAAGAGATTTGTTTCGACTCCATGGTCTATTTGTTGAAAACGTTTTCTATTCGGTATTCATTTCGTCTTTTTGAATCGTATATTTCCTTAATATCACTTTATTTATATCGTTTATGACAATTCATTTTCCGGCTTCTACAGTTCTCACATTCAAGCTCAACTTCTCACATTAAATCACTATAAAATTGAAACAACAAGAAATATTGAATCATTGTTGTCCCTGTCTCTGGTAGGTGTTGACCATGTCTTTCAATTAATCATCTGAAACTTGTGATTCACTTCTCTCCCGTTCAACTTCTCACAATGAATTATCAATAGTCCACATTTCAGAATTTTCTTCAACCTTTTAGCATTTGTAACAGTATATGAGGAAGATGACTTGAATTGGTACCTTATCATCAGTTGCAGGTGTATAGTAAGAAGACGATAACATCAGTTTACTTATTTCCTTTGTTAATCAAACCGATTGTGCTACAAGCCATAAAACACGTAATAATTTTGTTAAATTTATAGACCAATCTGTTTCTATAAACCAATTCTGCATAATTTTGTTTGTCATCTTTTCCTACCTAAAATGTATATACGTGTAAAGAATATCTACTATTATTAAATTATATTAAACTCAACTTTCTAAATACTAGCAACAAAATAATAACTACGAAATCAAACAGATAGTAACAAACAGTATAATTAACAACTTTAAATCCCTATACAAGTAAAGAATTTACCTTTGAATATTTTCCTATTAAACTATATCAAACTCAACTTTCTAAATCCTAGCATCAAATTTGAACTACGAAAACAAAAAAAAATCAAACAAACAATATAACAACTTCTAAATCCTAACTAAAGAATACTGCTTAATATTCTCATAAAAACTAAATCAAAAAGATACATAATAACTTTTTCATCAATAGATTTTTTTCAGTTTTAATGATAACATCGACAATGAGCTTTAAAAAATTATAAATGAGCCAAAAATATTAAATAGTTGAGTATTACATGAAACTGATCATATTGTATATTTTTATTAATTCTTTTTTTTTGAAACACAAATTGAAAACATTTCAAAAAAAAACAAAACAAAACATCAACTAAATATCTGCTAACAAATGAATAGCACAATTTTATTTATTATATATAAAATGTTGAAACTCATATTGTATGCAAACGTAATTTAAAAATAAAAACTGAAATTGTATCCATCCACGCATTAGAATTGAATTTGAAATTTTATCAAATTTCTAAAATTGTTACTGAACCAAACAAAAAAATAACTAACCCAAACTCATAAATAATTAAACGGTTCTTATATTTCTTGAACCGAAATCAAAAACTACAACCGATCCGGAATCAAACCAAAAATCAAAAATCACAATTTGCAAGCAAACAGAAACTGGACATCTATACTTAAACATATTAGGGAATAAACAAAAATATTAATAATCATTAAAAAGATTTTGCGCTTTAAAAGCGCGGATACTATCCTAGTTTTTAGTAGGAAACAAAAATCCTGGTCCTCATATTCTCATTAATTAAACATACTGCATACCTTTAGAGGTGAATCATGTTTACTTTATAAAACTTGATCTTGTCGTCTGTCATGCCTCTTATAAATTAAAATCGTCAATTTATGTTCGGTCATTAACTCGGCTTTACATTAATATTTTTATAAACATTGATTAAATTTCCGTTTACATCATCATATAACATATTTACTAGGTGATTACCCGCGCGGATGTGCGAATGAAATTTATATATTAATAATCGTTACATATTAATTTTGTTCGTTCAACCATAATGTCATAAATCTCCAAACGTATAATCATGGACCGTCAATATAAGGTTGATTAGTAAGGTCATTTTTGTTGATATTTTTTTAACCTATTTAATTTACATTGACCTTCAATGATATCATCTGAGTGTTATAGTTTATAATCTCACTTCGATATGAAGAATCATATTTTTGAAATGATATGATTAAGTAACTTTTGAGATCAGTGCTTGCGCGGAATGAACATTAATTATCTATACAAATTATTTGTAGATATTATTATTTATTTTGTGTTAATTTACATATTATGCAATAATAAATATATTGAATAATTGAGAGCGAGTAACTATTACATATATAATTAAATTCGAGTAAGGACATAAATAAAAACAATCTCTCTTTTATTTACAATATTTTTTGTTGATAAAAATCAAAATAAATCATTTATTTATTTTATATAGTATATAATTAAATTTAATGATATTGACATAGATATATAATATATTTAATATGAATATTTATTTTTTGAAGATTGGTATTCATATGATTTTATTAAAAAATTTATAATTGCTGTAACAAAAATATTATTTTTACTAATATGAATATTTATTAACCGAGGCTTCCAACTCAATACAAATTTTGAAATTAACATGTTTATGTATTTTATAATATATATATATATATATATATATTAATTTAAACCATATTTAAATAAATACATATATATATATATATATAATTTGAATCACTATTAAATGAGATTTCATATTTATATGATTTTATGATCATTTGTATCTTATTATAATAAAAAAGTTAAACCATTGATCAAAACAATTTCAGTGTATGATTTTTAACAGTCTTAGTAATTTATATCAAAAAAATTCGAAATATAGCATATAAGAAAAAATCTAAATTTTTTTAATTATATACTTATGTGATTGTTAAATTTTCTTAAGAATATAAAATTGAACAAAAATATGGAAGATACATAAATTGTTATGAAATCGTATATTAATATGTTGTAATGAAATGTGGCTATTGAAATATGTTGTAAAGACACGTGGCAACCAAAATATGTTGTAATGGTCTATCTAAGTATATAATTAACATATATGTATTTTATATGGTATATAGTTTAATTTAAACAATATTAAAGTACATATATATATATATATATATATAAATGTGAATATTTATTAAATGAAATTTCATATTCATATGATTTGATGATCATTTGTATCTTTTTATAACAAAAAAGTAAAAACATTGTTCCCACAAAATTTTCATTGTAAGAATTTTAACTGTTTTAGTAATTTATAGTCGTTTTGAAAAATTCAAAATATAGAATGTAAGTAACAAATCTAGATTTTTTTATTATATGGTTAATATGATTGTTTAATATTTTTAATAATATAAATTAAGCAAAAATGATGAAGGATACAAAAATATTATCAAATCTTTGTTATTCAAAACATTAATTTTCACATATATATTAACCATATTAGGTAATTCCTTAGCTTTTATTCAAGGAAAGAATGTAAAATATCTTTTTATGCACTAATAATCAATATGAATGTTAATTTAGTAAAATTATAATCTATATTTAGATTGACCAAATTTTTTTTAAAGATCCTGAAAGTCGTGGTGACACATGGCTACAAATAAAAGTTGTAATGCTCCAAGATTAATATATAAAGGATTAGATATAATGATTAATTACATGTAACATATGGGATAATGATGATGGACAATGATTCCACAACAAAACTTTCTCAATATCATTCAGATAGATGGACGGTTCAGCAAATGGATTCTTAAGTTCTCATGAGAGGTACAGCTGCGACCTAGCTCACCGATGTCACCACTGGTCCTCCTCTCTCGTCGTCCTCTTCAACACGCTCTTCTCAACTTTTGTCTCACCACCACCGGAGCTCCTCTCCCCTCCGATGAAATCGAGTTGTGAGGACTTGTTTCACTTTACTTCAAGCAGGGTTCACGGAACACCGCTTCATCTGGTTTGGAAGTATCGCTCAAACATCCATTTTCTCCGACGTCGACCACAGCTTTCCATGCTCATGATCCGTGAGCCTCGGCGGAAGAGTCGAGTACCCCAGATCTTTTCTTGTAGCTGCTTCTCCTCCTCTCTGCTCCAGATCCATCGTTCTAGCACCCCGCTGCACTTCACCTAACTGGCTCGCCGGTAAACGTATTATGTCCGTCCTGCGACTGTACCATGTCCCCATCATCCGCTTTGCATCACCCAAGTGGGCTTTATTGATGTGGGCCTTATCCAGGTGAGCTTGCTTCAAGTGGACCTTCTCCAAGTGGTCCGCATACATTTGTGTGTGGGCTATTTGCCTCTTTGCAGACTCTGCCAAAGTTTCCAATCTTGCGCAATACCATCGTCTCAGTCTCGGTCGGACAAAGATTCACCGCCATTTCTCACCGCAACCTATACAACCAACTCTCACGTCTGAACTGACGTCCGCGCTTTCATTTCAAGCTTTTCTAAGGTCAACGACTGGTAACCGACCTTAGTTCCATCAAACCTTCATGGTTCCTTTACAATAATGCTGGAACTAGAAGATTTCGCCTTAACTTTTTGTTCGTCGCTGTTTTAGAAATCCTCGTCAGGCTTCACTATATTTTCAATGTCGTGGATGTAGTCATCTACTTATTACTGGATTCACATAGTCCAATTTTCAAGTCAGTAGCAAATCAAGTCAGTTAAGACTTCGCTCTTTCGATATTGCCTAGGGTTTTGGAGCTCCTCACCAAAAGTTCTTGCATCAACATTGTTTTATTCCACTATCAATTATTCTTTCGAACAATAGCTTGAGGGATAAAGTGAAGCTTCCCCATGACTTTCTTCATACTGCTAAGCATGATTCACCCCTCAACAACTCTATATTTCAATTTATTGTAATGCTTTCTAGTTAAGTTCTTCCGTTGAGACTGTCTCTGGAAATATGGCATCTCGATTGTAAACCTTGATGCTCATTGAGCGTTTTATAATATATTTTGTTCACAAGAAAAATGGACGGTTTAACACATGTACGACATTTTCTATAAACATGTTCTTTTCTTAGTACACGACCATAATAAACGGTTCTGCCTACATTACTTTGGATCTTTGAATAAACTTGTATTTTATAATTTGCAAAAGAAAAACTTTTTTTGGTAATCAATCTCCATATCTAGTATTGAAGTTTATAAAATTTGACTGCTATAACACGATGCTTCAACTACTTTACATTAATATTTTACGAGACGACAAAGTAGCGATTAAAATATTGAAACGATGATTTATTTTTCGGGAAAATTGCATTAAAAACTTTCAAAGTGTCCTCACTGACACTTTAAACCTTGAAGTTTTTTCACTAACACTTTAAACCTTCAAAATGACATTTGTATCATAAAAAACCTTCAAAATAAATTATGATATGTTGAACAGGTAAAACCGATTGTTATTTTTTTTTCAAAAAATAATTATTTAATTAATAAAATAAAAATTTTTTAACAAAATCAAAATTAATTTTAAAAATTGGAAAGATAAATAAAAATTCAGAAAAGTAAATAAATTTTCACAATAATTCAGAAATTGAATAAAATTGAATTTTCAAAAAAAAAATCAGAAATGAGAGAAAAAATAAAAAAGTTAAACTGAAATACATAATTAAGTTAAAATTCAAAAATTAAACAAAAATTAAAGAAAATTCATAAAAAAAAAAGAAAATTCAAAATATTTTTTTATTATAAGATTATGTTTTTAGAAAACTATTTGAAACCATCATCAACAGTAAGATGTTTGAAACTTTTATTGTCAACAAATGTTAGGTTAGTTTTTATTGAAAAGTTTGTATAAAATTACAAAGATTATTTTTTCAAAAAAAAATATGCGTTTTTCAATGAAAAAACAATCTTTGTAATTTTATGCGATTTTTGAATAAAAACTAACATATCATTTGTTGACAATAAAAGTTTCAAACATATTATTGTTGATGATGATGGTTTCAAATAGTTTTCTAAAACATAATCTTGTAATTTAAAAAAAAAATTTGAATTTTTGAATTTTCTAATTTTTATGAATTTTCTTTAATTTTTGTTTTGAATTTTAATTTAATTTTATGTAATTCAGTATAATCTTTTTTTTAATTTCATTTATTTCTGATTTTTTTTTAAATTCAATTTCTTTATTTTCTGAATTGTTTTGAATATTTATTTACTTTTCTGAATTTTTACTTATCTTTTTTGATTTTTCAAAATTAATTTTTTGATTTTTTTAAATTATTTTATTAATTAAATAATTATTTTTTAAAAAAACTGACAAATTACTTTTTTTATCTGTTCAACAGATCATAATTTTACTTTGAAGGTTTTTTGTGATACAAATGTCACTTTGAAAGTTTAATGTGTTAGTGAAAAAATTTCAAGGTTTAAAGTGAGAGTGAGTGACATTTTGAAGGTTTTTAATGCGATTTTCCCTTTATTTTTCTGTTAAATTTTGGTTTGCATTAATTCTAATAATTTACGTGTAGTGAGGCAATAATTGAGTTATTGTCCTTTTTATTTTCAGTTTTTTTTTTCTCAAACGGTCATTCTATTACTCAACTTGAGGTGGTCTGGGAAGCCAGACCGGAATAGAACAACCAACAAAACAAATATTCCTATGAAAGGAACGAGCATTCCTAGCTAGAGCATCTGCAGTTCCATTAAATTTCCTTTGGATATGCTGAATCTCAAATGCAGGAAAGCAGATCAGCAGTGTTTGTATCGCCTCCATGTCTGTTGCAAAACGCGGCCAGTCCTTAGGCTCCGAGACCATCGCGATGACGTCCTTGTAGTCGGTACCGAATCTCAAGCATGTAGAGTGTTGAAGCATACATTCCATTGCCCATCTAAGAGCCTCCAACTCTGAATGAAGTGTTGTCTCTCTCTTCCTTAGATTACGCGTTCCCAAAAGCTCAATACTCCCCTTATCACTCATCCATACCCAGCCACACCCACTATATTGGTCTGTGTCGGTCCAAGAACCATCCACCATGCAGATATTTTCAAGACATAAGGTCTGTGATGATTCACTTCCAAGCATGTGTGCATTCTGATTAGCTGTCTCATTAGCACTAAACCATGTCAGACATTCGCTTTCTGCATATCGTACTAGCTCCTTTGGATCTCTATCAATTCCCCTGAAGAGCTTATCATTTCTGGCCTTCCAGATATACCAAATTATCCAAGGAAAGGGATCTCTGTTTTAATCCGTTGCATCATTCACGTTTTTCCTCCAGAAGAGATAATCCATACTTGCAAAGATACTGGACAGCGGAAACACGTTTGGACCTGAGGGTATCGACGATAAAGCCCATGCTTGTACCGCAGGAGGACACTCAAATATAGCATGTGTAATCGATTCCTCCGGCTCCCCACATCTTGGACAAAAGTCATCACATCTTAAATGTCTGTAATTTCAATTTTTTTGTGACCGCCACATGCCCTGATATCAGTTGCCATAAAAGATGGCATATCTTTGGGGGAGCTTTGACTTTCCAAGCAAAGGCTTGAAGCTCAGTTATGCTAGGTTGACAAGACTCACCCACCGCATTGTTCCTCAAAAGAGTCCTGGCCACCCAGTAACCTGATTTAACTGTGTATTGTCCATTATTGGTAAAGCTCCAGCAGAAAGAGTCTCTATGGTACGTCGTACTTATGGCTAGGGATCTAATGAGTGGAACGTCTTCCGCGTCCACATAATTGGTAAGTAATCCAATATCCCACTCCTTCGATTCATGATTTATGAGATCACTAACTCTCATATTCGGATGCAGTACTGGAGCAGTGGAGAATGCTGGTCTGGCTGGTGTTGTCGGGATCCACGGATCTTCCCACACCTTAATGTCATGTCCAGAATGGACTTGCTGTCTAATACTCAATAACAATAAACTTCGTGCCGCGGAAATGCTATTCCAGACATATGAAGGATTAGTTACCGACACTGAACGCAAAGGCGAACTTGTCTGATAATATCTCCCTTTTAGCACCCTTGCCACCAGTGAATCTGGAAATTGGACTAGTCTCCACATTTGTTTTGCTAACAGCGCCAAATTGAATTCATGTATCAAACGAAATCCCAGGCCTCCTTCCTTTCTTGGTTTGCAAAGATTCTCCCATTTTGTCTAGTGTATACCTCGCTTAGGTGGGTTTGAGCTCCACCAAAATTGTGCAATGGCACTAGCAAGCTTCTCACAAGTGTCTAAAGGTAGCAAGAAAGTAGACATCACATATGTCGGCAGAGTTAGAAGAATGGATTTGATTAGGACCTCTTTTCCGCCTTTGGATAACCATCTACCCGTCCATCCATTCACTCTATGTAACAACTTTTCCTTGAGAAATGCAAAAAGCCTACATTTAGATCCACTAATATCTTCTGGAATTCCCAAGTAGGATCCCATCTCTCCCTCATTTTGGATTCCTAGCTTATCCTTAATCAGCTGCCGAGTTTGGGCAGTTATCTTCTTGCCAAAGAGCAGAGAAGACTTCTCAAAGTTGATACATTGACCAGACGCCGCACCATATTTCCTAAGCTCTTTCATTACTTCCTCACATTCACGGGGCTCCGCCTTACAAAAGAACAGGCTGTCATCAGCAAAGAGAAGGTGAGAAATCGAAGGACATGCACGAGTTGCACGCATCCCCGTTATCTTTCCTTGATTCTCTGCATGATTAAGAAGGCTAACGAGCGCTTCCGTGCATAGAATAAAGATGAAAGGAGACAAAGGATCTCCTTGACGTAAACCTCTTCCCGGTATAATGTTTCCCCTTGGTTGCCCGTTTAAGAGAACTTTATACCGAACCGAATTTATACAGCGCATGATCCATCCAATCCAAGTTTCTGAGAATCCCATCTTTCGCATCACTGCTTGAATGAAAGGCCATTCCATACGATCATACGCCTTACTCATATCTGTTTTGATGGCCATCCTCTTATTTCGCCCATTCTGTTTAGCTCGCAGTGCATGGAACATCTCTTGCGCAATCATTACATTATCTGAGATTTGTCTGCCAGCCACAAATGCTGATTGAGTTTCAGAGATTAGACCTGGTAAAACTTTTTTTAATCTCTGGCATAAGACCTTGGAGATTATCTTGTAACTCACATTACAAAGACTGATGGGCCTAAACTTACACATCTCATTTGGTTTGTCTACCTTAGGGATAAGACAGATATTTGTGTCATTAAGTCCAGTCGCCATTGTTCCTTCAAAAAGAAATTGATTGACCATAAGGGTCAGATCATCCTTCACGATATCCCAGAATTTCTGATAAAAAAGCACCGTCATTCCATCTGGACCGGGAGCTTTCTCAGGATGCATCGAGAACAGAGCTGATTTAACCTCCCACTCCGAAACCGGCCCTGAAAGCATCTCATTGTCTGCCCCTGTAACCTTTGCCGAAACCTCCGCAAGAGCCTCATCAATATTTTCCGGATTAGATGTCTCAAACAGCTCTCTAAAGTAGGTAGTAGCAATAGCCACTAAACCATCCTCATCTTCCATAACATTTCCATTAGGATCCAGGAGTTGGGTAATCTTGTTCCTTGCTCTCCGCTGCTTTGTTACCGAATAGAAAAATTGTGTATTTTGATCCCCTTCTTGAATCACAAAGTTCCTACTCTTCTGTTTCCAGAACATTTCTTCCGCCTTAAGAGCGTCAGACAGTTCCTTCAAGGCTGCTGCTATTTCTGCAGTTGTGGCTTCATCATTCAAGTAAAGGCCCTCAACCTTTTCTTTTAGCTCATCTATCTGTTTCCCAGAGTTTAGATCATTCTGCCTCCTCCATAACCCAAGAGCCTTACGACAACTTGCAATATGTTCCATGATATCCGCATTAGGGGAGATATCTGGTGACTTCCATCCTTCTAAAATAACTTGTCGAACTTCCTCTTTATCAATCCACCTCTTATCAAATTTGAACGATCTTGATTTTCTCACTGGCTTTGAGAGGATGTTTGCTAGAACCGGACGATGATCCGATCCCCACAGCCTCATATAGTTAACTGCAGAATGTGGAAATTTATCATGCCAATCCTCATTGCCTACAGCCCTGTCCAATCGGCATCGAACTATAGACCCTCCTGCCCTTCTTCCAACCCATGATAACATATTTCCAAAACAAGGAAATTCCAGCATTCCACAATCATTAAGCATTTGTTTAAATGGCAAGAAGGAATTGTCCGAACGAGACCTTCCACCCACTTTTTCATCATGGCAAGTTATTTCATTAAAGTCACCTATCATAAACCAAGGTCCTGTTCTTGTTGTTGAAAAACGCGTAAGACGTTCCCATACTTGTTCTCTTTGTTCTAGTACAGGGTCACCATAAACAAATGTCATATAGACTTTTATTCCATTAATGATTGCTTCAACATCAATCATTCTGTTATTCGAAAACAAAACATTAATTTGAAATTCTTCTAAAGAAAATAAAGCTAAACCACCGCTAAGGCCAAGAGGCTCCACGGTAAACAAACGATCAAATCCTAAGTCGGTCTGGATGTTTTGCAACAAAGACCTATTATTCTTTGTTTCTGATAAGAACACTAGTCTTGGGCGATGCTTCTGACACATCTCCTTAAGGCGTCGAACTGTGAGGTTGTTCCCGATCCCTCTACAGTTCCAACTGAGCATCTTCATGACTCCATATTGGATGAGTTTTTAGGCCTCATCACATCCTCTTTTTCTCCCTGCCTATCTCTCTTCCTCTTTGTGCTGTGTCGCTCCGATCTACCAGCACCACCAGTCGAACTTGATCCCAAAGACTTTGATCGTTTGCTTGGAGATCCCCTACAAAAGAACTCTAGTTTCTTACTTGGGAAGCCCAATAGAGCATTCCTCTTGACGCCAGATTTTGGCTTCTTCCCTGATTTTGATCTCCTTTCCACAACAAAGAGTGGTTCTAGCCACTTAGTTTCAGATTCTCTGAGCTCCTCTCCTAGCAGATCATCCTCACTTGGTATAAAACCCACCATGATGTCATCCTGCTCATCCAATAATCTGATCCTCCTTGATCTCAGTCACACGAGAAGGAGAGAAATTGAGTGATCTAGCTGCTCCCTTAGAACGGGTGGTTACATTACACTCCATGGGGTTGGCTCCTGCTGTGGGTGTGACAATCTTACTTGCTAACATCTTCCTTTGGTGACCTTCATCACTCCTCTGCTGTTCAGCCTCCAGAAATTCCATGTTCTCTGATATTTGTTCATAGGGAACAATATCTAGCGATCGTACAATACCCTCCTGAAGGTCCTCAGAGCCCTTCTCTCTACCAAAGCGCCTCCTATCATTCTCACTTATCAGGTTTGTTGGAGATTTGGCTCTCCACTTATGCTCTGGCTTGCGATGATAAGGTTCGTATCGACCACCTCCATTTCTGCTACTTCTATAGTAGTCCTGACGATTCCTTGACACTCTTGCTGAACGTTCCACTCCTCGTGTATCAAAGCTACCTCTGGATCTAGGTTGACCCACATAAGGACGCTCTCCAACACAATGTCTGTCTAATCTCATCTCCCCATGAGTCTGATCAGTCCTCTGTTGCCATGAAGATCTCTCAAATTCCTCATTTGCTACCGAATACAGTGCTTGGCGCATCAATGGTACCTGGACCCTGGAGAAAACATCAGAACGTTCACTCGGTTGCTGGAGTCTAGTATGGATACTAGCAGTAGGGCAATATCCTTTCTCATGAGAGAGAAGCCCACAGATAGAGCAATGCTTAAACAACATATAGTACTTGATCTCAATGGTGACTTCATCTCCCTGTGGAGATTGAACTTTCCTTGAGAATTTTAATGGCCGGCGCGAGTCTATCTGTATGAGCATACGACCCTCAGATAGCTCCAGAGTATCCACATGGCCAATTCTCCCACAAATATTTCTCAAGTTTCTGTCTGTCCAGAGATGCAGGGGAAAGCCTACCAGTTGGACCCAAAATGGAATCACCCAAGGATAATCATCATGGACTATGGGCTCCCATCTGACCAGTACAAACATACAGAAGTTAAAATGGAAAGGACCCTGTCGAAGGACAGAGTTAAGATCCTCCTCAGAGCTGAAGTTAAAGAGAAACTTTCCATTCCCAATATCATTTGCAGTAATCCTGTCTTGTAAGCCCCATTGTGACGGCATTGTTTGGAGAAGCTTTTCCACCTTTTGTTTCCTCGGATTTAAGATCTTTCCAATAAGAGAAAGTCTGAATTCCTTGATGACAAAAGCATCGTCATGGTCCGTAAGCTTTATTGGTTCATCGTCATCCTCATAAAGCAAGCCCTTGCCTTTGATATCATCTAAGTGAACTGATCCCATTCTAGCTGAGGATCCCATATGAAATCACACCAGACTAACATAATGTGTTAAACACCACCCACCCGTAATGAACGTGATGGTATGGGAGATACACAACGTGCCGTTTCACCAATATACCAATGAGTATATGCGTGAGGAAATATGGTGGTTCAAGCAAGGACGATGGTGTATTCAACTCGGGACTTATGATCCGTAATGTTGAATAATAACAAAGTCTGAAGATGCACGTCAATCTGAGAATTTCGAAACACCAGCCAATGATCTGATGCTTCCTAGGGGTCGTGGCGAATCGTACTGACCACGAGCTTAAGCCGAGGCCAAGCGAGCCACCGTCAGAATGTAAACGACCACCCAACACCTGATCCGTCGGTGAAAGCAGAGACAATCTCCGATCTACTGAAATGAACGTAATCCGCCGGGATGATCAGAGAGATGCACGACGGAGAGGGTTACGTCCGTCAAGAGAGAAGCCGGAGAAAGGAGAGACCAGGATCCCGCGCGAGAAGAAACCGAAGGAGGAGGGATCAAAGGATGAGCCTTTAAAGAGTCAG
This sequence comes from Moricandia arvensis, assembly GCA_905132765.1. NCBI lineage: Eukaryota > Viridiplantae > Streptophyta > Magnoliopsida > Brassicales > Brassicaceae > Moricandia > Moricandia arvensis. The sequence continues at coordinate 155,700 of CAJHQP010000069.1, read as the reverse complement.
GAGACAAAGATCTCTGACCTATATCTGATGATCCACACCAATGAGTGTTAAATCCCCAGAAAATCAATCACAGGACGAAGGCCATGATCGCCGTCGTCAGAGCCTCAGAGCCTTAGGGTTTTCTGTGTCAAAAATATGTATTTCAATTTTTATCACGACATTTAAAGTTGAATACTAAAATATATAGTACCGGATTTCTTATAGTGGTCACGCCGTAGCCAACACGGTTAATGCATCCGCGGCACCAATATCAGTTAATGTTGCCAAATATTCAAATTAGCATTCCTTAAATATTAGTTGGACACGTATTTAACCTTTTTGTCAAAACCTTTCATAAATTCAAATTAACTTATTTAATGAATAGAAATTAGCAAAAAATGAAAAGTAATATTACTTGTTTAAGCACTAATTAATTGTAACATCCCGAGTTGTGATATATGAAAGAGTTTAAGAGAATTGACTAGGCTACCTATGTCACTAAATTGTGCTTACCTTTTCCGGCATACATCCGTTTAGAACTCCAGGGTTAAGCGTGCTTATGCCGGAGTAGTGAAAGAATGTGTGGCCTATCGGGAAGTGATTCGCGATACCGTGTGAGTGAGGCCAAAGCACATGAAAATATCATATCATGATTGCAGGGACAGTAAACATAACTTTCGAGCCTTGAAAAATTAACACACGGCCGTTGGAACGGGATGGGGCTCACGAGCCGAACAAGCGGGCGTGGGTGCCCCATTAGCAGTGGGTGGTTGGGACGTTACATTAAACTTATATGTACACTATCAAAATCCAAAGATGTATCGATGTACCATTTTATGATCTAAATTACATCACATAGACCACTGATTACATTACAGTTCTTTCAAAGTGAAATAAAGCCAAGACAAAAGCAGTTTGGTTTTGTTGTATTTATGTAGCAAAAGAGATCAGCAAACATCGGTTTATAAAGCAAAGAAAAATGTTACATCTAAGGAAATTCTAGGAAATTTAGAAGCAATGAACCAAACAATTATTCTCGGAAAAATAAGAAAAAACCTCAACTGAATTGTTAAGTACAAGTGATCCACTGTCGTGACAACGAAGACTTTCTCTAACAACCAAAAGTTCTAAAATGTCGCTTGAACCTAGAATTACAGACAAGAATTAATAACGGGATTTGATATGTTCACGATTTACGTTAATATCAAAAGCAGTTTTTGTTAGTTAAGGACAAATCGTTCACCTAAGTTCTTTCAAGCAATCTATTACACTTTTAACAAGTATAAAACCTTAAAATCGTAGATGAAGTTGTAAATTTAATCAAGGTTTTAAGATTAATAATAGGTGAAGGACAATTAAGTGATGAATCCCTCTCTATGTTTAGTTTAATTGATTCATAAATTCTCTTGAAATCCGTAACACTAACAAAGAGACTACTCAAACATCAATGTAAAAATCACAACAACAAATGAATAAGAAATCATTACCAATAGAATAAAAGTTGAAAAGAGTGTCTAAATCTTCTCAAGAGATGCAGAGATTCTTCTCTACAAAATTAAATATCATCAAAAAAATTTTTTTTGAAAGGAATGTTAAATTTATTCGAAACAAAAAAACAGTTTTACAAACTAATGCATCATTAGTTTAAAAGTTTTACAACATTATTAGAAATAAACACCGAGAACGAGAAATGGTTTCCGTCTAATCTCTAGTTGAAAACCATTCCACCATTGCTTGGTTGAAGGCAGTTCCATTTGATCGTTGCAAAGAGCTAATTCTGTTCCTTGTTTGCTTGTCAATGAAGTTGATAAGAAGACTTGGCGGTCGATGAGTTGTGCCATGCCTTCTACCATTCCTCTCAAGCCAGATTGTATGAACTGATGATTGAAACACATATCTTAGGAGAAATTTCTTCACAACTTTACAATGATTCGTAGATATTAGTTGGATAACTTGACTCCACGAGAAGGAGTAGCTCCTTCCCAATAACTTCCTTGTTAGGTTGTTCCAAATTTTTTCTGAAAAAGGACAGCTGAAGAAAAGATGATCTCTTGTTTCAACCATAGAGTTGCATAAGCAACATTGAGCATTAGCTTGCGCGTTCCACATCAATAATATGTCCCCTATCGCTAAACGGTTTTGTATTGCAATCCATGAGATGACCGAGTATTTGGGGGTTGATCCAGCGAACCATATTCCTTTGTACCACTGCACCTTAGCCTGTTGGACTCTCGTTAGCTGCCAAGTTTGCTTTGTATCAAATTTGTGACGAAACACATCACCCTTCCCTTTCCACAAAGCAACATCATCCTCATTTGTGAGACCCATCGATCGCAAGTTGATGATCTCTCTGTCAATTGAGATGAGATTCTCTACTCTGTAACGGCGACTTCTGTAGTTCTGTATAGTAAACTCAACAGTGTCGTTAAGTCCAATCCCCAAAGCAATGCGTCCTTGCCTTTGTGTGATGTCTATTATCCTTCCCAGTGAGGACCAATCATCAAACCAGAATGAAGTATTAGCTCCACTTCTTACTTCAACTTTGTTAAAAGATTTTGCAATAGCTCTATACTTCAGAAGTTTCTTCCAAATCCAAGAACCCAGAGTAGTTTCCTCTCTTATTTCCCAGAACGAACCTTTGCGTATCAGATATCTTTTAACCCATTTTACCCAAAGAGTATCCTGAGACAATATTCGCCAAATGAGGTTGAGACAGCTTACTACATTAGTCTCCGACAAAGACCTTAACCCGAGTCCACCTTCATCTTTTGGTTTGCACACATTTGGCCAAGAGATCTTTGCTTTCTGCGTGTTCATAGCTGGACCTGACCACAAGAAACTTGAACATAACTGATCTATCTCCTTTATGCATTGCTTTGGGAGTCGAAAGACTGACATCCAGAAGTTAGTTATGCTGTGAATTACTGAACCAATCAGTTGCCGACGACCTGCAAATGAGAGCTGTCTTGCCGTCCAAGATGTTATTCTTTTCTTTACTCTATTGATCAAAGGAGAGTAGTCATTTGCTGTCATACGCTTTGTGAGTAGAGGAACTCCAAGATAACGGACCGGTAGCTTTCCCACTTCAAAGGGAAATTGTTCCAAAATGGCCTCTCTTTCATCACATACTCCTGCCAAAAACAGAGTAGATTTCTCCAAGCTTATATGTAGACCAGACATACATGCAAAGTCTTTAAAAACTTGTAGAATCCCTTCGATAGAGCTTTTTTTCCCGTCTGTGAACACCAGGAGATCATCAGCAAAACAAAGATGAGTAAGATGAACCTCTTGGCAGTATGGATGATATCCGATCTTCCTCTCCTCTGCCATTTTATTTAGCAGTTTGGATAGCACCTCCATGCACATGACAAATAGATATGGCGAGAGAGAGCAGCCTTGGCGAAGCCCTCTTGAACTGTTGAAATATCCAGCGAGCTCCCCATTTATCTGTACCGAGAATGAGGCTAGTTTAATACACTTCTTCACCCATAAAACAAATTTCGCCGGTATGTTGATTGCTGATAGGATAGCCAGAACAAAAGACCATTGAACCGAATCGAAAGCCTTTGAAATATCTATCTTTATCGCACATCTAGAAGATATTGTAGTTTTGTGGTAGCTCTTGACCAGCTCAGAAGCAAGTAGAACATTTTCCATTAGTAGTCTGTCCTTAACAAAAGCAGACTGGTTCGTTGAAATGAATTTACGTAGTATCTTTTTCAACCTTTTAGCCAAGATCTTGGAGATTACCTTGTATAACACATTACAGCAGGAAATAGGTCTGTAATCTCCCATTCTTATTGCTTCATCTTTCTTTGGAATGAGCGCAAGGATGGTCGAGTTTACTCCTTTTGGTAGGAAGCCTTTTGTAAAGAAAGACTGAACAGCAACTACAAAATCCTCTCCCACAATTGACCAAGCTGATATATAGAATTCACAAGTAAACCCGTCCGGACCAGGTGACTTATCTGCTCCCATAGAGAACAAGACCGTCTTTATCTCCGCAGCCGAAACCTCAACGTCTAGGACGCTCATGTCCAAATTTTCGCATTCAAACCCCAGTAACTGCTTAAGCTCGACTTCCGAAATCCCCACAAAATCATTTGGAGTAAGAGATAAAAAATTGGAGAAGTGTTTAACTGCTTCCTCTTTGATTTCATCTTGACTTGTGGCGATAGATCCATCAGCACGTTGAATCTCTCTAATCGCGTTTCTCACCTCTCTGACTTTGGCCGCTCGATGAAACTGCTTGTTGTTTCCATCCCCAATACCCAACCAGTGAAGTTTTGCCTTTTGGCTGAGTATTTTTTCCTCCAGAGATGAAAGAAGATTCCAGCGATCATAGGCCATTGATTCTTCTCGCATGTTTTCACCAATTGGATTTAGCATTGTGGTATTTTGTCGCTCACAAAGTATCCTCCATGCTTCTTTTGTTTTCTTTGCAATGTCTCCTATATGCTCCTTACCCAGCTTCCTCAGTCGTGTTTTCAGTTGTTTTAACTTCTTTGTCAAGCGGAACATTGCAGAGGTTGATTGAAATAGAGGAGATGTAGTTGACCAGAATTCATGGACCAAGGGTAGGAAATCTGGAAAGTCCACCACCGTATTTATAAATTTAAAAGGTTTGCGAACCTTTGCTGGTCCATCCTGAATCATAATTCTGCAACGCAGGTGGTCGGAACATCCTCCCGCCTCAAAAACGCAGTATGCCTGCGGAAATTTCTGCCACCATTGATCATTCATCAACGTTCGATCAAGTTTCTTACAAATCAAGTTCATGTCTCGCTTATTGCTCCAAGTAAGCTTAGGACCTTGAAAAGACATATCCAGCAGAGAACAATAATTAACCACACTTTGAAATTCTCTCATTCCATTTGAGGTCAAGTCTTCCTCACCCGATCGCTCATCCTCATCCAATATCTCATTAAAATCTCCAAATACTAACCACGGTTTGCTTCTTATCAACGGTGAATCCTGATGTGATTTCAGATCCTGCCAAAGTTCCCTCCTTTCTTCCTTTGTGTTCTTTGCATAAACAAAAGAACAAAATATTTCTTCCGTATTTCCTTCCATCAAGATAGCACAAGTGATTACCTGGCTACTCTTGAAACAAGGTGTAACTCTAACCTTCGGGTGCCATACCACCCAAATCCTTCCCAGTCTATTATGTTCATAATTAGATAGAAAGGACCAGTCTCCAAAAACTTTCTCAGCTAAACGGTTAGCCTTTGATTCTTTTACCTTCGTCTCCAGTAGGCAACCAAACTGGAACGATTCTTTTCTGATCCATTCTCGAACAACAGAGTGTTTAGATTTTTTATTGAGTCCTCTGATGTTCCAGAAGAAATCAGACATTAATAATTCTTGCGAGTGGACTTTTTGCTCGAAGCCGGAGGGGCGCCCTCCTTTGCTTTCTGAGCGTTTTGATCAGATAAAGATCTGTGCTTATCTTTGGAGTCTCTCGGACGAGACCTCCTTAGGATTACCACATTATCTTCTTTCTCCTTTTTTTGATTAGTCGCTGGTAAGGGTGCTTCCTCCACTTTCGCACACTCCTCTTCTCCCTCCTCTTGATCATTAGTTTCTGGATCAGTAATCTCCTCTAGAATATTCTGATCTTTAATCTCTTTATCATTTTCATCCTCTAAGGCCAGAACTGAGTATCTTGACGTCGTAATCACTTCATTCACCTCCACACTCTTCATTGGTGATTTTCTTGTTTTCCCCGGGGACACTTCAGACCACGTCTGCTCATCAGCTGAATCTATTCCATTCACATTCTTTAATAACCGAGAGTTCTCTGTATCGGCTAAACCTCCGATCTCATTCATTACCTTTGTTGGTTGTTTCTTATTTTCCAGCTGGTCAACTATCGGTTCATCCTTATCATTTTGTTTGTCCGACAAGATTTCTTCCTTTTCTTTTTCTTTGCCCTCGTCATCCACTCTTTCTTCACTTTGTTTTGAGGATGAGCCGACAATCTCTCCTTCCTCAATCTCCTTATTTATCTGTTCTTCTTGCACCTTCTTGGGAGCCAAACACGCTTCTTCCAAATGCCCCCACTTTTTGCAATTTGCGCATCTGGTTGGAAGTCTCGGGTAGATATATTTTACCAGGGTTTCCTTACCATCGAAGTTGAAGACCATCGATTTAGGAAGTTCCTTTGTGAGGTCTGCATTCACAAATACCTTTGGTAGCTGTAGATTGGTGCATTGAGCTGTTTCTGGGTGGAGTCTAACAGGAACACCCACTGGACTTGTTATCAGACTCAAACCCTTCCAAGAGACCATATTCATTGGGACATTGTTTAGGTGTACCCATAGCGGTATTGACTTCTCCTCAGGTTGATCTTCTTCAACGAAAGGAGACCATTTCGATATGACTACTGGAATACCAGCCAAATTCCACATACCCCGTCGGAGAATGTGTTTCCTTGTAGACATGTTTGGGACCTTGAACTTCATAGTGTTGGAGTTGATGACGTACACTTCAACCCTTTGAGATTTGTCTCCTAGAGTCCATATCTTGTTAACAATAGCATGTACCTTAGCGATGTGAGGGGCTTTATCTAGGAATTTCCCCATTAGAAATTCATCCCATAAGGGAGAAGCTTCCTTAACTTCATCTGGTACAGTGATCGAACCCACCCCATTCTTCATAACCACGTTAACCTTATACTTCACAAGGCCTTTCTGATCTCCTTGAACTGCCCGGATCCAGTTGCCATATGTAGCAACTAACTCTTTTGGACCCTGATAGCTCTCCTTCGACGAATCAGAACTCGCCGGAGCATTCTTCAAAGAAATAGAACTCGCCGGAGCATCCTTCGACGGTACCGAAGCCGTAGTCTCTGTCGTTTTATCTTTACCTTGAAACTGTCCTTTGGGGATTGTCTCTTCTCCAGCCAAAGCAGAAGTTCGCATAGAGCCCTCCTCTGACGTAACCGAACCAGCCAGAACCTCCATCGGAGACTCAGAGTTGCTGTCGGCAAGCAGCCTCTGTTACGAACACTGTTTATAACAATCGCCAAAATAATCACCCTTTTGTTACTATTTCAGATCTTGACTTTTGTTATTATTTCAGATCTTGACTTTTCTCATCAAAATTATTTATAACTAATAAAAATGAGGGCTTAACCTAAAAACACGAGTCTGATCGTTTATATAAATGTACAGGTTGAAACAAGTCGTCTCTTTGCGTATTTAGGTCTGATTTGAAAGATGGGTTGCAATACGCCCAAGAACGCTCGATCCATGGGTATTGCACGAGATCGGTTGTTCCATGGGTGTACAGTGGTCAATCAAGTGTTGTAGAACTTCATGAGAGTCACAATCAACCGTTCATAGCTTTAAGTCATTTCTCTGTGGTTTTGCACGGGACCGATCGATCCCGGTTGGCAGAACAGTCGATCATGTGAAGTCATCAAATTGACATTTCTTCAAGAAAATGGCCATAACTTTTGATCTAATTGTTGGAATTCCTTCAAACTAGTGGCATTGGATAGTTAACTCAATTATTTATCTTCCGGAAAAAAATTGAGCTTGATCGCATGTTGGAAAATTTTTCTTCCATTGGTAAACATATGACGCATATGCAACAATTATGCATCCAAAATCGCTTGCACGATGACCATTCTGAAGGGTTCCTTGAAAATTTCATAATTTGTTGAATCACAATTTATATATAGAGCGAGTTTCTTGAGGATTGATGAATTCTCTAAGAAGTACATTACAATCTCCATCTATGTATCATATCTAGAGATTGGCATATCTAAAACAACAAACTCGAGTGACCATAGCAAACATTTAGGCATATGTGAAAAACTGGTTGATTAAACGTTTACACACGCACCAATTAACCTATTGTCCAAACAATACCACAGTTGAACAATATGTCGATGTAGCACTTTAAGATCGAATCCACAAAGAACTAGTGATCCATAACACTAAGAATACACAAACCTGGATAATCTAAGAAAAAAGAAAAATGTGATGAATTGAAACTAATGAAATAGAAAGACAACTAGAAGTAACTACAAGATAAAACAAGGAAAATCAAGCTCTTGGTAAGGTAATTGGTTGGAGATGATAAACTTCATACTTAGGATGCAAAACATAATAAACTAACAAGTTCTATAGGTCTAGCTAACATTCAAATAGGTTAATCCACTTCCGCGACAATAATCTCTAGGCTAATCATGCATCAAACATCAACTCCCATTGATCTAACACAATCAAGCATGCATAAATAACAAGTCTACTAACCACTAGATATCTCTAGCATCAATTTTCACTGGCTAAAAGATGCAAATAAAAATATTAGGTTACTTAAAACATTTCATTAAACACTCTCCGAGCGTGAAATTACTTATGATCTAGATTATGATTAGTTGAGTCTTATATATCAATAAACACATCTCATAATTAAGAAACAATGCTAATCTAAAACAAACCATCCTTAATCATCTATCAATCATCTTAATCTACCTAACTCATGAATCTAATAAGTGACCACTCACTAATCTTCATGAGAATCCTTAAACTTATGTTAAGTTTAAGACTAATCATGTTAATAAACAAGATAAATACTGAATCAAATGAAGTATTTCGTCAAAGATAAAAAGATCCAAGCTTTTACAAGTTTTATTAGAGAAAATGAGATAGATTTAGGTTTTTGGGCTCCAAAAGTATATATATATATAGGCCCTCCAAAAACGAGATGGGTCAATCCAAACCTAGGTCAACCGGATAAAAGTGGATAAAACTGTAGGGAAATGATGGGGTCGCTACGGTATGTTGCTAGGATACTTATAATTTTTTTTGGGGGGGGGGGGGTTTCTCGTTGCAACGTGCTCTGGTAGCTATGCACATCACTACAAATTTACGGTAAATTCCCTAGAGACCAATTGAAATTGCTAAAACTTGGTATATAGGACACTTAGTCTGGAAAAACTATCTACACTTCATTCTTCGGAATCTTCTTCACGACATGATTGATATGCCTCCAGTAAATCGACCATAACTCCTTCAATAAAACTCCATATGACTTGCAACCACCTTAATTTGAAAGCTATCTCAATTTTCTATGTCGTCCCAAAAAATGAGATTAAAATTTTTTTTTTAAAAAACCTTCATCCATGTTGATATTTCACTCTTCTGACTCAAAAATCTCCAATCACCTCCAAATTCAACAAGAAACATCTCCAATACCTGATTATTACAAATGCAAATGTTATGCACCTAAATGCTTCTAAATGATCATACTAGGACCCAAAATTTTATCATCAATGACTTTTTTTAATTTCGAGGCATTGTTTCATATTGTATTTTATAAAACTTGAAAAGCAATATTTATATTCATGCTTGAACTAAGGGAATCTAACCATATTGTAATTAACAACTATTTGAGTAAAAAGCATATTTGGAAGCTCATGTTAAGCTAAGCATGTGCCACATTATTAGACAGATTTATGCATGCTAGATATAATGTTCTTTTGCCAAGGATACATAAAATCAAAAACTCGTTTATACACAGATGTTTAAGATGCGTAAGAGAGACTATCAAACAACAAACAACACAATGTCTTGAAAATGTAACTTAAAACAGGTTTCATCACATTACTCCAACGTTACTAAACATATCAAAGAGCCTAAAGTTGCATTCCTTGTGTGCAAGAGAATTTATTACATCAAATTTGATTTAATGATAATAATCTTCACATTCTTAGAAATCAACAACGACCACTTCACAGATGGCAGAGCGTCTTGGAATTTCAGGAGTTCTTTGAAAATATCATAAACTATTGAATCATGGTTCACATTTAGAGTGAGTTTCTTTAGGTTTACTGAACTCTCTAGAAAGTACCTTACAAGCTTCATTTCTGGAATATGTCCCCAAATAGCAAAATCAACAAACTCAATAGATTATAGCAAACACTTAGGCACAAATGAAAAATGTATTTGACTCATCTTCGTGGAATGCATTTCCTTATCATTGTGCAATTCTTAAGTTGAAAAGAGAGGATTAAAACACAATTAAAGAGAAGATGCTTTAAATCTTCATAGGTATGAAAATATGGTTGATCATTACCGGTTAGAGGGATTTTAAATTCGGGCAAAGCTCAAGAAAAGTTGGTAACTATTTTAAAATAGATACACAAGTTTTAACATCCAGATGGGAAAGTAGTCAAACTGAGCAATGGTTCTAGTTTGAAATAGTGATCAATGATCTGAAACAACCAGAAATTATGTATATATTGTTGTGTTAGAAACCTTACATCATTGAAAATGACCATGTATCATATATGATATACCTTGAAAGTGAACACAAATATGTTCATATCCCAGACCGTCGAGATCCCAGGCAGAAAAATTGCGGACGTGACTTATTGATGAAACATTTGATTCGTCAAAAGCCTTCAAACCAAAGTTGAAAGAAATATCTAGCTTCGCATTGGAATCTATATTCCTTACTATAAAGCTTTTTGATACACCAACATTGATTCTCATAGAGTATAGTAGAGGAGCATCAATCACAACTTAAGGAACATAACCAAACTAGAGAGAAGAACTTCGTAGTAAATGGAGAGAAATTCGTAGTAAATGGAGCCTCTTCAGTGACCTAAAATGTCCCAATACACTTTTGCATCATTTCTTAGTACATCAATCGTGAAGTTTTCTAGGACATGACAAGATGAGACAAGTCTCTCCAAAGTGATCTCATTGGGATACATGTTGTTGTTTAGATGCATAGTATTCAAACAAGGTAAGGAAACTTACAAACTTTGTATCAACCAAGGTTAGCTGAAAGAGTTTTAAGAATACCAGTGTCTCACAGACATAAAGGCTTAGGGCATCTTATGAAAAGAAGACCATCCTCCAGTATGGCGGACATATATATGCATGATCTTACGTTTAACTAAGGCATCAATCTTTGATGTGAGATTAGATGCATCATTATCACAATAGTTAACTTGAGATTGTGTATGATGAAACTCTACTTGAATCGACATACTTGTCACCAAAACTCATAAAATCTTTAAAATCTAGGAAGTTCCAATGTGACAATTCAAAATCCAAAACCAGAGATTCTTCCATCTGGTAGATAAAACGCATCTTCCAACTGCTTCTTTTGCGAAGAGAAGAGAAATTATCTAACAAAAAATGGATCAGGTAATTGGCTTATCATATCTTCTTTCTAACTGCGGTTCAACCCTTAGGAACTTGCATGTTTAACTTTCCTTCTATCAAACATGTCTTTTCAGGAGTAGAAACTAATCTGCTTAAAGAAAACTGAAAACAAAAGTTGTAGAGAGACAACCAACACAAATCAAATATCTCCTTAAGTTCAAATTCTAGAGTGAGAGAACCTTTACCACAATCAAACTTCTAGAGAGAGAACCTAGGGTTCTTAAAGGTCTTTTGATTTCACAATAACAAAAGGAAGAAAAGCCTACAGTTTATTTGGTCATGGAATGCAATCACTTGACAGAATTGTAGGTCTTGTTGTAGCCGCGACGAAAAATGTAAACACTTGCTTAGAAATTAGGTGTTTATATTTGTCACTAATGAGTGTGTTTTATTTAGACTGAAGCGCAACAAGAACATAAAACCCTAATTAGTTTGGGTCAAGTTAATTATATGTGGGTCGTAATTTGACATGTCTATGAAAAATATAGTTTATTTCTTTTTATTTAAAACATTTTCTATTGTTTGTTAATTGTTTTCAACATTTTTTTTGCATGTCAAAGTTTTACAGACAAAAAGACTCATTTATGTTCAGTGAAAAATGTGTATGCTGTTAATTATGTTTCGGTATAAGCATTTTAAAAATTATTTCGATATCAGCCAAGACTCAAACATTAGTACGCATTAGAATTTTATTTTATTTTATTTTGAAGAAACGCATTAGGATTTTCATGTATTTTTTTTTATTCATCCTCATGATCGAGGGAGATACTCAAACACAAACCTTCTGCAAGACTAGAACATTTAAAATATATTAAGAAAAAAGAAACTACAATATTTTTCCATGACTTAGATAAAAATATTAAAATGAGGTTACTATTGACAACAAAATGTCAAAAACAACAACAAAAAATGCATATGCAGATCATATCGTACTAAATCAAATTTAAAAGAAAAACAAACTCATATATGAACATTCAGTTTGACTTAAAAAGTCGTTTTACAGAGACACAAATAGAAAGACATACTTTGTATCAAATCCAAGCTTATACGAAAACAAGTATCAAAAACATAAGAAAGGTTAATGTTATCGCTAAGAAGCCTGAAATAAATTCACACATGATAAACAATGTTCTTTGTCAACTAAAGAAAAAAAACCTCACAAATGCTAGAGCATCTTGGTATTGCAAGGAGTTCCTGGAGAATGATATACTTTGCTTATTTCCTATAATGGTTGTCAAACCTTAGACTAAATTTCTCTTGGACTCTTGAATTCTTCAAAAAGTATCTTACTAGCTCTATTTCTCCTTCATATCCAAATATTGGACTTTTAAACTCAACAAACATAAGTGATAATATCAAAGACGGAGGCAAGGATGAAACATCACATTTGGTTATCTATTCTTCCTAGTACGATCAATCAATTCCTGTGAGAGTAAATTAAAAATACAAAGGTAAACATGTTAAGTATGTTGCATATATACAATCTTCACAAACAATATAATAGAAGAGGTTAGAGATATTCATTACCAAGATGAGAGATTTTAGGTTTGGGCAGCTCCTACGAATTATTGGCAACACTTTTAGATCGAACATAGAAAAGATAGCGCTCAACTCGGATAGGTAAGGAAATTGGAGCTGAGGTTCTAATTTCTTGATGACCTGATAGCAAAAGTAAGAGACAACATTAATTAATGAAGCAAAAAAACTTATGGAAAGAATATTTATGTACTCGGATATTTGCAAATGTATATATACCTTAACAATAACATCACTAATGACTAGACACCTGGCCCTTGAAATATTGGCGAACAAATTGCGAAATATGCTTCTCTTGGATGAATCATATGCATCCAAAACAGTGATTGTACCAAGCGAGATATCAATATCTACCTTGGGAGTGAAACCTAGATTGGTAATTTTGAAGTTCTTTGTTAAGTAACACTTAATCATCAAAAACTGGAGCAGATGAGCATCAATAAGAACTCCATTTTGTAAAAACTGATTTTTATAGACTATCTTCAGTGTCTGTGAGCACACTTTCAAAACGCAAGACGTATTCGTCAGAGCTCTTAAGATGGTTAAATCTTCCAAAAATGGAGAGCCTGAGATAAGTTTCACCAAAGTGACCTCATTAGGATATTTAACATATTCTAACTGCATGATCTTCAGACAAGGTAAGGAAACAACCTCTAGATCATTAACCATGTATGCCCCATAGAGACGTAAGTGTACCAGTGTTGCACATGTATACAAGTTCGGAGGTTTCTGAACTGAAACCTTGAATAAGTATGCAAAATGCACATCGACATGTCCAGTCTTATGAGTGATAGCAGCATCTATCCAAGGGGTGAGATAAGAGCTGTCATCAACATCATCAAACCTGCGAATACATAACCGGAGTTTGCGTATCAATGATACCTTGTGTTTATCGAAGAACATGTTGGTACAACTTACAAAGTAAACGAAACTGGAGAATGAGTGAGAGTCTAAGTCCAAATCAAGAACATGTTCCCAAAGACTTATCCATCTTTTGGATAAAAGACTTGTTCTTATAACGTCCAATGTAAAAAGATGAGTAAGGATGTGAAATATCACATCATCAGGTAATTGGCTTATCTTCATGCGACCCGTTGTCACAAGTTTTGGGTTTCTTATTTCTACCCACCATTTGTTTCTCTTCAAATTAAAACACAACTATATAATCTGCATCACCAAAATGTAAGACCTAAAGTTCATGGAAAGGACTATATGGATTTTGGATGAATTATGAACAACATGTCTTCTAAGCAAAGTCTTTAACTAAACCAAAAGAAATCCTTATACAGCGATCAAGAAGATTTAAGGATATGATAAGATAACTGATTCCGAAATCATAACTAAAGAAAAACAGAGAGATGGAAACAAATCTGAAAAAAAAAAATCCATAACAACTAAGATCCGGCTAGGTTTTCTGAAGACTATACTAACACGTAGAAGGAGAAGAACGCACCACAATATTGGCCGATGGGACTTAAACCTCTTCTTCTTCCTCCACGATCTTGAGCATGCTTTTCTTATATCTTTGTGGGATATATATATAATGTGTGTATTGAAATAAATAAAGGGATGACCAGAAGAAGAAGATGGTTGATGATCCAAGGATAAGTTCATCAAGAGAAGCCAATATGGTTCTGTTTGTACAGACTTGGATCACAAGCAATCTACTATGACCTAACTTGCCTTGGGAGGCAAGGTACTGATGGGAACACGAGCTGAGGGTCTCCAGAAGCTAAGGAAACCGTTGGTAGAGGGTTTGACCAGATTCAAATTCAAATATGGAAGAAAGTCACATGTTAAGCTTAAGGGGGAGCTGTTGCTGGCCTGTCACTTTCACTCATCAGAACTGGTCACTATCTCTCTCCTGTCCCTTTCTCCTCCTCTGGATGTGCCTCCCCTTGGCTGTATCCCCTTTGGACTCTTCTCATCCCTACAGAATTATTTGTTTATATTTCCTTGTTTTAGTAATTGTTTATTGTAAGTGATTGTCTATTTAAAGACCTTCCCCTTTCTTGTAACACTTATCAGAATCAATAGACAAGTTTCTCTCTCTAATTTCGTGTGCTCTCTCTCCCTTTCTTGTGTCTAAACAATATTCACAATGTAAGGAGTTAAGTATTATGGTTTATAGGCTGCCTTAGCTCTTTCTCTCTTAAGGCAGCCTAATACTTGTCAAACTCACTCGAAACTCTTCTTTATCTATTGTATTAAACTCTAGCTTACTGATTCTAAATCCTATTTATCTAAGTACGCAAACTCTAAGTGTTGTGTTACTTCTCAAGGATAGATTCATACTAGAGAGTTTCTGCTTCATATAACCAGTTTACTATCTAGGATTCTTGGTTATATAGTAAGCTGTGTATGAGGATTCAATCACAAGTTGGTTGTCTCTTCCCTTAAATGGTGAGTTCCTGTTGTATGGTTGAAGAGGATTCAGTTACAAGTTAACTGAATATTCTCTTGACATGAGACAAAAACTCATGAATTCCAACATGGCATCAGAGCTTTGTTGCTCTTATTTGGGAATAAACTCACCTCTTTTATCTCTGTTTTGTTTAAATAAATCCTTTCTCTCCCACTCTGATATTGTGTTAGCTTGGTCAGTACTTTTTAGTATCTTGAATCAAGCTTGAGGAAGAGAAAGATTTCAAAAATGCTTCACCATTATGCTTTATCCATTGGATAATAGCTTTCTATTAATGGAGCATCGCTTTGACTAGTGGACAAACTGTTTTGATCCATTGGATTCATTGTTGTCTAAGCCACAGAAAACACTTGTACATGTGTTATTCTGTTGGTTCTTTTGTTGCAAGCGCTGGAAAACATCTGTTCATGAGTTATTCCAGTGGCACATGTCTAAGATCAGTGAGCAAATTAATTGTTCAATGGTCCATTGTGTTTCAGCTAATAAAGCACCAAACTCTTGATGAGTATTGGATGCTCCAGGCTGTTTATGCTTCCGCAAAACTCAAGAAAACAGAGCAAAACTCTTTCCATTAGAACTCTTGAGCAATTCTATATTCTATATTCTCTATTCTCTCATTCTCTAATTCTCCAGGTTACTTATTCTCCATCATTCTTCCATTCTCTGGCTACTAATACTCTGGTTACATCATTCTCTACTCTCTACTTATACTCTGGTTACTTATACTCTCTGGTTACTTAAATCTCTATTCTCACAATCTTGTTTAGAATCTGCCTAAGGGTGTTAAACTGTGTTGAAAAAATTGTCTTACTTCTGCCCTTAGGAAAATTAATTGTCTTGTTGCCTGAATGCTTAGTCTTGATGATTAGGATTCAGAGAGTGTTTCTGGGATAGAATCATGAAGATATTTGTCCATTGCTTGCTGTACTTGTTCTAAATGTGTTTTAAAGATCAGACTTGGTGAAAACCATGTTCTGGTCTCTTGTTTGTCTACTGATGCATGTGTCTAGTTATTGTTTCACAGGTTGCCCATGTTGTTCAGAGCCTACACATGATGTATATTCCTGACCATGGAGATTGCCCACTGCCCATCAACACTTTGGACACTGATTGTGTCCATTAACTTCCAATATGGTTGAAAGGACGAATGGAGCAGTGGAGAGATTTCTTAGAAGTGACTTACCTGGTGCCAAGAGGGTGACAGGATGTACACTCAAGAGAAAAGGCCACAATTCAAGCCAAGAGGGCTGTGGCAATTCAAGCCAAGAGGGCTGTGGTCTCAAGGCATTGGTGATCATCACTGGCTCTCATCTTCCAAGCTTGACCACATACTCTCATTCTCAGGTCAAGCTTGAGGAGGGGTCTTAAAATGAGAAGCCAATGTCCATTCTTCAGAAACTTATGCAAGGGAAGTACCTAAATCTATACTCATTCTTATGATTGATAGGTTTCTCCCTTGAGAATTGATGCATGTGTTTTTGCATTGTTTGAATCAGGTACCTATTGAGCTCATGAACAAGGTAGACTTGGACTCAACCCATGATGAAGGCAAGAAGCCAAAAGAAAGGGGGAGACAAACTCTGACCACAAGAAGAAGCTCAAAGGTGTGATGAGTGTGAAGCAAGGAAGGCATTGGTGCCTACTTGCCATTGAAGAAAGGCCATGATCCAGAGTCTAAGGAGTCCATGAAAATAATCTTAAGCTCCTTAGGCTCACTGGCCAATCCCTAGGCTGAGGGTAGTTGCACTCTTTTTCCCTAAGTGATGGTTTTATCCCTAAAGGTTTTCCACACTTAGGTTTTTAATGAGGCAAGTGCTCTCAGTTCCAAGCTTGTCCAAGGATCTCCTATGGTCAAGCTTGAGGGGGAGTATTGAAATAAATAAAGGGATGACCAGAAGAAGAAGATGGTTGATGATCCAAGGATAAGTTCATCAAGAGAAGCCAATATGGTTCTGTTTGTACAGACTTGGATCACAAGCAATCTACTATGACCTAACTTGCCTTGGGAGGCAAGGTACTGATGGGAACACGAGCTGAGGGTCTCCAGAAGCTAAGGAAACCGTTGGTAGAGGGTTTGACCAGATTCAAATTCAAATATGGAAGAAAGTCACATGTTAAGCTTAAGGGGGAGCTGTTGCTGGCCTGTCACTTTCACTCATCAGAACTGGTCACTATCTCTCTCCTGTCCCTTTCTCCTCCTCTGGATGTGCCTCCCCTTGGCTGTATCCCCTTTGGACTCTTCTCATCCCTACAGAATTATTTGTTTATATTTCCTTGTTTTAGTAATTGTTTATTGTAAGTGATTGTCTATTTAAAGACCTTCCCCTCTCTTGTAACACTTATCAGAATCAATAGACAAGTTTCTCTCTCTAATTTCGTGTGCTCTCTCTCCCTTGCTTGTGTCTAAACAATAATCACAATGTAAGGAGTTAAGTATTATGGTTTAGAGGCTGCCTTAGCTCTTTCTCTCTTAAGGCAGCCTAATACTTGTCAAACTCACTCGAAACTCTTCTTTATCTATTGTATTAAACTCTAGCTTACTGATTCTAAATCCTATTTATCTAAGTACACAAACTCTAAGTGTTGTGTTACTTCTCAAGGATAGATTCATACTAGAGAGTTTCTGCTTCATATAACCAGTTTACTATCTAGGATTCTTGGTTATATAGTAAGCTGTGTATGAGGATTCAATCACAAGTTGGTTGTCTCTTCCCTTAAATTGTGAGTTCCTGTTGTATGGTTGAAGAGGATTCAGTTACAAGTTAACTGAATATTCTCTTGACATGAGACAAAAACTCATGAATTCCAACAGTGTGTACAGTGCTTTTGTTTTAATTAAATTCTGCTATATTTGGGATATAATAATTTATGATTGTGCTTTATGGATGATTCTATCAGGATTAACTCATTTAATTTGTGGATTGAATTGCAAGACCTGTCCCTAGATTATATCTAATATATCAAACAACATTACTTATGAGTTAAGTATAGTTAATATTAAGAGAGGAAAAAAAGTTCGACCTTTTAAAAATATTAAATATACAAATAACATTGCCATAGAAAAAAAATTACATTGACTAGAGTTAAATATTTTTAATATCAAGAGAAAATGTATGAACGAGATTTGATAAGTCCACCAGACTTGTTAGATCAGTTCTCGCATGCGCCTAACAGCCTAGTTCAATGTGGGCTGTTCTGGCATTGAACCTACTCTCGTAGTCGTCCATGTCCTACTTTCGAGATCCTAGTTAGCTACTTTAGAATGCAAGCATTAATCACAACTCAGTTGATGAATATTAACTTAGCTAGCAATCCTGCTTTTGGGCTAATCCATGATTGCTATCATTCAACTCAAAACCTAGTTGATGACTACTCAGACATGGTAAAAGAAAGAATAATAATCTGAATAGAATGCATAGATAGAATATTTGGGTTCAAATACAAATATCCCTAAGGAGTTATGAATCTTCTCCCCTAAAACTGTAAAGCTATGTGGGTAGTGTCAAGTCTTGCTTAAGCTTGTACTTGCACTTGCACACTCCCTTGCTCTCAATACATTAACATAAATATAAAAACCCTAAAATCTCGGTCAAAACTCGTTCAGGGCATTCTTGTCTTTTGTCTTCTGAACTTGGGCTTTTCAGTCGGATGTCTGCGAGTTGGTCGTCGATCGATGGCAAGTGTGCAGCATTGATCGACCTTGGTATTTCATCATCGGTCGATTTCATGGTTATATCGTTGATCGACGACAGGTTTGCACTTCGACTCCTCAGATGGTCAGATACAGATTCTTCTCCTCTAAATGTTCCATAAGCTTCAAGTATCTCCATTTATCTCCAAAACGTCTGTAGACCTATAAATATTTTAAAACATATCGTAAACACACATAATGGATCTTAAATAGAGACTAGAACACGGCTCATATCATTACTCTTCTACTTGGGTTTTTGTCAAGTCCTTACGTCCGTAGAATCATGCTGAGCATTAAGAATTGCTATAGTTTTTTCAAATAGAAAATCCCTATATGGAAAACAATGAAACAAAACCACGAGAACTATAACAAAACAAATGCTCTTGCTTAAATCCATCAAACCCTCATCAGAACTAATAGCCATTAATTTCTACCTTATGTTATAGTTTTTTAGGGAGATTTTTATTGCTTACAACAGTACAATAGCCTAATTAGTATTGTTGTAGTGAGCACACAGGCTAGTGAGTACAAAACAATAGCCTAATTCATCCTAAGCGAGAGCTTTTGTTTTATTAGAACACAAGCTAGTGAGCACACAGGTTGTACTGTTGTTAGGCAGGACTGGTTTCTTCTAACAGTAGCTAGTGAGCACACAGTTCGCTGAATTTCTTCTAACGTGTAAACGTTCTGTTGAGTGGAGCTCAGGAGACACTTTTTCTTTTGCACACACGAGTGAATTAATGAAGTAGAAGATATCAAAACTGAAAATAGCAGAAGAAAATATTGAGAATTTAGAATGAACAAACCTCTTCAAGCTTCGCACAACAATTAACATCCCCAATTGTATAAACAACAAAATCATAAAAATATATATTACATAATTAAATGGACGAAACAATTAGCAGTATAATAGCAGCCCAAAAAGGCGGCACACTACAAAACAAGATGATTAGAATAATCTCTTCACTCCAAACATCGATCTCCTTTCCATAACTTGTTCTTGATACTTGAGGATCATCATAGCACTTCCTATTGTATTATTGTAAACTATACATGTAAGCATAATCAGAAGACTATCAACTAAAATGGCATAACTTACTTGACAATGTAACATTTTATCAAGCAAACAATTATGAATAATAAAACTCGCAGAGCCTCTGTTTTGAAGCTAACCACTATGTACTAAATGAGATTAGGTTCATAATAATAGAGTGTCCACTACCAAATCTCAGTTATGAACCTCCTACGATCTTCTAAAGTTGCTACAACTTAACAATTTTCTGTTTACTTAAAGAGATATAGATAATGTGATGAATCTCAATGGTGTTGTGAAGCAACCATGGAGTTGTTAGGAAGAAATAAGCAAAATAAATAAGATTGCCAACTATTGTTTTTAGCCAGCATTTGCGCCTGCAGGATTAGGAAAAACTAACTTCTGGTAGCCATTGACAACAGCAATTATTTGGGTATGGTTAATTATGTAAAGAGGAATGAAGAAAGAGGAGATCGTCGAAAAGAAGGTATATATAAAGTGTAAGCTTGAGGGAATGACAAGAGTTGCAGAGCTATCGGTTGTGAAAAAATAGTAATGACTCATGGATAATGTCACCGACATTACAGAGGAGAACCGGTGGAGTTCAAAACCCTTGAGTTCATACCGACAGTGATGATGAAGATAAAACGAGAGAAGAGATCTTAGATTTACATCATATTTGGGCCTCTACATAGGCGTTTTAGGAGATGCTTTTACAATCAAATACGGATCATTATCTTACTCGACTTTGGGTGTGAGAAATATACATAATATGAGTGATTGATGCTGAGATGTCACTTTATTATAAGTTGATTTTTAACTAGATAGTAACAAGGATACAAAAGCCACTACACCATTTCATCTTTATAATTCATACAAAATTAACCTATAATATATCAATAACCAAAAAAATAAAGAAAATACATATAATTAATATTTGATTAGTCTATCCATTAGTCTCTAATTTTTATCATTCGTAAGGTCTGTATCGGCTGCACAACTCACGTCTAACTTAATTTTGAACGCAGACCTAGATCTCAATCACTGTCAAGATATTGTTGAATTTTTCACTTTTCAGATAAATAATAGAATATATTCGGGACACTTGGCGTTGTGTATGTAATCCTATCAAGTAAAGCAATTTCTCTAGAGAATTCGACCAAAAAAAACATGAACTTTACACGAATTGCCAAAAGAAACCTGTACTCGAACCAGGCCAAAAGAAACATGTACTTTTGTTGACTTTGTTAGTTTATTAAGCAACTTAGCATTGACTGACCATATTAACACACCGTTAACTCACAGTTAAAACAGCGTTAAATGTTGGCGTTAAGTGAAACGACGTCGTTTTCAAATGAGATAAAACGACGTCGTTTTACATGATTTGAAAAATAAAAACAATTAAACCCTAGGGTTCGAACTCGGGTTGGTCGGGTAAAAGGGACAAGGTACTTTACCACTGTGCTAGTGACACTTTCAATGTAGTTACTAACACATTTAATTTTATTTGATACTGATTGAATATAAAAAAAATCTCTAAAAACTTAAAAAGATTTTTCAAATTCCAAAATATAAAAATTTCAAGAAAATTAATATTAAAATTAAATTATAAATATTTTTTTTGTTAAAAAGGAAAAAATTCCAATTTTTTTTAAAAAAATTTATTAAGCATTCTAATTTAATTTTAACATGTGGGTATCTTTTATGTGTGTGGAATTAATTTCAAATTTTAGCAATTCTTTTTAAGAAAATGAAAATTTTGGAAGATTTTTGATTTTCTTAAAGAAAATAAATTTTTAAAAATATTTATTTCAAGCATTTTAATTTAATTTTAATATGTAGATATCTTTTTATGTTTGTACAATTAATTTCAATTTTTAGCAATTGAAGAAAATTTTTTGAATTTTAGAAGATGCTTGATTTTTCTAAATAAAAAAAATTAATTTTAATTTCAAAATTAATTTTATAAAAAGTTTCTTTATATTTTTATTTTTTTGAAATTTTAAAGATCTTTTACATGAAACTAAAACAATCTCAAAAGAGAAGTCAAACCAATGCCCAATTACATGTCAAATCAAACCAAACCAAACTAAACCAACAAATCCAAGTTCAGATCTTCAGAAACAAGGCAGATGGTTGTGGTGGTGATGATGGTAGTTGTGTCCGTTACCGTGACCATGACGGGGATGAGTCTCCTCGTCGATAACCTCCTGAACATGCTTAAACTCATCAACACGACAAGGAATCGTAATCGGACCCGCGTGTTTGAATCCGTACTCTTCTTCAGCTTCTTTCAAGAGACTCAAAAACAGAGGATGACTCAAGAACATCAACGGAACCACGAATCTGTGTAGACCTTCTTCATCTCCTTCGTGCCCCACCATGATCGCGACACATCCTTTCGGAACATGATGATGATGGAGTATATGGAGATGGGGAACATGAAAGTGAAACTTGAACACCATCTGGCTCTGTTTTGGACTCTGTTTCTGTTCTTGATCTTCAGAACCCATCAAAAAGATCGAATCTTTCTTACAAGAAGAGTGAATGAAGACGGAGAAAAGCAGTACTTGTAAGTTTTCCGGCGAGGTGTGGATGTTAGAAGACGGAGATAGAGAAGGGCCAAGGATCGACGGCAGAGGAGATAGTGAGAAGAAATATAGAAAGAGATGAGTAGGTGAGAGATGTGGGGATGTTGCTCATGATATGCTAAGCATATATGTTATATGATGTTTTTGTGAATGACTTTGGAAACGGAGATATAAGCGTGTATATATACATTTTATGATCTGGTTCAGGGCTTTGCTTCACGCGGACACCGCTAAGGCCTTTTCTCCTAGTTAACTCTTTTTTTATTGATTAATGAGCTGGATTTGACGCGGTAAAAATTGCAGCCTTGTTAAGGGTTTACCGACTAAGGCTTGTTAGCTACTTAATGTTTTCAATTTGTATACAGCCATTAACAAAAATACCATAAGATGATCCTTAAAAAAAAATTCACAAAATAATTAAAAGAAATTTTATTAAAAAATATATATATATAGTTATTATTATAACTAACGAATCCAAATTTAGATTTAACGTTAGGAAAAATTGTCAAAACTGACCCAAAACTTGATTTGAATTGCAAAAGTAAACCCAAACTTAAATCAAATGCAAAATTAACCTAAAAAGCTATTGAAATTACAATCAACCCCTTGTGAACAAACAAAAAAATCAATTTTTGTTTCCGTTTCTAACCCCCGCAAGTCTTCTGTGTAGACGACTTAATTATAAGTATTATGGACGACTTACTTGTAAGTCGTCTATTATAGTATTTCTTAAAACTAATTTAAAAATTTTATAAAAAATATTTTGATAAGTAAAAAATTTAAATCATGTAATTAACGTATGTTTAAAGAGATATAAATTAAGATATAACAAAAGTTAATTGTTTTCAGCATAGATGAGTGAAAGTAGTGAGTCATGATATTCTTTGATTTAGGTTTTGCCAACATATGTTCTAGTATTGTATGTGTTCTTAGGGTTAGATTTTGGAAAGCATAAATATTTTTTTGAAAAATTTAAAATTGATATAGGTGTGTTTATTTCTGTGTATAGTTAACACTATTTAAGTATAATTTGATTTTATAATATGGTTAGTTAGTTAATTTAGTCAATTTAGTTTAGGGTTTAGGGTCTGGGCCGACTTACTAGTAAGTCGTCTGGTGAATATTTACGCTAGACGACTTACTAGTAAGTCGTCTGATGCACGTTCAAACTGGACCGAACCTTTAGTTTTACCATTTTACCAATGTGCTTTTAAACATAACCGAATTTTTTACCAGGCATATATAAGATTTTTTTTTTTGCTTACTGTTTTGCGAAATTTAGAAACCCTACCGTCATTTCTCTCAAAGAGGCGATTTCGAAGGCGATTTTCGACGATTCTCTGTAATTCATCATTCTCACCACTGTTCTCACCGCCGTTATCATCGTCATTCTCACAACTTTTCTCACCGCCGCTTCCCCTATTTCAAACCCTAGCGCCGTTTGTCTGTAAACCCTAGCGACATTTGTATGTAAACCCTAGCACCGTTTGTCTGTAAACCCTAGCGGCGTTTCTGTCAGAGGCGTGTCTATAAACCCTAGCGAGGTAAGTTAAAACGTTGTCTCTTAAGTCCACCGTTCTCACCTCATTTCTTTTTGGTTATCTATTTTGGCAGATTTATAACTGTTGTGTCGAAGGCGACTATGGCTTCTCCGAATTTTCAGGTATGCTCTAAAAATGTCTACTGGAAGTCTTGGAAGACTTATAATTAAGTCGTCTAGAAAGTCTTTTAGACGACTTAATTACAAGTCTTCAGCTGGAAGACTTAATTACAAGTCTTCATCTGGAAGACTTTCCAGACGACTTAATTATAAGTTGTCTAGAAAGTATTACAGACTTATAATTAAAATGTTATACTGGATGTTTGTGTGTTTGAGATGGTTGTCTTTCATTGTTTTACAGACAAAAAAATGGATATTCCAAAACTCCCCCGAAGGTTACATACATTAGGGGAAGAGCCCCCCGCAATGAAAGCTATTTCATATCATACGGATTGTTCGAAGTTGCATGATGCTTTAAAGAAAGCTCTTCATGGTGACGAATATGAAGAGCTAAAGGAGTCAAAGTTGGGAGTTTTCATCAAGTTTAAAGAGCTCGGATTTGCTTGGGCTTCAAAGCTGGTGCACTACATGCTCGGGTTCCAGCTGGACATAAAGAAGAAGTACGAGCTGTGGAGTCTAATTGGTCCAGAACCTGTGAGATTTTCACTGTTAGAGTTTGAAAACCTCACTGCTCTAAACTGCGAGTACGTAGAGGACCTTGAGAGACCGAAGTGTTCTG
Source organism: Moricandia arvensis (assembly GCA_905132765.1). NCBI lineage: Eukaryota > Viridiplantae > Streptophyta > Magnoliopsida > Brassicales > Brassicaceae > Moricandia > Moricandia arvensis. The sequence continues at coordinate 130,977 of CAJHQP010000069.1, read as the reverse complement.
TTACAAAGGAGATGACTTCTTTCTGGGGGATGTTGGGAGTTCATGTCGAAGCTGGGCCATCTACTGAGCAGAAAATAGCAGCATTTGAGAGATGCGAAGGGTGGTCTCGGGAGGATCGCAAGCGGCTCGGGTACCTTGCCATCTTCACTGGATACATTGAAGGGAGAAAGTATTCAACCGCCACAAGGGTTAGTCTGGCAAGGCTAGTGATGGATTTAGAACGTTTTGAGAATTATCCATGGGGGAGAGTCGCGTTTAAGGTGCTGATGGACTCTTTGAAGGGCAAAGATATTTCTGTTTGTTACACTGTTGATGGTTTTATACAAGCTCTCCAGGTATGGGTGTACATAGCTCTGCCGGAATCGGGTGCTAATTATGGTAATCTCATACCAAACAGACCGTCTCCACCGATACTGGCTTACATGGGTGGCAAAGGACGCAGATGCTTTAAAGATGCTATCTGCAGACAAGTATTTACTTCAATCCTTTACTCCCAAAATTAAGTCATCTGGAAAGTCATCTGGAAAGTCGTCTGGAAAGTCTTCCTACTGGAAGACTTTCCAGACAACTTTCCAGACGACTTAATTATAAGTTAATTCGTCAAATATCTAAGTTCATATCTTATATTTTCTGCAGACTATGGTGGTGAACTTTGTTGAGAAGGACTATGGTGAAATATTTCCAAAATGGGACTCTGATGCTGAGGACCTTCCCGCGGAGAATATAATTAAACTTATGTTTAATCAGAGACCGTGGAAGTGAACCATGGATTGCTGGGAAGTCACCGGTACTTGGGTCAATACAAAGCCGGTGGTTGTGAGTCCATCGAAGAAAACCATAGTTTTGGTAGAAGAAGAGAGTCAAAGACCACTGAAGAAAGCTCGTAAAGAGGCTAAAAAAGGGGCACCTGCAGAGGCTAAAAAAGGGTCACCTGCAGCAGAGACTAGTGAAGGGGCACCTGCAGAGGAGAGTGCAGGGAAGTTTGCAGAGGCTAGTGAAGAGGTTCGCACAGAGGCTCGTCCAGAGGTTACTACAACTGTGCTTGGGATGACCAAAGAGAACCTTGAAAGAAATTTCAAGGACATATTTGATGCCATGAAGGAAGAGTTTGGGACGTGCCTTAAGGAGATTAAGCATTTGTCGGAAAGGGTGGAAGCAGTGGAGAAGAAGGTTGGTATCACCAAACAAGGAAAAGGGACATCCTCTCAACCCACTACCTCTCAACCTAAAGGCACATCCTCTCAACACACTACCTCTCTACCTAAAGAAACTTCTCCCGGGGTTAGTGAAAGTATTAATGGGGAGAAGGATAAAACACCACTCGGTGAAAGTGGTAATGGGGAGAAGGATAAAACACCTCTGGATGAGAGTGTTAAAGGGGAGAAGGATAAAATACCTCTAGATGAGAGTGTTAAAGGGGAGAAGGATAAAAGACTTCTTGATGAGAGTGTTAACGAGGAGTCCGCATCTGAGAGCCTTGTTCTATTGGCCAAAAAAACAAGTTTCACTCCAGCAGAGAAACAGCAGCAGGTTGCTAGATATGAGGACAAGAGGGAAACTGCTTTGGCAATGGTCCGTCAAAAGACTGAGCGAAACAGGAAAGTTGCTGCCTCACAGAGATCTCCTTATACTGCAAACAAGAAAAGCTTTCTAGAGGCTGCAATCCCTTTGCACCACTTGACAGGAAGAAGTTGAAGGAGCTCGCCGATTGGTTGAAAATTGATCCGTAAGTGATTGCTTTTCGCATAATAGCTTTAGTCTATAAAAACTAATTACTTTTCAACATTTCGTGTTTGCAGTCATTATAAAACACCTCTAGACAAGAAACTACGTACAAGTTTGACTTGGTGGTATCACGTCCTTCGGACCCCCTAGCTTGGTTGGAGGATTATGTAAGTCGTCTGACAAAACTGATTACTAGATGACTTACTAAGTCGTCTGGTAAGTCTTCTACGAAGACAACTTACCAGACGACTTACTAGACGGCTTATGGTAAGTCTTCTACGAAGAAGACTTTCTATACGACTTATTATAAGTCGTCTGGTAAGTCGTCTTCGTAGACGACTTATAGTTAGTCGTCTGATATCTTCTGACTTGTATTATTTTATATGCAGCATATGGATGCTTGGATCGATGTTTTGAGGAAGAGGCACCAGGAGATGCCACACCTTTTCAGGAGCGAGAGAATATGCTTCCTTGATCATCTCTTTTCTCAACAATGGAGATTCAACTACCAGGATTTTAAAGATTCGAAGCCCGATGTCTATGGTTTAAGAAGAAGACTCCCTGGTGGGGCGTGGGCTTATTATGCAGGCCAGTTACCATCATTTTACCAGATGGACAAGGTTTGGGGGATGGATGTTGATGATATCTATTTGCCAGTGAACCAGAATGACACTCATTGGATTGCGCTGTGGATATCGATCCCTAAGAGACATATTGTCGTCTGGGACAGCATTCGTTCACATATCTCCGATGCAGAACTGGATGTGATAATGGAGCATTTTCTCCAGATGCTCCCTTATATGTTTTATGAGTGCGGTACCATTGATCAACGTGACCAGTTAACAATGGAGCCATTCACGTATAAGAGACCAACCAATATCCCTAAGGCCAGAGCTGGTGATTGTGGCGTGTACACTCTAAGGTACATTGAATTTCATGCTCTTACGAAGCCATTTAACCAAATAGACTTTGTTAAGTCCAACGCGAAGACTATGAGGGATAAGATAGCGATCGATATATTTAAAGAGCTTCATGACCAGCATGAGAAAGAAAATGATGACATTGCAAAAAACGTTGGAACATATGATGTATGATAGATTAGGATTTGTGTGTACTTGAACTTGATTTGTATTAGGATTTGTACTAGGATTTGTACTTGAACTTATCATTTATGATAGATTAGGATTTGTACTAGGATTTGTACTTGAACTTGATTTGTATTTTTAATGTAATTAGACGACTTAACATTATATTGGACGACCTAACAGAATACTGGACGACCTAACTGAATACATAGACTAAACACAAATTCTTAATACATGACAATTAGACGACTTAACATTATACTGGACGACCTAACAGAATATTGGACGATCTAACTCTGGATGTCTTACTTTAAGGTCTTGTGGAAGAATAAACACTACACTACTAACTTTAAGGTCTTCTGGACAACTCACTTGAAGGTCTTCTGGAGGACTAACCTTCTGGACGACTTACTTGAAGGTCTTCTGGAGGAATAAACTCTGGACGACTTACTTGAAGGTCTTCTGGACGACCTTCAAGTTAGTCGTCTAGTGGTTCCTTACATTGTAGTTTCGTATGACCAGTTCCCTTGGAATTTGAGCATCTATAAACCCTGTGTCGTTTCCTGGGTTTGCGTCCTCTCATCCTGGATAGCTCTAACCAAGATTGCCATCTTGATTTCTTTTGTCTTCCCGGACCACGTTTTACCTTCGGAGGCAAGCATGTGCGTTCCTCAACTTGTTGTCCAACACAAGGATATATATTTTCTGAGTATCCTACAAACAAATAATCCTTTGAGTATACTGGACTTACAAGTGTGGAGATATGCAAACTAGCATGTATTCTAGCAGCTATAGCATGAGAGCAAGGTATTTTCTCCACTGCATAAACACCACAATCACACTTTCCATGTTCCAAATCAACCACATAGTCTATGTTGCCACTTTTCACAAAGAATCGCCATCCATCAATTGGTTGAACCCTCATCGTATCCGCTATCTCCGATCGAACAGCAAGCACGTATTCAACACCACGACTATGGTGACTTGGGAGACTCAAAGCATCATCTCTCCTTTTCCAAAACCACTTTCCTAGCTTCTCCCTTATGTACTCCAATAGGAACTGAATAGGAAATCCTCTAGCTCGCTTCAGTGCGGAATTAATAGATTCTGCGATGTTGCTTGTTTTTATGTTGTACATGTCCCCCTGAGAATAAACCCTTGACCATAGGGTGGCATCGGCATCTTCCAAATACGTTGTAAGATCCGGGTTTGCACTCCGTATCTCAGCCATGTACCGGTCAAAATCTGAAACCGTATGGGCATAAGCAACACCTTTTACCAAGTACAAGAGATGTTTCCCTTTTATACTTTTTGACAATGTTATCTTGAAGGTGATAATAACATATTCCTCGGGTTGTCCAGGGAAACACCTTGTCACAAGCCTTTTTAATGGTTGCATGCCGGTCAGAGACTATCACGAGAGGTTGCTCATCAGATAAACAACTAGCCAATTTTGTGAAAAACCATTCCCAAGAAGGGTCATATTCAGCATCTACGATCCCAAAAGCCAATTTTAATGGCTGCATGCCGGTCGGAGACTATCACGAGAGGCTGCTCATCAGATAAACAACTAGCCAATTTTGTGAAAAATCATTCCCAAGAAGGGTCATCTTCAGCATCTACGATCCCAAAAGCCAATAGAAATATCTGAAAATTCTCATCTTGGGCGGTTGCAAGTAACATAGTACCTTCATACTTCCCATGTAGGTGAGTCCCATCCACCACAATGGCCCTTCTCTGATACTTAAAACCTTACCAGTAAGTCGTCTCTGGGAAATCAAAAATTTCAATATTTTATTAAAGCTAGACGACTTACCTGTAAGTTTTCTCAGGTTATTTTGCAATTCGAAAATAAAACTTAAATATTTAACTTTTCCCAGACGACTTAATTTAAAGTCGTCTAGGTAAAGGATTTACTTGAAAGTCGTCCGAGAGAAGCAAGGTTTGACCAGAATCTCGGAAAAAAATCTGGACGACTTCACTTATCCTGGACGACTTTCAGGAAGGTCCTCTACGTAGACGACTTCCAAGTAAGTCGTCTGAGAAAAGTTAAATATTTAAGTTTTATTTTCCAATTGCAAAAGTAACCTAAGACGACTTACAGGTAAGTCGTCTAGATTTAATAAAATATTTGAATTTTTGATTTCTCAGAGACGACTTACTAGTAAGTCGTCTAGGAAAAGTCAAAGATCTGACACAATTCGGTCAAATGCAAAACTAACCCGTTTATCCTAGACGACTTACAAGTAAGTCGTCTAAAATTTTTTTCTTAACAAACAAATTTGGACGATTTATAAGTAAGTCGTATGTTTGCTTAGAAGACTTACCCGTAAGTCTTCTTCAGCTAGACGACTTACAGGTAAGTCTTCGACGCGAACAAATCTGAAAAAAAATTCAATTTCATACCTTTAACTAGTGAGATGACTTTCTAAGCACACATAGTCATCTCCAACCACCCAGAACCTCAAACGAAAGTAACCTACGAAGAATAATATGCTTGAGTGGCTCTACCAAGCATAAAAATTTTAGAATCAAAAGCTTGAGTTTTTTGGATGAATATGGAGACAAAATTAAAGAGATGTTATTTTTTGTTCATAACAATTAGTGTCAATCAATTTTAGGTAGTGTCAATCAATTTTAGGTGCATTAAGAGTTTCAAATTGGTTGTTCATGGTGGTTGTGGTATTGATGGCAATGGCAATCTTGTAAATATTTGAAGATGATGAGGTTGAGAGAGTAAAAATGTCATTTTCAGAAGAAAAAAACAAGAAAAAAATTAGTGGCATTTTCGTAAACAATGTGAACATATAGGGTGAATTAGACAAAAGAAATGACAAAAAAGGTTAGTTTTGTGTTTGACTTTGAATTTTGAGTCAAATATGCAAATAACCCTTAACGTTATAGTGTAAGATTTTAAAAACTATTTATTGCACTTAAAGAAAAAACATTCCAACAGTTTTTTTTTTTTTTGTAAATGACGCTACACTATTTTTAGTGTTTGTAAATAACGTTCCAGTATTTTTCTTTTTTTTGTAAATGATGTTCGGGACAAAGATAATATTCCTACTGTTTGTTTATCAGTTTTCATCCAGAGACATAGGCTATATATGCGTTTTAGTGTTTACAAACAAAAAATATATATCTTAATTTATATTTGTATACTATATACGATTTAACATATTTTTTTTGAGTATTATAGACTAAATTTGTTTTACATCTATATATGATCTTTTAATGATTTAAGCGTATCTAACTGATTTTTATAACTATATTCTTTATGTAAATAATTAGGTTATAAATATTAAATTTACGCATATAATTTTTTCATCAAAGAACATAAATATTCCTTTTCGCAACAACATATTTAACTAACAAAATAAAAATTATGATGTATATCTATATATACTGATCGTATATGTTATCTTAGTACTATCAATTATGTAAAAAAAAAAGTGTTCTTGTTTGATCTCTTGTCATCTTAGTACTATCAATTATGTAAAAAAAAAAAGTGTTCTTGTTTGATCTCTTGTCAACCAAATTATCCAAAATTCGTTCATCTATTTGTATCGCTTATTTTCTTTAAAACTGATTAAAACAGATATTATAACCGACATCCACGGTATTATTGCAATATGATTTACCTTATAAAAGAGTAGAAGTAGTGTAGATATAAATATATAGATTATCTTACCAAATTATATAAATATATAAAGTTATTCCTTAAGATAGACAGCACTAGCCCCACTCGACCTCAAATTTTATTTCATCGTTGTAGCGATAACATCATGGTGGGGATAAGATTTTTACAGTATTACCTTTTAAGCGAAGATAAAAACGTAATAATAAAGTCCCCTTTGACGCTTCAAAAAGCCAATGAATTGGTTAAATAAATAAAATGTATTTGTGGGATTTTCCTCGAAGTTTATATATAAATAAAAGAATCCAAATGAGATTAAAGAACTGTATATTTCACTAGCCGTCCCTTCCTAATGTGTGACTACAGGTAAATGGATAATCACGATTAAATTGGTCAAACCTATAATAAAACCTATTCCGCTAATTGTAGAGATAAATAGTCGAAACATTTTAGATAACTACTCTCTATTTATGTTTGTTTCCGTCTTTCCAACACCTGCATGGGCTTAGTACTTTTCATGTACATTTTTTTGGTCAAGTATTTTTAATGTACTTATAATACGTAATCCTTTTGGTAAATTTATTATATATTTGACTTTGTATGATTTAAGAAGTCATATGGGATATAAACTTATAAAAAGAAATCACAAACCTCTATATAAAATTGAAATATGCCTAACGTAAGTGTTAAGATTATATGATCCGTTATTCTGTTCGAGAATATGCGTATCCCATATTAATCAGAAAATCATTTAATAGGCAATATATATATATATATGCCAATATCTAACAACATTCATCTACTACTCATACAATTTCAGGAAAGCTTTATTTTGACCTTTTTCTAGTTATAGAAAGAATATCGTTTTATAATTCTAATGTAATTTATACTTGTGATCAAATTGATATTAGGGAAATTGTCAAAAATACCAGTTTTGTTGTAGCAATTTTCAAAAATACTTTAATTATTTTACTCTTGTTTTTTAAGAGGAAAAAACGTACTTATAACATTTGGGTTAATTAATCTAAGACTTAAGGTTTAGAGTTAAGGGGTGGTGTAGGGTGGGGGGTAGAGTTTAGGAATATAAAATTTAGGATTCTAATTAATTTAAAAAAATTTTGCCCTTTAAAAATAGTATTTTTGAAAATGTCTCTTTAATGAAGGTAAAAATAAAAAATGATACAAGAAAAATGGTATTTTTGAAAATTCCCCTTGATATTAATTAGTATAATTTATCTTAAACACTATTAATAAAATATGTGTAATATTTATATTTTGATTATTTTTAACATGTGTGAAAAGTGTTAAAGTGACATTTTTTATAAAGCAAATACAGTATAAAATAATTAATAAATGATTTTATTACAAATTATTATTTAGACTATTAAAGATTTACAAGCAAAATATTTCGTCTGGTCACACAAAAACCAACTATTTATTGGTTAAGAATAGTTTTTATTACTTTTGAGAAGGATTTTGTACAAATATGTTTAAACCGAGAATTTATATAATGAAACACTCTAAGAAATTAACAATACATGGATGGTTTAGTGGTTGATAGTCTTTAGGAAAGTAAATAATCTAGGTTTAAATTAGTTTTACGATACTAAATATATGTGATTACATATATAGAACTATATTTTAAAATTTATTTGAATATCTTAAAAAAATGATTTATCCATATACCACACCTCGTTTTGAGAATTAGTCAAAACTTTTTTTTGTAGAACTGAAATATTCCAAGCTACTAAAGAAAACATTCCGAGAAATAGAGGCTTGCTTTTAACCAACCAACCAAAATAACGTGTGGCCTTGAGGCTTGAGAATGCGAGGTGGACGGCATTGTTCATTAGAACATGCTCATGAAATATTCAATTCCATCTCGATTGGAATTTGGAATTTTTGCAGCTTAGTGGTTAAGGACACTGCCCCATCATCATACATAGACCCAGTTACTATACAAAATTGCTGTCGTTTACACGTCAGCATAACATTAGCGTCCAAAATGAAAAAAATGGCCTTTGCCGAGTAAACGGATGTTGCGCCTTCTTCGGTGCCTGTAACAACTAGATGACATGTGTTGGTTACTTGGTTTATTTGTATTCATTTTGGTTTGCTTCTTATCCGGTTCATCTTATAATACTATTCGAACCAAATTTGGTCCGATGAGAAATTGGTTTTCATGCAATATATCATGGTTGAGTTTAGTGGTATTACATTGGGAACTTTTAATTAAGACCTGGTACAGGTTCTTCACGTCCACTGTCCACACGGTCTAGTTTAGTTTTGATCATTAGAACTTTTCCATTTTAACAAAGAGTAAAAGAAGGTTCCAAAGTTTGCGGACCAACCATCAAGTTGGCACGATTTTACAAACGAGCATATGCGTGACTAAAAGCCGTTGAATTACCAAGAAAGTTGGAATCATGTGCTCTTAGACAAATTTTTATTTTTTTTTAATATAAAAGCTAACGGCGACCTTTTCCAAAGAGTCCATACATGCCAGAGAAGGTAGAACTAAACGCATTTAAAGCCAAGTATCATTAGATTGAAGATTATTTATAATGACTAATTTAGTTTTAGTTTAGTTTTTTTTTGAAGTTCCAATAGAATCTAACCAAAATCAAGCAGAATAACTTGATCGATTTTCGATATGAAACCAAATGTTCAATGAACTATAACTCAATAACTCAATAATTTATATAAACATTCCCTTGCTTTAATTGTTGCCAAACCATTGAATAGTAAAGAACCAACCCAAATCACATAGGTTACATAAATATTTATAATTGTTTTATATCTAAAAGTTAGTGTATTAATATGGAAAATTGAATCTTTTAAAATTTACATGAAAAATTGCATGTATTAGTTTTTAAAATGATAAGTTGCATCTATTATTTTTGAAAAAGACATAATTCTTAAACTAATACATTTTAAAAATAAAAAGATAAAAACACACAATCTTTGACATTACAGTGAAAAGATACAAAATTTTAGATAGATAAATCATTTCATAATTTGGCAAATTTTTAAATCTAATTTTCAGTTTTTAAATGAAAAACACAACCTTTCAGACATTATACAACATATATAATCATTATACACTATCAGTGAACAACATATTCATTTCCATTCGTATTTAATTTTTTTATATCTATTATTAATACTTCATATAATTATTTACAATTTTTTTAATCAATGTTAGTATAAAAAGTTGCATTTCTTATATTATTTACATGAAAATTTGTATTTATTAGTTTTTGAAGTGAAAAGATACAACTTTTAAACTGATACATTTCAGTTTTTTTTATGAAAAGACACAATTTTTAGTAGTGAAAAAATACAATTTCTTGTGAAGAGAAATAGTCTTTCAACATTAATTGGATTGCTATTATTAATAGATTGGTACACAATGTTTTGATATGTATTACTTTAAGAGTTGTACATAAATAATGATTAAAACTTAATTTTTATTGATCTTGATTTGGAATATAAGTTTTGATGATATGAGATTACAAAATTTAAAACTTAGAAAATTTCTGAGAGTTTTTAGAGAGAGGGGAAAGCTTTCAAGAGAGAGAAGAAACCGCTCGTATCCTCTTTGTTGATAATGATTACATATTTATAGCCAAAATTTGTTTGAATAAAGTCTTGTAACGTGTCGTTTTTTAGTGGTGCCAAAACTTAGTTTAATATGTGTGTAGTCTTGAGTGGTGCCGATTGTTTTGAGTGAGTTGTTGATAGAAACTTTGTCGCTTTGCTGCAGAAGTTTTCAAATATACCTCATTTTTGTTGGACAAATATTTTGTTGGTGATGCTTGCATAGTCTTTTCAAAAATCATTGGTAGTTATATAGATAGACTCTGTACATTATTTTGTTCCCTCGACAGTATCCAAAAATACCTCCAAATCATACCGCACACACCTATAACATTTTTATCTAACAACAAAAATGAAATACAATATATGTACATCTATTTATTTATAGTAAACATGTTTTTTTTTTTTTTTTTTTTGATGACAAAAAAAAAAAATCAGATCCAAATTCTGTAAATATCTAAATACTTTTTTATATACATATCCTATTATGTTGTTTTCCATTGATTTGCTACTTAAAAATTAATTTAAAAAATCTAGCAACTAGCACATACAAAAGTGACTATTATGCAAAAAGAAGTTTTAACACTAATTAATACATAGTTTTAAAGATGTTATTTATGATTATAATTTTATATGAAATTATTCATTATATATTTAAAACTACATGAACAAAACATTTTATTATTTTGCTAATCTAAAAGATCATCACAATTTAACCAAAATTGAAACAGACGGATCGGTTAAACCATGACTTGTTCCTCAATCCAATTACGAGTTTTGTTAAGAACTATATTTGAGTTAAATCGTAAAATGATTAAAAGAACAGTCAAATTCGCCAAAACTCATGAACCAATTTAATATTAAAATTCAGGGTTTTCAAATTTTAACCAAAAGAAGAAAGTGTAAATAATAATTAAATATTTTACATTATTTTTTAATATATATCTAGCAGATTCTCCTAATAAAACGTCATTCTACACTTCTTGGTTTATAAAAATCCCATTTATCCCTTAAAACGAATGAACCACAGCTGCATACACTCTAACTTCATCGCATTTATACCACATCTTAATCAGCTTGTACTTAAGGATGTCAAAATGAATCAAATAGGTCAACCCAACCCATAACCCAAATGGGTTGATTGTTAATGGATCATGGGTCAACCCAATCCAATTATTAAATGGGTTGAGTTGACCGATGACCCATTAAATTACATGGGTCAGATGGGTTAATGGTTGACCCATCAACCCAACATCAATTTTAAGTTAATTTTTTACTAAAAAGGCATTTTCACAAATTTTTTTTTAATAGGCAAAAAACTTTTAGATTAATTAGAATCATAAATTTCACATTCTAAAACTTTACCAAACCCTCTAACTCTAAACCTAAGTATTAAATTAATTAACCTAAAGCTATAAGTGTATTTTTCTTTTTAAAAGATAAGGGTAAAATTAATTAAGATACATATGAAAAGTGGTAATAGAAATATAGTATTTTTGTCAATTTCTCTATTTTTAGTACACTTTTATATTATAAAGTCAAAATTATATTATTTTAAATAAAATTAGTCACAACTGTCGTTTTATTGACAATCGAAGATGTAAATAAAAGAAGAAAAAAGTCAATGCTTTTGATTTGTTCTTGGTGATCGATATGTTGCCATGCGTAATCGATTAATTTTTTACTAATCGATTCATTTTCAAAATGGAAAAAGCAAAGGTAATTTATCATAGGACCCTTGATGAAGGGTAAAAGTTTGTTTGAAAAAGTAGTGGCATTTTAAGTAATATGCCATGGTAATATAAGGGTAATAGATAAAAATGATTTTGTTTTAATAAATTAGATTTACAAATTTTTAAAAGGTTAAAAATATAATCATATAAATGGAAATCATTTTTGTTTTCAAATTCTAAATATGAAACTAAAATGTGTGTATATATATTTTTTTCCATTAAAATATGTGTATATTGTTATTAATTAATACTAATGAATAGTTTTAAATTTGTTATAATTAATCAAAAATTAGTCGATCAAATTAATAGTTTTTTGGTCAGAAAAGAAATTTATTCATGAAGATATTGAATACAATGTTTAATATGACTAAATAGTCAATTTTTATTGTTAATGGGTCATGGTTGACCCAACCCAATATATCTATTTGACTTGTTAACTCATTAACCTGTTAATCCATTTAATTTGTTAACTCAATAACTTGTTAACCCATTAAATTATTGGATCAAAAATAAACAGTTTATTTGGGTTAATGGACGAAGTTGTACTACGAGACCGTTAATATGTCAAAAGCAAATGGAAACCTCTAATGTTCTTTATCAAATAAAAGCGTAGAGAGAAGTTTATCTCTAAAGAGTAAAGACATCCATATGTTTTGGGCCACTCACTGAGAAGGGTGGCTTCAGATTCTCCACTCTTAACTCTGTCGAAAACCCATCTCTTCAATGGCGTTCACATTGTCCACCACAAAGACTTTCACCAACATAAGCTGCTCAAACACAACCTCCTTCAAGCCCCTCAAGCTCCCTCTTTTCTGGCCATGGCAAAAGGTAAACGCCTATGCATGCACAACTCTTAAAACATATACGTCTTCAAAAGGTTTCTCCTTTCGATTGTTGATCGATGTGTTAGGTCAAAATGGGTCCTCTGAGTGTTTCTCCAATGGGTTTTGGGACATGGGCTTGGGGCAATCAGCTTCTATGGGGTTACCAGACTTCCATGGACGATCAGCTCCAACAAGCTTTCGAACTGGCTTTGGAAAACGGTATCAATTTGTTTGATACTGCAGATTCTTATGGTACTGGTCGGCTCAATGGCCAAAGTGAGAGACTTTTGGGGCAATTCATCAAACAATCTCAAGGTACTGTCTCTCTTTCCTTTTAGTACAGTTTCGTTTGTCTTAATGATCCATGTTGTGTTTTGAGTTGTCTGAAACGTTACTGTTGTGTTTTGGTGATAAAACTAGCTGATCTTTTACTCTGATTGTGAATGTCAGCCTTGAAAGGGAAACAGAATGAAGTTGTGATAGCTACCAAGTTTGCAGCTTATCCATGGAGGTTAACTTCAGGACAGTTTGTGAACGCTTGCAGGTCTGTCTTTTGTACTTCTGCTCCTGGTTTGTTGGAGACTGATGATAAATGGATGTTCTTTTTCACGTTTCTAGAGCTTCTTTAGACCGGCTTCAGATAGACCAGCTCGGGATCGGACAACTTCACTGGTCAACTGCAAACTACGCGCCTCTACAAGAACTTGCTCTTTGGGATGGTCTAGTGGCAATGTACGAGAAGGTTGCTCTTAGTAATCTACTAAAATACACAATCTTTTTAAAGTACATTAAGCTTCTTGGAGAGTTGATGATACCGGTTCCCCTTTCTTAGGGGCTAGTTCGAGCTGTTGGAGTTAGTAACTATGGACCTCAACAGCTTGTGAAAATTCATGATTACCTCAAATCCCGAGGGGTTCCTTTATGCTCTGCTCAGATGCAGTTCTCATTGCTAAGCATGGGGAAAGAGCAACAAGAGATCAAGAACGTATGCGACCAGCTCGGTATTCGTTTGATCTCTTATAGTCCTCTTGGTTTAGGAATGCTAACCGGGAAATATTCCTCTTCAGAACTTCCTACTGGTCCTCGGTTAAGTATTGTCCAGCTTATCCATAATGTTTCTTGTTTGTAACTATGCTTGAACATTTTCTTGTTTTGTGTGACAGATCATTGCTGTTTAGACAGATTCTTCCTGGACTAGAGCCTCTGCTTGTAGCACTGAGAGAGATTTCGGAGAAACGAGGAAAGACTATGCCTCAGGTAATGTCTTTTTACTCCATATAAGATTCTTGAGGGATAGGAAATGTGACAAAGAATGTGTTTATTATCTGTAGGTTGCAATAAACTGGTGTATATGCAAAGGGACAGTGCCTATACCGGGTATAAAGTCTGTTAGACATGTTGAGGATAACTTGGGTGCTATGGGATGGAGACTTACAAGTGATGAACAGCTTCAGTTAGAATATGCAGCTCAAGAATCACCAAGATCGATGATTCAGAATATCTTTCAGACAAGATGATAGGACTAAGAGAAAAATGCTTATACATTTAGAGCAAAAGTCAGAACGATGTGTATAAACAGAAGCATTTAAACATCAATCCGTTCTAGCTATCATTCAAATCAAAAACTCATGTCTTTTATATGATTTTTTCCCAAAACCAAATCCACAGAGATGGAAAGAACTCACTTTAAAAGAGAGTTTGGGACTGAAAATGTAATGGACCTTATAACAGAAAATTAACGTACACAGTTATAGTGTTATCAACTTGTTACTTATCTTTAATCCTTTTTCATGAAGATTTTGTGGCTACAATTCTATTATAATATGCATGATTTACATTTTTCTGGGTTTTGAACTCTGGATCCGTCGATGTAAAAACATTAATGAGTAATTAGTCAAACCATTTCACTAGAAGGCTTCTGTGGCTAAAAATGTAAAAGAGAGTTTGGAACTCACTTTAAAGAGAGTTTGGAACTCACTTTAAAGAGAGTTTGAGACTCACTTTAAAGAGAGTTTGAGACTCAAAATGAAATGGAACTTATAAAAGAAAATTAAAGTACATAGTTATAGTGTTATCAACTTGTTACTTATCTGTAATCTTTAAAAGGTTTTGCACGAAGGTTTCGTAGCTACAATTCTATTATAATACGCATGATTTACATTTTTTTGGGTTTTGGATTCGAGACCTCTTGATGTAAAAACATTAATGAATCTTTAGTTAAACCATTTCACTAAAGGCTTCTACAGTTAAAAAAAAGAGAGAGAGTTTGGAACTCACTGTGAAAGAGAGTTTGGGACTGAAAATGTAATAGAACTTATAAAAGAAAATTAAAGTACATGGCTATAGTGTTATTAATTTGTTACTTATCTGTAATCCTTAAAAGGTTTTGCACGAAGATTTCGTGGCTACAATTCTATTATAACTAGGTGATTATCTGCGTGTATGCGTAGTGTGAAATTTATATACTAATAACTGTAAATTATTATTTTTGATCGTTTAACCATCATACCATAAGTCTCAAAATGTATAGTCATTGACCGTTAATATACGGTTGATGAGTAGGGTCATGTTTATTGATATTTTATTTTATTAAATCTATATAATTTACACGAGCTTCAGTGATATCATCTGGATGTTATAATTCACCATCTCACTTCGTTCTGAAAAATTATATTTTTGAAATAATTTGATCAAATAACATTTGAGATTCGCGTTTGCGCAGAATGAACATTAATTATGTAACATTAATTATGTATACAAATCATTTATACACATTATTATTTATTTGTGTTTATTTATGTATTATACAATAATAAATATATTGAATAACTGAAATGCGAGTAACTATTACGTATATAATTAAATTAGAATATCACATAAACAAAAAAACAATTTTTATTTACAATAAATTTTGATGGTAAAAATAATCATTTATTTATTTATTTATTTTTATATGGTATATAATTAAAATTAAATGATATTTACATAGATATATAGTATAGTTTAATATAAATATTTATTAATCGAGGTTTCTTATTCAATTCAATTTTAAAATTAACATGTTTATATATTTTATATATGATATATATTTTAATTTAAATGATATTAAAATATATATATATATATATATATATATAGATTTAATTCGAATATATATTAAATGGGACTTCATATTTATATGATTTTATGATTATTTGTTTTTTGTTATAATAAAAAAGTTAAGCCATTGATCAAAAGTGATGGAAGATACAAAAGTGGTTATAATTTTTTATTATTCGAATCATTAATTATCATATATTTGTTAACCATATTAGTTAATTTTGTAGCTTTTTCTCAGGAAAGAATGGAAAATATTCTTTCATACACTAATAATTAATTTGATAGTTAATTTAATAAAAGGTATAATATATGTTTAGATATACCAACCTATTTTTCTAAGAATTATACAAATCATTGTAGTGATAATACGTGGCTACCAAAGCATGTTGTAATTCTTCAAGATTAATATATAAGGGATAATAAATTTTCTCGAATATTTCACTCTGAAAACTCACGGATTATAAAGAATAAAACTATATGCTAAAACATTGATTTACAAACGTGATAATCTAATACATGTCCAATCAGCAAAATTATTTAATTACTTAAGTTATATAAAAGTTTTAGGAGTTAAATTATATTATATGGTATCGTTGGTTAAGTTTGAGAAATTAATGCGATCCAAAATCTAGTAAGAGAAAATTATTTAAATGAAAAGTTTGAAAAATTATCTCGTGTTGATACATTAGCATAATGGTAATCTTGTGAATATATTACTTTTTAAAGGTTATTTATTAAAAATGCTCCTCCTTTAATATATAGAGATATGCATGATTTACATTTTTCTAGGTTCTGAACTTCAAACCTCTTGATGTAAAATATTAATGAATCTTTAGTTAAACTATTTCGATGAAGGGCTTCCACCGCTAAAAATGTAAAAGAGAATTTGGAAGTGACTGTAAAAGAGAGTTTGGGACTGAAAATCAAATGGAACTTATAAAAGAAAATTAAAGTACACGGCCATAGTGTTATCAACTTGTTACTTATTTGTAATCCTTAAAAGGTTTTGCACAAAGATTTCGTGGCTACAATTCTATTATAATATGCATGATTTACATTTTTCTAGGTTTGAACTCTAAACCTTTTAATGTAAAGACATTGATGAATCTTTAGTCAAACCATTTCACTAAAGAGTTTCTACGACAACAAACAATTTAATAAAACAATATTTTTAATAATTTAAAAGAAAAAAATTGGATATCTTAAATCAATATTTAACTTGATTATGCTTAGGACCTGCATGGTCAGATAGGTAGCGCATCAATTTGCCTTTAGGATTGGATGGTTGTCGTAACCAATAATCCGCTTACAAACTAGACCGTTCTATGTTTTGACAACGGACTAGTGTTGACATAACACTCTTGTTGCTTAGTTCGTTAGACACTATAGCATTGTTGAGGGAAACATAAACAAAATCATCGATTGCTGTGTGTTTTTGCTCTGCTAAGCTCTCTATCCAATAACATTATTATTATACACCTACAAGGCTACAACTTGGCTACTAGTCTTTCAAGTCTTCTCTGTCCAACGAACTTAATCTCCTTATTCGAAAATCATTAGCTTCTCTTCTTTGTAATTTGGAATATCATTTAAGGACAAAAGATAGTCCCAAGAACATGCAAGTATATTTTCATAGTAATATTTAAATAAAAATACAACTAGTACATTATCAGAATATTTCTATTCCATATGCTTTGTTTGATGACATACGCGGTTACATTAATTTAATAGCATATCTTCTGCTTTATGTCAGTCAAAAAAAAAGTATACTTATTTTCTCTTTATTCTGTTACACTTTAACGACTCAGAAGTGCAACAAATTACACAATAAACATCATATTAATCAATTATTTTCAGTCATAGTTTATATTTTAATATGCTATAAGAAATGATTGCTTAACTTTTGGTTTGGCTAGGATCAAGATTTGATTTGTAAATCAAACATAACTTCTAATTGATCAAAAAAATATTTAGGAAAATCATTTTCTGCATTGTGATTAGTAATCACCACTTACACTTTAGTTTAATTGACAACTAGTCTCCATATAATCAGTCATTTGTGATAGATAATTGTTAATGAATGGCTGAAAAATTATCAATGGAAAAATAATATCCAATGAACTTTTGTTGTTCCCTTATCTAAAACATCAGACCATAAAATATATCCTAGCTTAAATGACATTTTGACTATATGTTTATAGTATTTAAGAAGCGATTTTCTCTGCTAAATTATATTTTAAAAAATTGGGTCGAATCAATATAACATGTATCTGCTAATTGCTACTATCTGTTTTATTTTAAATATCATTGTAAACTTTAAAATTTATTTTATTTTAAGTGTCGTTTTTTATAATTCAATGTAAATTTTTGATAGTTTTTTTCATTTTCAACCTTATTTCCAGCTCATTAATTAAGAGAAACAAATAAAATAGTATTTTGGTTAGGAGTATAATAAAAAATTTAATGATATTTTTAATATGTATAAAAAAAAATTAAAGGACATATAAAACGAAAGAGTATAGAGGTGTGACACATTTTCAATATCCAACCAAACAAAAACTGTTCAAAAACTGAGTATGCACCACCATAGACTTGTATTCATAGCCATGGTGCTAATCCACATTGAGTAGATGTAGGTCCATGAGGTCAACATTGGATGATTAGATTTGTCTTTCTTAGGAGAGATTAAAATTTTACTTGAAGATCTACCAAAATTAATCATGATTATGTTCCTTAAAAGTCCGAGACGCAATGAAAATCTTAAACTTTTTGACTTTTTAATCTCTTGTGGACACGTGTCATATCTTCTTTGGTCTCTCCCGATTTCATATGTTATCGCGTAAAAATCCACGAACGACGCCTAAGAACACAAACGACGACGTTTAGTCATTCAAAATTCACCCACCATATCGCGTGTAGATTTAATGCGCGTTCAAATTTAAAGATTACGCGCTAGTCCACGCGCCTAAAGTTAAAATCTTAAGAAAATAAAAAAAAAAAGAAATAAAAAAGACAAGAGCTGAAAAAGAAAGAGCAAAGTGGTTAAGATGGGCTTCAGTTGTTGTGTGCTTTAGCTTTGTTTCTTCTTTCTTCTTCATTTTCGGCGTGCTGAAGAAGACGCTTGAGCGGAACCACAGTGATTGATAGATAGTGATCGTGGTGAGGGGCAAATCGGTCATTTCCTTGAACTCTCATGCCGGATTCCCACTGCCGTTTCTCAGACGGCGGAGTCCTTATTTCCTATAAACAACGGCGGAGTTTCGGCGGTGGTTCGCCGTTGGTGTTACTTTGTATTGAAGAATGGCGTTGTTTTAAGTGAATATCTCGTAGATCTCTGATGCAAGACGAAGTCTTTTCGAGTTTTTTTTTTGTGATTTAGATTTAAAGTTATAGAGGGGAGAATCAGATGAAGGCGTTACGGCGAAGCCACGCTTCGACGTCGTCTGGAAACGCATCTTCTCCGTTACCTTCTTCCACTTCCTTGCCATCTTCTTCTTCTACTACTTCTTCTACTTCTCCTCCTTCCTCTAACTCTTCGTCTTCTTCATCTTCCTCTTCCTCCTCTTCTTCTTCTTCGTCGTCGTGGATCCATCTCCGATCGGTTCTCTTTGTGGCTAATCTATCGTCTCCATCTTCTGTAACTTCTTCTGATCGGTGAGTGTTCCAGTAACTCTTCAGATTTGGAATATGTAAATGGGATCTTAAGATTCTCTTCTTCTCTATTGATCCTGTAATTAGATTGGATCAAAAGGTTTCTATCTTTGTTCGGATTGTTTATTTCCTTTGCTGTTAGATTGATTTTAGCAACCAGTGTTGGTGGCTTTTAGCTTGACGCTTGACTTGGTTTCCTTTCTTATGTACAAGTCGGCGGAAATCACCGTGGTCTCGCCGGAAAAGAAAATGGCCTCTGACGCCGCATCAGTGGAGGAGTTTATTTACACCGGAGGGCAAGCTCCGTGACGGTGGAGTTGGGTTTCTCAAGAGAGTTAGAAGCAGAGTTAGTATTTTGAACATATACTTCTTTGATTCGTTGTACGTGTCTCTTTATGGTTCTGACATGCGTTTATTGTGTTCTGTATAGGGTGTTGATCCAAGTATTCGTGCAGAAGTGTGGCTCTTCTTACTCGGAGTGTGAGTTTTCTTTTGTTATTGTTCGCCCTTGTTGTGTCTACTCATCTTGAGATTCTCAACTTTTTTATGTATGGCAGCTATGATCTAAACAGTACTAGTGAGGAACGAGAAGCTGTGAAATCTCAAAAAAGGTTAGAAATGATAGGTGTTTTACTTTGATATATGTTACAGATATGGTCAAAGTTTGTATATATGTAACTCATTGTTTGGATCTCCAAATGTGTAGGAAAGAGTATGAGAAACTACAGAGACGGTGCAAGATGCTTCTCAAGCGCTGCAATGGAAGTACCCATGATCTGGAGGAGGAGGAGGAGGAGGAGGCAGACGATCAATATGTTAGGTTTATGGATGATTGCAAGACTCAAGGACCGATGAGAACTCAAGATGTGGTCTCTGCTGTGAACACTGATTCTTCTGACACAGACTCTTGTGAAGACAACGAAGATGTTCAGCTTCTTCCCTCTTTTGTATACAGCGATGAGAAAAAACCAGAGGAAGAAGACTGTAACAATAATACTTCTGGACAGAACAGTTCTCCTCCTGTAGTTTCTCCTGAGATCCAAGTAGAAATAACAGTACACGAAGATTTCTCTACGTGGCAACGTATCATCCGTCTTGATGCTCTACGTGCTGATTCAGACTGGGCAACTTACTCTTCTTCAACTTCGACCGCAATCACAGAAAGCAAAGCTCGCTGTTTAGCTGAGTCTGTTGGTTTAAAAGACTATGATAACTTAGAAACCTGCAGGCTTTACCACGCTGCACGTCTCGTTGCAATTCTCGAAGCCTATGCTCTCTATGACCCTGAGATAGGCTACTGCCAAGGAATGAGCGATCTCTTATCACCCATCCTCGCTGTCATCTCAGAGGACCACGAGGCCTTCTGGTGCTTTGTTGGTTTCATGAAGAAAGCTCGACATAACTTCAGGCTAGATGAAGCAGGGATCCAGAGACAGCTTGGTATCGTGTCGAAGATCATCAAGTCCAAAGACTCTCAGCTTTACAAACACTTGGAGAATCTCCAAGCCGAGGATTGTAGTTTCGTTTACAGGATGGTTCTTGTTATGTTTAGGAGGGAGTTGAGTTTTGAACAGACGCTTTGTCTTTGGGAAGTGATGTGGGCTGATCAAGCTGCCATTAGAGCTGGAGTTGGGAAGTCGCCGTGGAGCAGAATCAGGCAGCAAGCACCTCCCACTGATGATCTGTTGCTCTATGCTATTGCGGCGTTGGTACTGCGTAGGAAACTGATCATACAGAAGTACAGTAGTATGGATGAGATTGTGGAAGAGTGTAATAGCATGGCTGGTCAGCTTGATGTCTGGAAGCTTTTAGATGATGCTCATCACCTTGTTGTGACGCTTCATGATAAGATCGAAACTCTTTCGCAATCTCTCAGCATTTGATGAAAGTGAAGCCAGAAATGAAGTGCTCTCTACTACTGCACAACTGCACAAGGTTTGAAGATTATCGGTTATCACGGTTTGGTTCGTTGCCGTTTTACTTGCCCCTCAGCTTTTTTTTTCTTTCTGTTTTCATCATCACACAGACAACACGATACTACTATCTATCTATCTATCATGTTTATTGTAGTAGTACTAAGGAAGAGAAACATTATGGTGTCGGGAAAAAAAAAATGTAAGGGACTGAGCCTGATGCTACTGTCTTTTTCCACATTTGTGTGGAACATATAAGTTCAAATGTAGCCATTTAATTTCTCGTTTCCACATTTTAGCACCAACAAGCAATCTTTTATAGATTGAAAACATCTAAATCAACACACAAAAAGAAGCCATATGATACAACCAACGAAAAGACAAGCAAACATATTGATTATTGGTTCGTAGTAGTTTCAACAAGAATCATTTTTAAGGACATGGATGAACCAAACAACAGTTTCACAACAGAGAGATCAGAAAGAGTTTAATCCAATACAAAGCAAAAGTTGAAGACTCTTTGCTTCTACTCTTTCTTGGTATATTGACGGACAACAAGAGCAAGACCCAAGATCAAGATTGGGACAAGGAACTGGAGGATCTTGATGATGAACTCTGGTGTCTTGTCTTGGTTGTACGTGGGTTGCACTGGTGCAACAAATGTCCTTGTCGCTGGAACAGTAGACGAATCAATCTCGCCAATGTAGTACTTCTCCATCATGTCCCTTGCGGTGTCGCTGTGACCAACGTCTTCAAAGTCATTCGTAGCATCTTTCCCTGCAACAAACAGAAACAGTCATCGAACATATTCGATTGGATCAGAGAGAGAGAGAAACCAAAGCTATATCATAAAGACTTTTATCTTTAGTCATAATATAACCTGTTGAGGACAACAAAACCTCGTCGCCTCCAGGATGATCATCCATGAATGAGGTCACATCAAACACCTGAACTCGAGTTAAAAGAAGCAAACATGAAACATTAATGGACACTAACTAGATCAGCTTCAAGAACGCAAATACAATCAGAGTCATAATCAATAACTAACTATAAGCAGTAAACATCAACACCAAAAAAAAAAAAACTATTATGCTCCAGTGTCACATCGTCCAAAGCTTTTAAACAAATCAACAGCGCAAAAAAAAAAAAACACTATGTCGTGTAGACAAGAGGATTCTCAGACAAGGAGAGGAGATCTAACTAACCTTGCCGGAGATAATAAGCCAACAATCCTTGGTTTTGTTGTGCTTTGAAACTTCTTCGAAACCTAGAACCTTCTTCTCAGAAGCCATCTCTCTCTTCTCAAATCTACAATAATCAAAGGTTAGTAGAGTGACAGATTCAAATCTGAAATATGATGAGAAGAAGATCGTGATACCAAAGGTTGGGGGATCTTTCTGCTTTCAGATTCAGAATTGCGATAACACCTCATGGGGTAACCTTTCACCTACTTGAGAACTTTCTAGTATTAAAATTTTGAAAATTACAAAAGTACCCTTGAAATGTTTTGATAAATAGAGGGCAGTTTTGGTCCAAGTGTGGAGTTTGACTTTTTAAACGCAGATCAAATTGGAATTTGCTTCAGATCTGATTTATGGTTTATGCCGTACCAATGAAACTAATGTCCCCTCGATAGCAATATGACGTGTGGTTTCACTGTACTCTTTCACTAATTTCTTGCGACAAGAAAACGTAAGAAATGAGAGTTTAGCAAATTGGTGAGAAAGGGAAAGAAATCTCAAGAGATACTTGTCCTGTTAATTCTTTTCAAATTAATCTTATTCTGAAATCTGAATTACTGAGTTGGTGAATATAGAATTAATGATCATTTTATGGTTTAAAAAAAAGTTTAATAAAATGTTGAATTGTTGATCATTTTAATGATTATTTATTTTGTAACAGTTTCATGGAGTTTGAAAAAAAATATTAAAAATTATTTTATAACATTTTTAAATAGTACAGAATTTTAAAACAAAAAATTATAATTTCTGTAGATCTGAAACTACACGATATAGTACTAGTTTTGTTTCAACATCATTCCAACGTGAATTTGTTTACATTTTTTTCAAACATCACTCTAACATAAATTCGTTTATACACTAAAATAAAAAAATATATAGTCGTAGCATTGGGGTTCAATAAAACTCAAAACATTATATGAATTTATTTTTAAAATTGTTATTTTATGTAATGTTTGATAGAAAAATGTGGACTCTAGTTTTTTTTTTCCGTTCGTTATTGCAACAAATAGAAATGTGAACAATATATTGAAGACGTCTTTATTTGTATACACATTTATATAACCTCTCATTCTCTCAAACTCTATTTATTAAACTTGAGCTATTTTAATTACACATAAAGCAAAACTCATATAAAACCTCTATATTTCCAGTAAACTTAACCTATTTACTCGGCATGAAGCTCATACAGATGGGAGGCTTCACACCAGCCAAAGCAAGAACCGAAGACGGCAAAATCCAAAGCCCATCTCCACATATCAAACCGGAAGCAACCGCCGGTACCATCAAACCGGCCTTAACTTTATCCCTCTTGTTCCACACAAACACTATCAAACTCCCAACACACATGTCAATAGCAAAGTACCCTCCGACAAGAAACGGAACCGCCATAGCCATCGGCAGCGGAACCCACTTCCCTATCTTCTCCGGCGACATGTCCCTAACGAGATTCGCAGCCACGGCGAACGCGAAGAACCCGTAGCAAAGCTGCAGACAATGCTGAGGCAAAGCAGAGAAGCCTTCCACTCCAAGAATCGCCATGTTCCTGTATATCAAAGCGTAGGGAGCTTTATACTCTCCCTCAGGGTTCCCGACATCGAAGGCTTTGTAAAACAGGAAGAAAGTGAGAGGAGCCACCACGCAGCCTATCCCCGTCCCGATTGCTTGGCTCACAAGCATCGACCGCGGCGAAGTCAGAGTCAAGTGCCCTGTCTTGAAATCGTGCATTAGGTCGGAAGATATCGATACGATGGATTTTATCAGCCCGCATCCGACAAGACCCGCCACTACACCGTCTTGTTTCCCTGCCATCGCGGCTAAGATGAAGAGAGCGACTTTACCGTAGTTGTAAGCCATGTTCATGTCCGTAAGCCCTGCTCCGTAGGCGTTACTGAAACCTAGTGACGGAGCTAACATGTAAGCTACGACAATGAAGTACCATTTGAGCTCGGGGAACATCATAGGGATCGCGATGATGGAGACAACAGAGAAGGCTGCGTATCCAACTGCTGCAACCCATAGGGGGATGCTGTCTCTTACAAAGATCTCATCTCTTTTAAGTTCTGCAATAGTTTGTTTGTCTTTGTCCGAATCTGCAATAATATCTCTAATCAGATACGAATGTAATAGTTTTTGGTATTATATATGTACTTACTAGGTTTCCCAGAGTGGTGATTCTTTAACTTGGAGTATATGTTTCTTGCTGTGAACATAAGTATCTTGATGAAATGGTAAAGCCCGTCTCCGAGAATCAGTGAGATAGATACAAACACCTTGTAACCATTGAGACTCTTCATGCTGCTTTGAGGCAGAGTAGATGGGTACCAATCTCCGCTAAGACCTTTAATGAGAGGCCACATGATTCCCCAAGACAGAACCGCGCCGAAAAGAAGAGATAAGTTGACAATATGGGAACAGATCATTCCTGCTCCAATGTATGTCATGCTAAAGTCGAAGTAGAATCTGTAAAGTATTTTCAAGATCATCAAGATTCTGCTTTGATCAGCTGAGATGAGTATGAATAAAAAAACTCACGAGTTCTTCCAAGCTTGTAATCCAAAAGTTGGAAACTGAATGAATCCACACTCTGTACCACTGATTCCAGTGAAGAACCATTGAAAGAAAGCCCATATGAAGCTAAACGAGAAATACTTCACAAACCCAAACACTTGCTTCCTAATAGAAACATAATAAGCAAATAGTTTTATTCAAATCTGAAACTTGAGAAGTAGTTTAATACTTACTTGGCCATTTTATTGCCTTTAGAAGTGTGGAAACCATTGATTAAAACCGCGGTAGCTGTTCCACTCGGATATGTCAGCTTGTAGTCTATGATCATGATCTGGTTTACAAAACAAAGGCATTATGAAACTTAGCAATCTAGACCCAAACCAGATACAAACAGAGGTGTTGGGACAGACCAAACCGGCCAACCCGGGGTTAGTAGTTCATGCTTGGCCCATACTAACCCCAAAGCCAGGGGAAGCCTGAAAAGTTGTGGCATACCACAAAACATCTTAAACTACAACTCCATGAAATAGTAAGCTACCTTTCTTAGAGGAACCAAAGCCAAAAGACCAACAAAGCAAGTAAAGAACAAGAAAGCTGTCATCCAACCGATCCCAGGCTCTTTGGTGCTTCCTGGACTATTCCCTTCAGTGTGAGTTCCTGACTGTTCATAAGTCCTTTTGCTCAAACCAAGAAGGTATGAACCAAACCCACCTGCAAATCACACAGACCCAAGTTCAACCAACCAATCACAAACTTATCAAACATAATTAAGAATTGTAAAAAAATTCACCAAAATTACCTCCAACTGCAATGCTGTAACAAGCAACAGCACATGTCTGGACCACAGTGTTCTCTTGTTTAGTAAACGGTTTAGTCACAATCCCAGCTTTGGTAAGTAGCTTGGTCCAGCTTCTAAGGAACACAAAGGCTAAAAGTGCTGCAGAGACGTTTAGGTTCGGGACCAAACCTGTGGTTAAGTTTAGCTTCATGACGATGACACTGTAGATAATACCAATGATTATGCTTGCAATGATTCCCCTGAAAGTGATTTGACTCTTCCATGGAGGTATTGACCTGAACTCATCTGCTTCGTTTTGCGTCTCTTCCAAGTCATCTCTTTCTTCTCTCTCTGTCTCATTTCTTGCTTCTCTCTCCACCATCAAAGAGCTCCTCATTTTTACAGAGTTTCTTTTACTGTTTTTTTGTTGTTGCAAAACTCTACAAAGAACCCAAAAGACAGATTCTTTAACACTTATCAATTAAAAAAAACCTGCTCTTTTCAGAGATGACGAGACATATGTTAAAAGGTACCTTCTTTATGGATCAGTCCTGTTCTGATAGTTTTTCTTGCTTTCCACGCCCCTAAAGTATCTGAAGCAAAAGACTTACTTATTAGCCACACAGACAAAATAAAAACAAAATCTAGAGATTATTTTAATCTATTGCATAAATCTGTAAAAGCTAAACCATAGAATAGAATCAAATGACGCAAATGATCTCTTTTGCTCAGAGATCTTATCTATAAAGTTGATGACTTTGGATTATACTCAAGAATCTTCCATTTAATCTACAACAGTAACAAATTATACAAACCCTTTTTCTGAAATTACATAGTTCTTCAATTTTTGAAACATGAAATTGGGTTTGTGTTCTTGTTTGGGGAAGACAAGAGAATGAAAAATGAAAGAGAAACGCAAACTTGATGAGAGAGAGGTAACACTGTACACATGAAGACTACACTTTCATTTCCCAAAGAGATAAAAGAAAAACAAGACCAAGACATTAAATACTTACACGGAACGAAGACCAAAGAATTCAATAGCCAAGAATGGTAGTAGATTTTTAAAAATGGGATTTAGTGTTTACTCATAGTTATATAGAAGCAAAGATGATGACGAAGAAGAGAGCTCAAAATCAAGAAGATTAATAAAGGGGGCTTGCCTTGCCTTGGGTTCTTATGTACCGCACGTTGACATATCAGTACGACACAAGATACAAATCAAAAGGTAAACCTTTTTTAGTTTGATGTAGTACAATAATCATTAAGGGACTAAACTTTTTATTATAATCCCCTTTCTCAAATAAAAAAAATCTTTTTATTATAGTTTTGAACTTTTGAACTTTTAAAAAGTTATGCATTTTTAAAAAAAGTTATGCATAAAAATTATGGAGGCTAGCTAGTAATTAAACCCATACAACCTTGATATATGTCATTAAGAAAACTACATAAATGTCACATAGGAAAAATCAAACTTATTTTAAATGTTTTTCAAGCGCATGACTATTCAACCGTTACATTATGTAGTGTTCTGTGTGAACTGACATGATGACATTATTGTCACATATAAAAAAGTCAGGATTTTAGATAATGAAATTTACTAAACTATTTATATAGTATCATTTAAGATAATTTTAAAAAACTTAGATTAAAATATTATGTCTTTAAACTTATATATATATATATATATTATATATATATTATATATATATATATATTATATATATTATATATATATTATATATATATCCATGCTTATTTATATCATGATTTAAGTCATTTACCAAAAATATTACTTTCTCTCCAAGACTTTTTAATCTAATTATTAGAGATTTAAACGTATGACTAATATGTGCAGAAAAAAATATCTGACGTCTTTAAAACTCATAATATCATCCTTCTGAAGACCTAAATATAATACTAAACCCTTAGTATAATACATGTTTAGTTTAATGAATCTGGTGGTAGTCATGTGAAACTGAACAACTGTCACTGTATGGCTTTGATTCTTTATTTGACTGATAAGGCTGGATTTATTTCTGTAACCGAGATAACCAGTTCATGTGGCTGTATTTTATAAACACGATGATGACATGTTTTCATATGTAAATGTCTATGAAATAACCTCTTTAAATTTCTTTTCAAACAGAAATATATTTTTCTTTTGTTGACACATGATTACCTATTTAAAAAAAGATCTAATATAAATATTTTAAAAGCAAATATTTTTTGAAGCCAATCAAGCACGAAACTGGTAAATGTCAACTGTATACAATGTGATCACAAAGTCACAAACATACAAAACCCAAAAGAAAATGGCAAGTTGAACAAATATACAAGTTCGACTTTAGATTCTTTTTCTCTACATGTCAAATTCATAAGTAGAACTATAACTTGATATTCCGATGTCGATTTGGTTCGAGTTTGAATAGTTTGAATAAAAAGTTTGAATAGAACTATAATAATTTGAATAGAAAGTTAAAGGATCCATAAAGGAATTCGTAAATTTCCGGTTTGAATCGTTCATATAATTTCACCTTCGAATTGGTTCAGATAATAAATATAAGAATCATCTAATACCTGAAAAATAGTGGTTTTCATTTGCTTCATGTTCATGTTTAGTTATTTGGAGAATTCGAATAAATCAAATAAAATACCTGATATTTGAATAAAATATCGAGTAATTAAAATGATTCAGATAAAAATTGAATAATTCAGATTATTTAAAATATATCTGATAAAATATCTGGATATTTTTAAATAATCTCAAGTAGTTTAGATATGTTTTGATAATTTGTTTCTCGGGACGTATCTAGAAAAAAACAAGACATGTTTGTTTTGTCAAACAAGACATGTTTTAGATTGAAAATTATGGCTTCATTCTTGAAAGACTAAAACTGATACAATTCGTCATAACGTTTTAAATTTCAGTGCACTGGTTGCTAGAGTTGGATGACTAGCCAATGTAGCAGCTATTATGTCCAAACGATAGTACTAAATGTAAAGTTGACTAGACCTGGATAGTTAAGTTATTTATTTTTAAATGGTTGCATTAATATATGTTACTCTACATTTTTTTTTTTGGATTAACCAGGTGTTGAGCTTACGCCTCACCACTTAGGCCCGGTGCCAGCCTTTGCATGTACCGTTTAGGATCCTGGGCACGCATCCTCCTCTCCGCGAGTCGAACAGCTGACCTCCCAGTTTGAGTCCCCCAGCTCGGGGCAGATACCACTAGACTACGAGATCCTGGGTGTAAAATTTGGACCATTTCTCGATTTGTACGTGTCATCCTTGCGCAGGGACCATGCTAATCTTCTCTGTATTGTTCCAATTTTATCGGATGTCCCTGAAGGGACAATATACTCTACATATTAGGCAGTAGTGATTGCTGAAATAGTTCTTTCATGAGTTTTTAGTTATGAAGTGAATGGTATATAATTGTTTTGTAAAATAATATTATCAGATATTTCTTTTCACATATATTATATTACTTTTAGTCATTCTTTATTAACCTTAATATATTATAGCATTACAATTTAGATCCATATAAATGACATTTACATTAAAAGACAATATAACTAGTGGGGTGGAGGGTCCTACTCATACAAAAAACTTTGAAGAGAAATTACATACACTTAGTTATAAGATATCAGGCATATGAATATTAGATTTGTGAGTCAAGTTTCAAGAATTATCAACATTTTGTGTCATCAGGAAAGGGAAATTGCTAGATTTAATCCGAAACTATCATTAGTAAATTTTTTGCCTATAGTAAACTGGTCACGAACAAATCGTAACTATTTTGCAATTAACCAAAAAAAATCATGAAATGGTCACAAAATAGAAATTAGTATATTCATATCCTTTTGTAGCAAAAAACCATAAAATGGTTGCCAAAAAAATATGGAAAAGAGACACGAATTTACTACCACGAAATATTTGTGTCTTAAACTCTAAATTGTTAAAAAAAAGAAAACTGTAGTTTTTTAACAATTTAGAGTTTAAGACACAAATATCTCGTGGTAAATTCATGTCTCTTTTACATGGAATGGAAATGTTGGATTTATGGGTATACGGAATTGCATCCGCAGAGAATCTGCACTGCATACGGAATTGGAAGCGCTAGGATGGACGATGGAGAATATGTTTCAGCATTCGACATGTCAGAGCTTTAATACGAACTGCAAGAATTAAATAAATAAATTGTAGTTAAAATTGTAATTAGTATACAAAAATATATTGGTCACAAATTAGTCACATATTTTTCGTGACTATTTCTAAAATAACCACGAACTTGTATTTTTGAGGTTATTTGAAACCTTAAATCCTAAAAAATAATAATCTTAAACTCTAAATACATATTTCAAAACTCTAATATTTTCATATATTAACGTCAAATCTTAAATTTAAACTCAAAATTTATTATTTTTTAATAATATCAAATCTCATATCTCAATCCTAAACACTATACTTGAAAGTCTTAACCTAACCAAACAGAACTAAAAATTTCTGTTTTTGGTTCCATTTCAGTTCTATTTCGGTTTGGTTCGGTGGGGTTTTGAAAAATGATTTGGTTTTTAGTTTTCATTTTTTTTTTAAAATAACTGAAAATAACGGAAATTAATAAAAATAACCGAGCAAAAGTAACCAAACATACCGAATCTAACCAAAAAAACAAATTTAAATAAAATATATAATTTTAAAGAAAATATTACCGAATTCTAACAGAAAACAAAAAAATGGTTATTTTCAAAAATAAAATGAAAAATCAAAATTAATCAAAAACCAAACCAACTTTTCCGGTTCACTTTGGTGGGATTGTATCCGAACCAAAAAAAAACAAAACCAAAAATATCCGAACCGAGATAGTCAAATAAACCGAAATCGCTTGCCTAACTTAAACATTAGTCACAACATATGTAGCTATGATCAGAATTTCTACTAATAAATAACACAAGAACTGTATTGGTGCAAACCATCATATTATACTAAATAAGTCTCTGACGTCTTGTATGCATATGTAGAATCGAATTTTATTGCGTGTCCACTCTCCTAGTATACTAACAGAGGAGATATCACGGGGCAAGTATACTAACAGAGGAGATATCACGGGGCACAACTAAGAAGAAAAATAGAATAATACAACTCTCTTTTGTACGAACTATTCTTTTTCAATTTCAACTGTTTAAAAATACAATTATTTACGTATCTTAAATTCTTTTTGAGGGTTCAGTAAAAAAAAAGGTTCTTTTGAGGGGAATGGGCGTTAAAATTATACTCCATATATGCCCGGTCCTGGAAGGAAACCGTAGAAGCATGTGCTTCCAACAAATTTAACATTACAAACTAATTTTTCTGTAGCGGTATTATATATCATAGTTTAGTATGGCATTTCCTAAGTTTGAAGTATATAGCCGTCGTTTTTTATTTGCCTTATAAAACTCAAAACCGGACTCCATATGAATACTTAGTTTGAAAAGGAAAGTAAAGTTCGGTGAATACAACATGTCATGATCAAGAAAATTTTAAAATTTTATTAAAGCAGTATAGGGAAAACTATTAATTAAAAAGGTCGATCAATTGGTATTGAAGTGAAGAAAATCTTTGGCATTTTCTTTACAAACTATACCCAAACACAATTAATGTAAATTATCTAAGTTTTTTTTTTTGCTTAAAGGAAATTAGATAAGTTGAGTAGTATGATTGAACTATTGCTGATGAATTTTTGGGAACAATATTACAAAACTAAAATATATAAATTAATTAATTTTAATGTGATTTCATATATATTTGATTGCTTGATGAACCTATGTAGGTTCAAATGTTTGTCGTCGTGCGTCTACGCTTTTTAATGGTCATTCTGACTATTCTCCTAACAACTAAGTTTTTATTTATTCAACATTTTGTACCTTATAATATGTAAGATGAGTTTCAACTTGTATATTATTAACATCATAAGAGCTTATTTATACAAGACGTACAAGATCTTGATAAGATCAAACCAAGAGATAAGCTCAAGAGTTATAGATAACTATCTATTGTCATTATCTAAACTTATACGATATAGCTCTGTTTGATTTGTTTGACATGTGCTCTGGATGGTTTACCATAAGTGTTGTGAAGGAGAGTCCAAATTTCTCGAATTGTTGTTGCTCTAGCAACCACTGGTTGGATGTTGAGTGTGAGGGTTCCAAGGAGAGAGCTGTAGCGCATACGGTCTTGTCTCTTCCAGACTGCTAGTGACGGATTTGGTTTAACCGTTCTGTTGTCGTCCGTGATTGTCTCCGGAGGGGTTTGATCTGTATCAGAAACAAACACGTGGAGTTCGTGAGCTTCAAGCAAGGCTTTGACTTGAAGTCTCCAAGTAATGAAGTTTGTTGAGGTGAGTTTTGTGATCCCATTCATGTTGAGTGAGATTATGGAAGATTTTGTGTCCAAGGGATTGAACACAAGAGTCATCTCGGCTGAGGCATTGCCTGAATTTGCCATGGATTTGTATAAAAAAATCAGAGATTGATCGAGAGCTCTGATACCATGTAAGATGAGTTTCAACTTGTATATTATTAACATCATAAGAGCTTATTTATACAAGACGTACAAGATCTTGATAAGATCAAACCAAGAGATAAGCTCGAGAGTTATAGATAACTATCTATTGTCATTATCTAAACTTATACGATATAGCTCTGTTTGATTTGTTTGACATGTGCTCTGGATGGTTTACCATAAGTGTTGTGAAGGAGAGTCCAAATTTCTCGAGTTGTTGTTGCTCTAGCAACCACCGGTTGGATGTTGAGTGTGAGGGTTCTAAGGAGAGAGATGTAAAGCATACGGTCTTGTCTCTTCCAGACTGCTAGTGACGGATTTGGTTAAACCGTTCTGTTGTCGTCCGTGATTGTCTCCGGAGGGGTTTGATCTGATCAGAAACAAACACGTGGAGTTCGTGAGCTTCAAACAAGGCTTTGACTTGAAGTCTCCAAGTAATGAAGTTTGTTGAGGTGAGTTTCGTGATCCCATTCATGTTGAGTGAGATTATGGAAGATTTCGTGTCTAAGGGATTGAACACAAGAGCCAACTCGGCTGAGGCATTGCCTGAATTTGTCATGGATTTGTATAAAAAAATCAGAGATTGATCGAGAGCTCTGATACCATATAAGATGAGTTTCAACTTGTATATTATTAACATCATAAGAGCTTATTTATACAAGACGTACAAGATCTTGATAAGATCAAACTAAGAGATAAGCTCAAGAGTTATAGATAACTATCTATTGTCATTATCTAAACTTATATGATATACACTAATATAATATTGAACATCATCTTTTTCATTTACATTTAATTATTCAATATACATTCAACTTCTATATCTTACAATATATTTTTTTAAAACAAATTCAAAACTCTGTCCATTTTTATTTCACATATTTATATGTTTTAACTCTATAATTATATATTAATAATAAAAATATATAAAAATAAATGTAAATAAAATATTAATTGATTAATATTCATTTAAGATAACTAAGATTATAGAAGAAAAACATACTTATAACATTTGGATTAATTAATGTAAGACTTAAAGTTTAGAGTTGATGGGTGGAGGTAGGGTGGGGTAGGATTTAAGAATTAAAAATTTAGGATTCTAATTAATTTTAAAAAAATTATCTATTAAAAAATAGTATTTATGAAAATGTCTCTTTAATGAAGATAAAAATGAAAAGTGGTACAACAAAAGTGGTAAACTTCAAATTCTTTCATTTATAAATTTTGATATAAAATTAATGAATATGTTTGCTGTGACATAATAGGCTTGTAATAATAAAATGAATAAAAAATACCAACAGCTTCCGGAACCAATAATTTAATGACATGTAATTGATATAAGTTCTACTTTGTGATTTTCAACATCAAAAATTTCACGCAATTTTTCAAAATTTTCTACATTCTCTTGGAAATCAGTTCAACGGTTATAAATGGTCGAGTTTGTGGTGAATATCAAAAGTTATAGTACTTTCGTTTCAATATAGTTGCCGATGTAGATTAAATTTTCCGTTTTAAAATAAATGTCATTTTATAATTTTAGTGTAAAACTTATTGACTACATATGTTATTCTATTTTTTATTGGTTGAAATATAATTAGGTTTATAGGTAATAACGTTTTTATTTCGAAAATATACAATATTATATATTTTCTTAATTTATGTGTATAACTTTAAAACAATAACTAAAATAAAACGAAAGGAGTATAATTTAAAGCATTCATATTAAAAGAGGTTTGAATTAACCATTAATAGTAAGTGTGAGAAAGCAAGAACAACCATACTACTTATCCACAATTTGAACTTTTCGTGGGTCGGCTAGACCATTTACAAATTAAATATGTCCTAATCCCCTTTTTTGAACACCATATGTCCCAACTCGTAAGCTTCCCACTTTGACCATGCCTATCTTCATAGTTAGAGTTCCATGGATCACTCACTATCTAATAATTGAATTTATGATCAATTGACTCTTTTTTCAGTCTACCCAATTTTCGTTCACTTTGATCAATAGTCTCTTTTCGCTCTACCCAATTTTCGTCTTGGGAATATTATATTGGACGTTTTTATCAAAAAAAATAAATATTATATTGGACGTCCACATTTGTATTATAGCTCACTTTATGCCAAACGATAAGCACCAAGCAAAGAGGTTTTGATATAAAATAGCACTTTCAATTATTTCTTTTATTATTATTCTGATACCGTTTTGTTTTCCACATCTCCATTGCGACTATTCTTGTCGTTTTTGTTTTCTCTGGGATTTTATTTCCACTCCTTATTTGATCTACTTTTTTAGTTTCAATCCTAAAAGATTAAAACTTTGTATAAATTGTTTTGGTGATCAATAAATTTAACATTTCAACCAAATTTTTTTATTAAAGAAGTAAAACAATGAAAGCTCATTTTAATATTTTCTATACCTCGATATATAGTCACTACACTGAGAAGTTTGAACTTACCATATAGTAAATTATGTAAGAAATGACCACTTTAATATTGACAAAAGAAAATGATTTGAAACTGAGGTAGTATCATATTACAAGTATACTTTTCCCCTTGTCCATAATGTCTTGCATTTAAACCTCTTTTAATAATTCATGGTCATCGAACTTGGGTTCATTTAGATTATATTGGAAAAAAAATATATTGCACTTGCATGTGTATTTGCATGTTTTAGATTTTGGAACAGTTTTATCGATAGATTAAAAGAGTTGAAAAATCAAAATACTATATGAAGGTCACACTGATATATTTTGAAGCTCATCTTTTGAGAAGACATAGAAAATTGAATTAGATTTTCAATGGAAGTGGTTTTGAATCATTTGGAGTTGTAGTAAAATAGTTATTATCGATTTATTGGATACATATCAATTATGTAGTGAAAAAGATATTTTCTATGTTTCATAATAAGTGTCATTCTAATTTTTTTTTGTTACATAAAAAATGTTACTTTAAAATCTCAATATAAATTATACTTATTTTCAGTTTAAAATTAATTGCAATTTGTATTGATCTTATAAATAATTATATTTATCTCAAATATTATTAATCAAATAAGTATAATTAATAACAACTTACACACATTTCGATTACTTTTTTTAATCTGTGTAAAATATTTTAAAGTGACATTTATTAAGAAACGAAGATGACCGAAACGACCATCCCATAACGGTTTTTTTTGTGACTGCTGTGAATTGGCTGGAGCCGCAGCAGCTGTTTGTTGTGGTTGCTACAACACTTGACTTAAGAGCTTGTATATTGTTGATTTCGTCGTTTAATTTAGAGTTGATTTTTGTTAATTCTTTTTGACATTTTCATTTAATTAGTTTAGCTTGAAAACTTTTTCCTATTTGTTTAGGTTAAGAAATTTTGTGTATTTTCAATGCAATATGTCTCTAATTATATGAATTCAATCATAAAATGATACAATGTTATACGATTCAATTGTAGTATTATTTACATATTAGATTAATTGATACACTTAATCACATACATGTTTCATTTATCTGTTATAAAGCTTTTAGCTATTGATCAAGAGATTCCACTGCGGACTAAAAAAGTTGCAAACTAATGTAGTGAGGTTTAAAACCGTTACCTAAAATCATCGATCCATCCACTCCATTGTTTTCCATTATTGACACTACAATTCTACAAATCTACAATGTAGCTGCCCCTCGTCAGCATTCATGATATTCTAGCGGATAGTAATCCATCAGCAGTTACGTGTTTGCTTTAGGATAAAAGCATACAAAAGGAATCTTAGAATCCAAAAGGGAAAGTGACAAATGACAAGTGGAAAACTAATAAATTGTGCTCTTACTTTTTTTTTTTGGGTGTAAATGTTAAGAGTGCTCTTTCTTTCCAATTTCAAAGCGGTAGCGATCGAATGACGGCAAAAAAAAAAACATATCGTACGGTTTATGGAACATGCACTTCAACAAAATAATTGGAACAAAAGCATACTGTAAAACAGACGATATATCAAGGCCATGCCATTAGGAAACAATATAGCTTATGGTATTTGATTTCATGTTTACAAATAACTAATACTATTGATTATTCTCTTTGATATGGTACAGGTTTTGTTTTCCCAAACAACAAGTTTTGCTTTTTCCTAAAAAAACAAATTTTGTTTTCTTTGCAGAAATACAACACTTTCTAATCGACTCTAAAGTCTAAACCGACTGTATGATAATAAAATCCTGGGAGATACTATAAGTCGTTAATTCAATTGCAAAAGAACATGATCAGCTAGAAATCCTCGGTTCAAATGCCAGTTGGGATGAAAATAGTACTACATATTATGTTTTTTTTTTAAATGGGAATACGAATTTCAGCCACAAATCTTCTGCTATTCAAAAAAAAAATCATAAGAATAGTTATGCGATTAACAAAAAGGCAAAAAAAAACTTAATTAATATTTACATATGTAGTTTCAGATTTGGAAAATTATGGACTTTGAATTTTAACTTCATGGTATTATGAAAACGTAAAATGATAATGACGATAATAATAATAATAATACTAATAATACTAATAATAATAATAAATAAGTGAGGTTTAATATAATAAACAAATTCTAATGAAGCTCTTACGTCATGACCGTCTTTTTTTTTTGTGAGCTACTGCACCACACTTTTACTTTAAAAGTTTTGTTCATGCGGTCTTTTGAAACTAGTGCACTGTTCATAAGTCGCACATATTTGTCTTTTTGATCTGCGTTCGTATAACGCTCCTCTCTGGAAAAGCATGTGCGCTAGATTCCCAAAGCCGAATCATTCTAATTTTTTGATGATCACTGATCGTGCTTCCGTGTTTGATATATTTTATCGGTTTGGTAAGTTTGGAAGATAATATTTACATGCAAAAGAATTTATAAACATTTTAAATTATTGATTTTACTTGTGTTCTTATTGATAAATATATCAACAACATGTAGTTTTCCAATAATAACTATTTTGTTATTTAATCCTCTTTTAAAGATTATTGCAGCTCTACTATTATGTTTGATTCTTCAATATTTATAGCAAAAAAAATTAGAAATTTATAAGTACAAAATTGTTATCAAAGTGCATAAAATTTATTTATTGGGTGTTTTGATATCATTTGTTATAGCTGCTATGTTATTTTCAAACTAAAACTGAAAGCATTTTTTGGTTGAAATATAATAGAAGAGATTAAAATAAATTCTTATACAGTTGAGACAATTACATTAAGAAGTGACTATATGAGTTAAATGATGATTTAAAAAAAAAATTTACTTTTTTGCCTTTCTTACAAATCATTTATGAATTTGATTCTTTTATGATGTTTTAGTGTAATTTTATTGAATTATAAGTATATATGATTTTGGTAAGATTATAATTACACATTTTAAACTTGCATAGCTTATTCAAACATGTGTATTTTTGGATCAACTAATTAGGTTGTTAATTATGCAAATATACAATAAAAGTCTTCGAGTCAGTCCATCAATCAATCAATTAAGTTTGGTTGACAAATTCTGGGATGATGTGTGGTCATCAAAATTTTCATACCAAGGATAGGGTTTCTATCTTTTTTTTTTTTTTTAGGATTTCTACCTTTGACTACATAGAATATCTTATATTTAAACTTGGAGACTTAAAGCATCTTTAATACATGGAAGACCCTTCTTCGAGTGGTTTGAAACTTTGAATAAGTGTTTACTACTCCATCCATTTAAGAAAAAAAATATTTGTCGTTGCTGAGAAAAATTTTCGTTTTAAAATAAGTGTCATTTTATAATTTCAATGCATAATTAATTTTATGTATTATTTTTCTTAATGGTTGAAATGTAGTTAGATATATAGGTAATTGTGTTTTTATCTAAAAATATATAAAATTAAATGTTTTTTAATATGTATACACAAACCTAAAATGACAAATAAAGTGAAAAGAAGGTAATAATATTTTTGTTTCCAGATATCTAAGTTTCAATTTTCAATAATTATAAATTATTCAAAATATTAAAGAAAAGATTTTCAAGAGATTTTCAGCATGACTTAAGGGATAACACAAAAATAGTCTCATACAACAGTTCATGGTGATGTAATCAAACGTAAATCTTCATAAAAAATGTAAAATTGTCAGTTGTAATATTATCTTTGTAATTTTTCTCAAAATTTGTAATAACATAATTAACTAGTGTTAAAAAACATCATTAACCTAATTCTAATTTAAATTATAAAGATTTAAAACTAAAGGCCTTAGTGATAATTGAATTGTTATATGAGATAAAAATGGTCTTATACTTTAATTATCTCTAATTTTATTCGGTCATATGAAAATTTAAATTTAGTATTATTAGAAATAATCATTATATTATATATTTTTTGTGAAAACATTTTTATTATTTTCTAAGGAAAGTTTAGAGTAACACATAACTATAATACTATATTTTATTTTCCTTCTTATCTTTTAAATCTTTTATGTTTTTCCTAACTTAGTCTATATTATTATGCCCTTAGTTACTCTAACATTTGGCTCATCTACTTCTTTCATTTCTAAAAAGTAAATTTGAAAGCCTTTTTCGAAAAAGAAAGAAAATAAAATTATTAGATCTTTTTGTTGTCACACAAAAACTGATTCTCTATATTATTACATTCCATATTTTTATATAAAGTAATAGTAAATAAGTTGTATATTATTAAATTTGAAATAAAAATTTTAAATAATTGAAATGAATAAATATTATTGGTTTAATAATCTTTGAAGTTATGTGTAATATCAATTATTATACTTAACAAGTCATCTATTCTATTAAAATAGACGTCATAACTCATTTCATGTGTGATTTTTTTATTTGGACCATTACTATAAATTTAATAAATGTATTTCACTAAAACTAATGATAAATATTTGTAACTAATTTAATCATAACATATTTTGATATTTTTATTTTAAATATAAATATATATTAAAAATGATAGCAAATCTTTTGAAAAAGATATTAGCAAGAGCTCAACTTAAAAAAATAATGTAAACATTTCACTAATTATGAATTAGTAATAAAATATAATTATACATTAATATACATTCAGTTATATTTTATAAAATGAAAAAAGAAATTCCATCCTTTTATAAAATTTAAAATAAAAATTCTTATCATCTAAATAAATACAAATTTTGCTAAACGGTAATCTAACTTTGAAACCCAGATCAGAATTAAATAGAAATTAAATATAAAATAGTTTTAAAATATGGTTTTCAAATATATATATATATTAATTTATTTAGTAATCAGATGTAAATCTAATAAGATAAAATATAAAATGTGAACTATAAAATTATTGTGTATGTAATAATTATATAAACATTTAAATATATGACGAATGTTATAATTATACTACAAAGTTATAGTTTATATAATAAAATTTATC
Source organism: Moricandia arvensis (assembly GCA_905132765.1). Taxonomy (NCBI): domain Eukaryota; kingdom Viridiplantae; phylum Streptophyta; class Magnoliopsida; order Brassicales; family Brassicaceae; genus Moricandia; species Moricandia arvensis. The sequence goes on along the minus strand of CAJHQP010000069.1, from coordinate 91,234 downwards.
AATAACTTAATATAATTTGGTGTTATATATTATCTAATTTTATAATAATGTTTGAACGTATTATAACATTATTAGTCATGCGGGTTTTCTTTTTATACTACAAATTGGACCTATACGATAGATGAGTAAAATTTTAGCATATATATAATAATATATTATCTAAACAAACATAAAAATTTCTAAACAGTAGTCTATCAGAATTTAATATAAAATAAATATAAAATAATATTAAAATATAATATCTCATGTATATACTATTTTATTTAATAGTGATATGCAAACCCAATAAAATAAAGGGCATATAAGAAGAAATGGATTGAAAAATTTGATATTAATATGTAAAAATAAAATTAACACACACACACACACATATATATATATATATATATATATATTATCTAAATAAACATAAAAATTTGTTAAATGCTAATCTAACTTTCAAATCTGGATCAAAATTTAATATAAATTAAATATAAAATAATTTTAAAATATGATTTTTATGTATATATTAACATGTAAACTATAAAATTATTGTGTTTGTAATAGTTATATAAAAATTTAAATATATGACTAATATTATTAATGATGTAAGACAAATCTATACTAATAAAAAAAACTTTTTGAGGTTCCATAGAGAGTTCACATCAACATTGATACCCTCTTTCAAAAGAAACCACATAGCATAAAATATAGTTTTACATTTTAAACATACAACATAAAAAATAGAAAAATTACATTAAACATATGTAAGATTATCATTTTCACTAAAAAAAGACGGCTTATCTCCATAATGTAACATTACCATTTTATTAAAAAAACAAAAAAATATATTTAATTTCGAAAATATTAAATAATAAAAACATACAACATAAAAAAGGAAATACTACATTAAACATTATAGTTTTACACAATATAAGAACAAATAAATAATAGATAAATAATGTAAATATATAATATACAAATTATATATATAATAAGGCAAAATATATAATATACGAATTAATACAAAATAATAAGTAAATACACAATTTTTAAAAATGTAAAAAATTCATTAAGCATTAAATATCTATCTTAAATATAAATTATATATATTAAGTAAATATATAATATAAATAAATAAATTTTAAAAATGAAAAGAGTACATTAAACATTAAACATCTATCTTAAAATGTAAAATATAGATATTAAGTAAATATATAATATAAGTAAATACACAATTTAATAATGAGAAATTACCAAAAATACCACTTTCCTTGTACCACTTTTCAAAAATACCTTAATCACTTTTATTCTTATTTTTTAAGAGGGAAAAACACACTTATAACTGTTGAGTTAATTAATCTAAGACTTAAAATTTAGAGTTAAAGGGTGGTGTAGGGTGGAGGTAGGGTTTAGGAATTTAAAATTTAGGATTCTAATTAATATTAAAAAAATTTGTCCCTTAAAAAGTGGTATTTTTAAAAACATCCCTTTAATGAAGGTAAAAGTGAAAAGTGGTACAAGGAAAGTTTTATTAAAGGAAAAGTTCATTAAGAATTAAACATCTATCTTAGAATGTTAAATATAGATATTACGTAAATAGAAAGTAAAAGAAATGGAGATACACAATTTGAAAAAATGATAAAAATACATTAAGATATAAACATATATCTTAAAATATACATATATCTTAAAATGTAAAATATATATATTAAGTAAATAGAAAGTAAAAGTAAGAAAAATACTCAATATACAAAAAAAATATATATATATATAATATACAAATTATATATATAATAATAAATACACAATTTAAAAAAATGGAAAAAATACATTAAATATTAAACATCTATCTTAAAATGTAAAATATAGATATTAATTAAATATATAATATAAGTACATACAAATTAAAAAAATGGAAAAGTACATCAAGATTTAAACATCTATCTTAAAATGTAAAATATAGATATTACGTAAACAAAAAGTATAAGAAATGAAAATACACAATTTAAAAAAATGGAAAAAGTACATTAAGATTTAAACATCTATCTTAAAATGTAAATCTATTTTAAAATATAAAATACATATATTAAGTAAATAGAAACTATAAGAAATGGAAATACACAATATAAAAGAAAAAAAATAATAAATAAATAATGTAACTATATAATATACAAAATATATATATAATAATAAGTCTATACACGATTAAAAAATGGAAAAAATACTTTAAACACTAAACATCTATCTTAAAATGTAAAATATAGATATTAAGTAAATATATAATATAATTAAATATATAATATAAGTAAATAAATAATTTAAAAAACTGAAAAGAGTACATTAAACATCTATCTTAAAATGTAAAATATAGATACTACGTAAATATATAATATAAGTAAATAACCAATTTTAAAAAATATGGAAAAGTATATTAAGATTTAAGCATCTATCTAAAATTGTAAAATATAGATATTTCGTAAATAGAAGTATAAGAAATAGAAATACACAATTTAAGAAAATGAAAAAGTACATTAAGATTTAAACATCTATCTTAAAATGTACATCTATCTTAAAATGTAATATATATTAAGTAAATAGAAAGTATAAGAAATAAAATACATAATATAAAGAAAAATATATAATAAGTAAATAATGTAGATATATAATATACAAATTATATATATAATAATAAGTAAATACACAATTGTTTTTGAAAAAAATGAAAAAGTACATTAATCATCTATCTTAAAATTTAAAATATAGATATTAAGTAAATATATAATATAAATAAATATATAAGATAAATAAATAAATAAATTTAAAAAATGAAATACATTAAACATTAAACATCTATCTTAAAATGTAAAATATAGATATTAAGTAAATATATAGTATAAATAAATACCCATTTTTAAAAAAAAATTGAAAATTATATTAAGATTTAAACATATATCTAAAAATAGAAAATATACATATTTCATAAATAGAAAGTATAAGAAAATGAAATACACAATTTTAAAAATGGAAAAAGTACAGTAAAATTTAAACATCTATCTTAAAATGTGCATCTATCTTAAATTGTGCATCTATCTTAAATTGTAAAATATAAATATTAAGTAAATAGAAAGTATAAGAAATGAAAATACACAATATAATAAAAATTAAATAATAAGTAAATAAGGTAATATATATAATTTATATATATATATATATATTAATCTTTGAGACTTAAACTATTATATTATATATGAATAATTTTGTTAAATAAAAATAATTTAAGATTATTAAAATAAAAACAAAAATGATTATTTACATATAATTATTGTAATATACATTATACTATCATTTAACAAGTATTAGATACCTTTTGATATATCATTATTTTTTATTATTAGAATGCAATAAATTGTTAAACATCAATATACTCTAGGTTAAGTATACGAACAACACAAATCCAAACATCACAAAAACTATTCACATAAACATTACAATACAATAATTTTAATATAAAAAATACAATTCAAAATATATTATTCAAAAGAATAGTTATATACTTAATATTTGAAAATCAATGAAGTTCCGCGCGTAACGAAGATTAATTCCTAGTATATATATTAACATGAAAATAAAATTCTCGCAACCGCGGATCAAAATTGGTGAAAAAAAAGAAAAAAAAAGTCATTAGTCTCTTTCACTTCCATTATACAGAAAAAGAGCATATTCTGTAACAAAGACGACCAAACTGTTACTCATCTCGCTGTCGCAGCCACCAACCAATAAACGCAGCAACATTAATAGCAAATGCAAAAAACTCAGCAATTCCTTTTTCACACTGTGACAGACTGTGACATGAAAACCGACAGCTTTTGCTAAATAGCTGTCCGTTAATCAAAACGATATTCAGAAAATTTTAACTGGGCTTTCAAAGGCTTTAAATTTCCAGGCTCAATAATACCACAAAAGGCCCACTGGGGGCTGTCTGTTAAATTATCAAAGATAATATTACGAAAATGCCACCTGGGAATGTTCAATGTTACTTCGGTTAAGGGCTTTCTTCTTCGCCTATTCTCCTTGTCCTCCCACACACGCACAACACACCCTTCAAGAATTAGGGTTTCTTTCCCGATCCAATCCCCAAATCCTCTTTTCACGAAGAGTTTGTGTGCTAAAGAATATAAGCAATGAGGAGATCTTCGACAAAGAGGGACACAAGTTTCCTAGAGCAATTGATTCTCTACGTGGCAGGCGCTGCATTCACCAGCCTATCTCTATACGTCTGTGCCCGTCACTTTGACCCGAATCGTGACGCTGCCAAAAAGGCCCTCAAGCATAAGAGAGAACTCTCCAAGCGTCTTGGTCGCCCTCTTATCCAGACCAATCAATACGAGGTAATAACTTTTTGTCTCTTGTCTGAATCCTTATTACAAAACGAAAGCATTGTGATCTTTAGGGATTAAAAGCTTCAACCTTTTGTTCGTTTTTAACATAACAGGATGTAATAGCGTGTGATGTAATAAACCCACAAAACATAGATGTGGAGTTTGATTCTATTGGTGGGTTGGAGTCAATCAAGCAAGCTTTGTATGAGCTTGTGATTCTACCTTTGAAAAGACCTGAGCTTTTTGCTTATGGGAAGCTGCTTGGTCCTCAAAAGGGTGTTTTGCTGTATGGTCCTCCTGGTACTGGGAAGACCATGCTTGCTAAAGCTATTGCGAAAGAATCTGGAGCTGTTTTCATCAATGTGAAGGTTTCTAATCTGATGAGCAAGTGGTTCGGTGATGCCCAGAAGCTCGGTTGGTGTAGATGTATCCCTCTTCCTAAGTTTCGTTACATTGGTATAGTTAGCTAATTATATGAGTTCCTTTGTGTCTTTAGTGGCTGCTGTGTTTAGCTTAGCGGAGAAACTCCAACCTGCCATTATTTTTATAGACGAGGTGGATAGTTTTCTTGGCCAGCGACGTGCGACGGATAATGAAGCAATGGCGAATATGAAGACTGAGTTTATGGCTCTATGGGATGGGTTTACTACTGACCGTGAGTTAGAAGTTCCTGTCTTTACTGTGTTCTGTTTTAACCATTGTAGAATAAGTTCGGTCTAAAGAGTATGATGTTTGTGTTGTAGAGAACGCGAGGGTGATGGTTCTTGCTGCAACGAACAGACCTTCTGAGCTTGATGAAGCTATACTAAGACGGTTTCCTCAGGCGTTTGAGATCGGTATGCCTGATCGCAAGGAGAGAGCTCAGATACTGGAAGTTGTGTTGAAAGGAGAGAATGTCGAACCGGGTATTGACTATGATCATATAGCTGGGCTATGTGAAGACTATACCGGTTCAGATATCTTTGAGCTCTGCAAGAAAGCAGCTTACTTCCCAATCAGAGAGATCCTAGAGGAAGAGAAAAAGGGCAGACAAGTTTCAGTAAGTAATACACATGTTTGATGTTTCTTGATTTTGGAGTACTGATGCTTGCATTGCTTTTCAGGTGCCTAGGCCATTGACACAGTTGGACTTGGAGAAGGTTCTTGCTACTTCTAAGAAGACACAGGTTGCTGCAAGCGAGTACTCTGGTTCAAGCTCTCACGCTTCGGTTTGGAGAAGTTCAAGGAATAGTGAGGAGGTACAAGCAGCTATAAATGGCATCTCAAAGCTCTTTGTCCCTCGGATTGTAAACCATCAGTCGGATTCTCAGGATTCAAGTCAGCGTGATCAAGAAGGAGATTCAGAATAGAAGATTCTTTTTCTCTGGAGTTTGTTGTGTATAACCACAAAAGTATATTAGAAAATTTACACTTCTTTCAGATGTCTTAATTATGGGCATTTTTCTTATACATCATTTGTGATTCCTTGGGATGTTTTTAGCAAAATTAGTTACTTGAAGCATTGTATAAGTGGTGTTGTGTATGGATATTACATTCACGCCTAAACGAAAACATTATACTGCAAGTTATCTCAGAGTGTTTATCGGTCACAAATAATTTACGTTGGACGGAATTAATTGTGAGTTTGTGACACATACACAATGTATAAAACTGTGGAGTGGACAAGGAATCATATTCTTTTTAAATGTTTCTTAGCATTGGCATTCTCAACTATCCTTTCAACCAGGAATTTTCCCAAGTACTGCTAATTTTTACAATGTGGGCTAAATGATCTAGAAAACATCAAAAGATTTCCAAAGATGAATTTCCGTCGGTACATTTGATATAGTATGAATGAAAAGAATTATAAAAAAAAATCGGAATTCGAAGAAATTAACATTGGCATAAATGAAAGGAAAACTATGGGCAAAGCCTCAAAATGGTGGAGCAGAAAATAGTGCCAGTAAATTCTCATTAGTTCACCTGAGAGATTAACACTAAGTGGTGGTGGTGTTTTATAGATGGAGCCTCAAAAGAATCTGATTTGTTTACGTGATAAGGATGGTTCTGAAATAAAACAATGAATAATTAAAGATTGATAAGAAATTTAAGACATAGTTTCACACTGCTGCATATAAACCTTGAAGCTCTGATCTGCGTAATAGAATGAATGAAGATCTAAAAATAATTAGATTTGGTTTTTGCAACATACTGTTGTGATCCGGTGATGATGGTGTCAACACTAATAAAGTGGCATACTTTCTCAATCCATCTAGAATATCTTTTTTTTTTGTCATCAACATATACAATTTCATGATAATTTTGTAAACTAAGCTAGTAACTGTGCATGTATACGAACGATAAATAACAGTTGCTTTCTGACACTGTGTAAGATTGTCCGTCCTTGAATTATGTGTTTTTGGTATATGAATAGCTCTAAGCTGTGAAAACCTCTCTTCAATATCTTGATATCTTCCATTTAACTTACAAAAAGGTGGCCGTTCTTCTGGTTCTGAAATTTTCTCCACCAGTTATATGTAATCCGTTGCAAAAGTAGCATAAAACTAACGTAAATTCCTCATATATTTCATTGACTAGATGAGCGCTTCTACTTCTGAGTGAAGGGATAAAAGCCTTCCAGTGTACTATACCAACTTTACCCCGAATAACCTTCTTGGTCTTTCCAAGACCCATCCATAAAACACCATATGTCCGGTATAGACGGTAAAGTTGTCTCCTCTGCCTCCCTATGTTGGGTGACTCTTTGTGTGAGTTACACTTGTGCCTCAGCCCAAAGCAACAATTCCGTTTCAGCCAAATTGAGAGTATCTTTGGAATCAACATCCATATTACTAAAATTTTTGAGGTTTTTGCTTTTCAAATATATCATAAAATCCATGCAAATTGATGGTCTTTCGTATTTGGATCAACTCTCCAAAAGAAATGGTCCATATTTCCAAAAAGGGATTAGGTGTGGGTTCACTGGGATCCGTGAGAATGCCCAAACTCGAACTACCTGTGGACATTCAAAAAATACATGGTTAATTGATTCGTCCATTGCTCCACATATGGCACAACATATATCACCTTGTATCCCTCTTGCTTGCACATTTTTCTTAACTGATATGCATCCATATACTAATGGCCATAAAAAGTGTTTTAATTTGGATGGACAATGAACTTTCCAACAATGTGCCTTTAGGGGAGAAACCGTAGGTCCATACATTGGCAGTGTTTTTTCTTTATCAGAATAAAGTCGTTCTACTTGATATCCAAACTTCATCGTATATTTTCCATTATTGGTTGAGAGCCATCCATCTTTACCGAGTACCAGATTTTGTCCGAATGGAATACTCTCTATAATTTTCGCGTTTTGTGGATCCACCAAAGACTGAATTACATGTGAATTCCATGTTCGCAAATTTTCATTGATGAGCGAGTCCACAATAAGCTCAGGATAAAGGTTATGTTGATTTTTGTTTATTGGTCTTGGGCGATTGATCATTCCATATTGAGATGGATGATCCTGATCCCACCCTTTTAATTAGTCATTTACTAACAAGAGATCTAGCATAAAAAATACTACACCAGCCATATGACGGAGAGTATGATCGCATCGGTTTCAGGGGTGATGCATTCATGAAGTACCGTCGTCTGAAAACTCTGGAAAATAAAGTATTTGGTTTGTCCAACATCCGCCAAAACTGCTTTCCAAGCATAGTCGTATTGAAATCTTCAAGATCTTTAAACCCCATCCCTCCTTGATCCTTAGGGTTGCACATTTTATCCCATGATTTCTAGTGCATGTTCTTTGTATTTCCCCATGTGCTCCACCAAAATTGTGCCACTACACTCGTTAACTTCTTCGTTACTGCCTCTGGTAGCTGATAACAAGACATTACATGATTTAGTAAAGTAGTAACCACTGATTTAATAATCATTTCCTTTCCCCCATTAGTGAAAAACTTAAAAGTTCATCCATTAACCCGATTATTTAAGTAATTCTGGACAAAGCCAAAAACTTGTATCTTTGATCCTCCTAAACTCTCTGACATTTCCAAATATGACCTCATCCCAACTATATTCTGAATCCACAATATCCCTAAGTTCTTGCCGAATAGATTCCTCGATCTTATGTCCAAATTGAATAGAAGTTTTTCAACTAACCCAAAATTGCTTCATATTCCTTTAAAATTCTGAGAATGGTTTGACATTCTTCTTTTTGTGCCTTGCAAAAAAAAAGACTAATCATCCGCAAAGAGCAGATGAGTTACCGAAGGACAAACCCTTGCAACCTTCAGTCCCATAAGCTGTTTTCCTCTCGGAGCCTTCTTGATGTTCACAATTAGTGTTTTTGTACACATAATCAATAAGTAAGGAGACAGTGGATCACTCTGCCATAAACCTCTTTGCGGAATAATGTGCCCTCTTGGTTAACCATTCAATAAGACCCGATACTGAACCGACGATATAACCTCATCACCAATTGGATCCATTGAGGATCAAACTCCATCTTATGCAGTAAAGCTTGAATAAAATTCCACTCCACCCGATCATATGATTTATTCATATCCGTTTTTATGGCCATAAACTTGTTCTAGCATGACTTATTTGTCTTTAAACCATGAAACATCTCATGAGCTATGAGGATATTATCTAAAATCAAACGTCCAGCCACAAAAGCCGATTGTGTTTCCGAGATAAGCATGGGAAGGCAAGCCTTCAACCTCTGGCACAAAGCCTTCAAAATGATCTGGTATCCTACATTATAGAGACTTATCGGCTGTAATTTCGTCATTCTTGTAGGCCTCTCTGTTTTAGGAATCAGACAAATGTTTGTGATGTTTAACTTGGTGTCTATTTTTCCTAAAGTTAAGAAGTTATTGACTAGGTCAATCAAATTCTTCTTTATAATAGACCATTAATGTTGAAAAAATAGTGCCGTCATTCCATACGGGTCATGAGCTTTCTCTGAATGCATCATAAACATAGCTTGGCATACCTCATCCTCTGTCGCGACCCTAATCAACATTTGATTCATCTATTGAGTAATACTTGGTGTAATCTCTTCTAGAAAACTTTCAAAATTTGAGGGAGAAGTGATGGTAAATCTAATCTTTTAATTAAGAGTCCTATTTATCTACTATTAACAAGTCATAGTAAGACCACTTAAAAAATTAGTTAATATGACATATTTAATTATTTACTTTTTTGAATAAACTAACTATAAATTTGAAAGTTATTTTTTTTAATTATAACAAAATCTGTTGAAAGGATCTAACAAAATCTATAAAAATTTAAATATCTTTTTATAAAATAACACACTAATATATTTCGCAATTAATAATACGATATTATTATAAATCAATGTTAACTAAACTTTTGTTATAAAACAAGAAAATAAAAATTCTATACTATATTTTATAAATTCTATAATTATATTCTGTATTATTTTTAAAATAGCATTGCTGCATGAGTTAAATATGAAAATGATATTAAATACGTAAATTAACAAATTTTATATTTTATATTTTTTTTCATTTAAATAAATTATCACTCAGCATTAAAATGGGTGATAATTTCTAATATAATATTTTTTTATACAAAACAAATGTATTAACATAGGTTAAAGGGAAATTTTCAAAAATATCACTTTTATTGTAGGGAAATTGACAAAAATACCACTTTCCTTGTACCACTTTTCAAAAATACCTTAATCACTTTTACCCTTATTTTTCAAGAGAAAAAAACACACTTATAACCCTTGGGTTAATTAATCTAAGACTTAAGATTTAGAGTTAAGGGGTGGTGTAGGGTGGGTGTAGGGTTTAGGAATGTAAAATTTAGGATTCTAATTAATTTAAAAAAAATTGTCTCTTAAAAATGTGGTATTTTCGAAAATATCTCTTGAATGAAGGTAAAAATGAAAAGTGATACAACAAAAATGGTAAACTTGAAATTCTCCCTTCATTGTACCTCTTTTCATGTTTACCTTAATCATTTTTACGTTTATTTGTAAGAGAAAAACACACACTTATAACCTTTAGGTTAATTAATCTAAGACTTAAGGTTTAGATTTGAGGTTTGAGAAAGGTATGATAGAGTTTAAGAATGTAAAATTTAGGATTCTAATTATTTTCTTAAAAATTTACCTTTTAAAAAAGGAAAATTGTCAAAAATATCATTTTCCTTGTACCATTTTTCAAAAATATCTTAATCACTTTTATTCTTGTTTTTTAAGAGGAAAAAACACACTTATAACTCTTGGGTTAATTAATCTAAGACTTAGGGTTTAGAGTTAAGGGGTGGTGTAGGGTGGAAGTAGAATTTAGGAATGTAAAATTTAGGATTCTAACTAATTTTAAAAAAATTTGCCCTTCAAAAATGTTATTTTTGAAAATGTCTCTTTAATGAAGGTAAAAATGAAAAATGGTACAAGGAAAGTGGTATTTTTGAAAATTCCCCTTAAAAATGGTATTTATGAAAATGTTTCTTTAATAAATGAAAAAATGAAAAGGGTACCAATAATGTGGTAAACATGAAAATTCTCCTAGGTTAAACATTTATATCTACAACTTTTTATTTTATTTTGAAACTCTTAACTATATATTATTTAAAAATGTTTGTGTACAAAAATATAATAGTAGATAATAAATTTTAGTTCATATACTATTTCAAACATATATTTTATCAGAAACTATGAAACTTTAGTAACTCATTTAAAATATTAATGGAAAATCAAATTTAAAATTTAAAATTATTTTTATATTAAGGAAAATTGTCAAAAATACCACTTTCTTTGTACCATTTTTCAAAAATACCTTAATCACTTTTACCCTTATTTTTCAAGAGGAAAAACACACTTATAACCCTTGGGTTAATTAATCTAAGACTTAGGATTTTGAGTTAAGGGGTGGTGTAAGGTGGATATAGGGTTTAGGAATGTACAATTTAGGATTCTAATTAGTTTAAAAAAAATTACCTCTTAAAAAGGTGGTATTTTTGAAAATATCTCTTTAATGAAGGTAAAAATGAAAAGTAGTACAACAAAAATGGTAAACTTGAAATTCTCCCTTTATTGTACCACTTTTCATGTTTACCTTAATCATTTTTACGTTTATTTTTTAAGAGGAAAACACACACTTATAACCCATAGGTTAATTAATCTAAGACTTAGGGTTTAGATTTGAGGGTTGGGTAAGGTATGATAGGGTTTAGGAATGTAAAATTTAGAATTCTAATTATTTTTTTAAAAATTTACCTCTTAAAAAGGAAAATTGTCAAAAATACCACTTTCCTTGTACCACTTTTCAAAAATACCTTAATCACTTTTATCCTTGTTTTTCAAGAGGAAAAAATACAGGAAAATTGCCAAAATACTACTTTCCTTGTACCACTTTTCAAAAATACCTTAATCACTTATACCCTTGTTTTTATAAGAAAAATACACACTTATAACCCTTGGTTTAATTAATCTAAGACTTAGGGGTGGTGTAGGGTGGGGGTAGGGTTTAGGAATGTAAAATTTAGAATTATAATTAATTTTTTAAAAATTGACTCTTAAAAAAGTGGTATTTTTTGAAAATGTCTCTTTAATGAGGGTAAAAATGAAAAGTGGTACAACAAAAGTGGTAAACTTGAAATTCCCCCAAAGATACACTTATAACTATTAGGTTAATTAATCTAATACTTAGGGTTTAGAGTTAAGGGGTGGTGTAGGGTGGAGTATGATTTAAAAATGTAAAATTTAGGATTCTAATTAATTTTAAAAAAATTACCCCTTAAACAGTGGTATTTTTGAAAATATCTCTTTAATGAAGGTAAAAATGAAAATTGGTATAAAGAAAGTGTTACTTTTGAAAATTCTCCCTCTAAAAATGGTATTTATGAAAATGTCTCTTTAATAAAGGTAAAAATGAAAAAGGGCACCAATAATATGGTAAACATGAAAATTTCCCTAGGTTAAACATTTATATCTACAACTTTTTATTTTATTTTGAAACTCTCAACTATATATTATTTAAAAATGTTTGTGTACAAAAATATATAATAAATTTTCATATTCTATTTAAACATATATTTTATTAGAAACTATGAAACTTTAGTAACTCATTTAAAATATTAATGAAAAATAAAATTTTAAATTTTAAATTATATTTTATATTAAGGGAAATTTTTTAAAATACCACTTTCCTTGTATCAGTTTTCAAAAATACCTTAATCACTTTTACCCTTGGTTAAGAGGAAAAAACACACTTATAACCCTTGAGTTAATTAATCTAAGATTTAGGGTTTAGAGTTAAAGGGTGGTGTAGGGTAGAGGTAGGGTTTAGGAATGTAAAATTTAGGATCTAATTAATTTTTTTAAAAAAATTCCCCTTAAAAATGGTATTTTTGAAAATATCTCTTTAATGAAGGTAAAAATGAAAAGTGGTACAAAGAAAGTGATCTTTTTGAAAATTCCCCTTATATTAATTATAACAAAAAATTTTAAGAAATTTTTTTAAAATAGTAACAAAAAATATATTTTTTAAAATAATAGATTATATGTAGTAACAAAACAAATTCAAAATTCATTTAAAGTTCCAAACTCAAAAATAGTTGTGTAATTTTCTAAAGTTTTCTTGAAAAAATATTGAATTTTGAAAATAAATATTCAAACTCAAAATGATAATATTTCAAATTTTACAAAATATAAAATCATAGATAATAAAGAATAACTTTTTGAAATGCACCACGAAAAAATAAGGGGAAATTTCATGTTCACCACATTATTGGTACCCCTTTTCATTTTGAATTTTTTTTTGAAAAAATTACCTCTTAAAAAGTGGTATTTATGAAACTATTTCTTTAGTAAAGGTAAAAATGAAAAGTGATAGCAATAATGTGGTAAAGATGAGAATTCCCGAGGAATTTCTCTATTTGATTATTTCATGGGAATTTTCATGTTTACAATATTATTGATACTATTTTTCATTTTTACATTCATTAAAGAGACATTTTCATAAATACCATTTTTAGGAGGTAATTCTTTTTTAAAATTAATTAGAATCCTAAATTTTACATTCCTAAACTCTACCCCACCCAACCCCACCCCTAAACTCTAAACCCTAAGTCTTAGATTAATTAATCCAAGAGTTATAAGTGTGTTTTTTCCTCTTAAAAAATAAGGGTAAAAGTGATTAAGGTAAACATGAAAAGTGGTACTAGAAAAGTGTTATTTTTGATAATTCTCTCATTTCATATTGTTATTTTATTGTACTTAACTAGAAAATATATTAGTAAGTAATGACAATTAATAACAAATTAAAATGTTTTAAACAAATCCCTATATATAAATAATGTTGAATAAGAAATATAAAAAAATATTTTACACAATATCTAACACTAAAATAAAAATTATATATTTAAAAAATTTGTAATAATATCAAATACATTTATAAAATAGAAAAATATCCGCATTGACGTGCGGGTTAAAATCTAGTAGTGTATTAAAATAATCCACTACAACATATCTTCTATTTTTTTCCTTTGTTCCTCATCATCCATGTTCATCGTATAATCCCACAATCCGATTGTGAGCCAATCGTTGTTTCGTTAAAGAATGGTAAAATTTGATGTTAAGATCCCCACATTTATGCCACATATTCCGACCTTTTTGTTGTCAATACTTCTCCTCATCCTTGTACGCATCATGTAATTTTCGAGAGACTTCCAATATTTCCTCCTGAGTCCTACTGTTATCAGTTTGTACTTCTTCTAGAGTTTGTTGAAGTTCACTGATTTTCTCCTTAACATATGGTGAATTATTCTTGCGTCAACTAGTAATCTTGTGACGACAATTACTAATTTTTGTCACAAAATCCCCCGAACTATCTGCCTCTAAAGCTGTCGAGCCCCTACTTATAGACTCCATGAAACCGTCCTGTCCAATCCACCGTTTATCGAACCGAAATTGATCATGCCGCTTGGGTACGTTATTCTCAAGATGAGCCACTACTGGCCGATGATCAGATCCTATCATCCCTAAATATTCCGTGTAAGAACACGGGAAAAGCGTATGCTAGTCTTCATTTGCTAATGTTGGATCTAACTGACACCGGATCTTTTTTTCCGTCTTCCTTGCCAACACATTTGATTCCCCCGAGCTGAAAATTCAAGCAGTTCACTATTCCTGATCATATTATTAAAAGATAGAAAAGTGCATGAAGTTCTTAAAGGACCACCTTGTTTCTAGTGATTTCCGGTGATCTCATTTAAATCTCCAATATTGAACCACGGGTCTGATCTTGATAAGTCATAGCTCGTCAATCTTTTCCATACTTACTCCTTTAACTTTTGAATTTGGTCTCCTCCATAAATAAAAGTCATAAAATTGTTTTTCCAAGAGCTGTCCACATCGATCATTAGATTACTTGATAAGACCTTGACCAGAAACTCATTGTTGTAGTATAAAGCTAATCCTCCGCTCTTCCCATTGGATCCACCGTAACTAGATTATCAAAACTGAAGTGTGATTAACATCCTTGAACAAAAGAAAAATCTTGTTTTGCTTTCGATAAAAATAAATATTCAGGTTTGTGTTTATCTCATATCTCTCTGAGGTAACTAATCGTCCATTTACTTCCCATTCCTCTACAATTCAAACTGAGGACTTTTATAAAGAAAAATCTTTAGTGTTCTCCTTCTAGCTAAGCAATCAAAATGTAATGATACCCTGAATTATCAACTGATCCATTTTGTTGCCAATATAGACCGAAATGAAAATCATCAGACCATGCAACCATATTTCATGCCAAACTGATATAAAAAAAATTAATAAAAAGACTGACCCAAAGATTGCCCATAAAGCTTATTATAAAAATCACCGCATCATTCCAAATGTTTCTACAATAATATTCCTTCCAAAACCTATTATAAAGATCCCAACTGTCAACCTTATATTTTCTCCTACATCCCAATGCTTCAAGATGCCACTGATTCCGACTAAAGTCCCAAATCAAGAGTTGACGTTGCTCACCCTGATTTGTATACCATAATATTTTTTCATGTGGGACTCCCCTACACTTGCTCCAGTTATTTTCATACAAAGTATATACTATGAGATATGATGAGATCTCAATTATACAGTATAGCCACAGGTTCCTTGACCTGAACAAACACCCTTTATCCATCCTCATGTCTCGAGCTAGAAATTGATAGGTATCTAGTCCTTTGAGATAAAGCCTTTGTGCGCTCTCGTTGTTACACCAGGTTATTTTATTTCTCATTTGTGTTGATGAGTACAAGGTCGCCAAGGTTTGAGAAGTCAAAAACATTGGACATTCTTGCTCATGCTCTTCCATATGAGTTTCCTTTACCACATATAACCCGTAAAGAACATTATAAACTTTACCAGAAACCCAATAGTTGATAGTCACACGGGTCAAAGAGCATCCTAATGTACACCAACTTATTTAAGACTTTACTCGAACTAATGAGCATATGACTTTCAGTAGACATGACCTTTTGAGCCTTTGACATTATTTCTCACGCTTTATCCCTCAAATTGCATTTACCCCATCAACCACGTAATAACCAATGAAATTTTGAACAAAACCATGACCATATGATATCAAAAGAATCCAACCCTTCTGTATTACTCGAGCAATCAAAGATTAAAAGAACCCTTCATCATAACCTAAATGAATGCTATAAAAATATCCCTACATTCTATTTTGAAGTTGTTCACAACTATAACTATACCTTCCTAAACCATAACAAATCGAGAGAGGGGAGGACAACCATGTATGAGAGCAAATTACCATTCTGTTATATATGATAAAAGTCATCAGAGGTGATTGTGCTTGTATGCACCACCATCTCCTGTGAAACAATAAATTGATACTAGACAGATCCCTTTTCAAATAGAAACACAACCCGAATTCATTATTGAGCGACCATTTAAAGGACCACATCGATTTCATATGACCACGATTTCCTTTCCGTTTATCGTAAAAAATATTATAAGAGCGAAAAGTACGAAGGCGGACGAGTTAGCATGTAGTGCTCAAAGTTAACGTACAACTACGATTGTTCTTGAGCTAGTTCCACCCACCACAATGGTGCATCAGTTCATTGTAGTTAGTTTTAAATTTATTGCTCCGTATATTACCAAATTAGTGGTGGGCAAAACTAGCTCAAGAACAATTAATATTTCCTAGCTAAATAGTTACAACTTGTGGAAGCACTTTAACCTAGTGGTTAAGGTTTAAATGGTTCTACACCTAGGTCTAGAGTTCAAATTCCAAACAATATAATTTCTTGCTGATTATTAGATGCAAGGTGTCTCAAAGGTTGCAAAGTACTGCAAGTAGAGCCGTTCGTTATGGTCATCTGTTGTGGAGAGAGCATATCCATCGAGGATGTCGTACATGCAAAATCGTCCATCGATCTAAGTGTTTCGGGGAAATCTTCATCGTAAAAATATTATCCGTGGAGTTCTTCGTCAATACCACATATGTTGCAGGTAGTTGACCATCATATCTAACAGAACTAGAGATTATATGATGATGTAATTGTTATCCAATGTTAATAAATAAGAAATAGTCACACGTTAACGAAAAGTAAATTGTTGCCATAAATGTTCTTTTTAGCAACGCATAGCTACGAAAATTTGTGTTGCTATATAGCCACAATTTAATGATTGTTACTCTAACCAATCCTTTGCTTAGACAATGATAACATACTTTTGAAACATTTATATAATTTAGTTTAGTTTAATCAGTAATATGTGTTATAACTTCCAAATAATATACCTCAATAAAAGTTTCTTTATTTATGCTACTTTATATTTAGTTTTGATATTTGCCAGTTTATATCGATATAGATTCCAAATTATATTATTTTAAAAATTTGTCCTTAAAATCCAATGAAAATATTTAACTAGTTACAATATCTAGAAGCACTCTAATCTAGTGGAAGATTTAAATGCTTATACATCTAGGTCTGGTGTTCAAATTCCAAACAATATAACTTTTTACTGATTATTAGATGCAAGGCTTCGTAAAGGTTGAAAGTATTGTAAGCAGAACTGTTCATTGTGGTCATCTGCTGTGTAGAAAACATGTACATCGAATATGTTGTACATGCAGAATCGTTCGTCGATCCAAGTATTTCGAGGAAGTCTTTATCGTGGAAGTATTACCCGTAGAGTTGTCCATGAATATCACATATATTGCAGGTAGTTGATTATCATATCTAACAAAATTAGAAATTATATGATGATGTACTTGTTACCCAATGTTAAAAAAATAAATTGTCACGTTCTGAGAGTAAATTGCTTCCATAAATATTCTTTTTAGCAACACATAGCTACAAAAATTTGTCTTGCTATATAGCAACAAATTAATGGCTGTTACGCTAACCAATCCTTTGCTCTAACAATGATAACATACTTTTGAAACATTTATCATATATTTTAGTTTAGTTTAATTAGTAATATATGTTATAACTTCCAAATAATGTAGCTTAATAGACTTTTTTTTTATTTCTGCTACTTTATATTCAGTTTTGATCTTTGTCAATTTATATCGACATAGATTCCAAATTATATTATTTTAAAAATTTATCCATAAAATCCATGAGATAATACAAATAATAATACATCACACAGACATACACATATATATATATATATATATTGATATAAAATAGATGATTGATTAATTTTACAATGTAAATTCAATATTACAAAACATAAGATAATCTTTAAATCCCTATGTAGGAGCTCCGCATAGATGCATCTCCAACTGAAGTGGCAGCCACTGTTTCCTCCACCGATCCTTTTCCATCTGCATCTCCTAATACCAAATGAACAAAGAATGTAAATGACGTTGATAACTTTCAACATCTTTTGTCAGTCAAAACTGACGGCATAACAAATATAATATTTTGTGTTTTAGTTTGAACTTTTGTTATGTAATTAGTTTCATTGTAAGGTTGATTTTCTTTTCTTTTACTAGAAATGACTCAAGGGTTATAAGTGTTGTTGGAAAGTCATTTGTAGTCAAGTTAGCTACAACATGACAACAGGTTGGAGAAAAAACGACGTTGACACCACAACTTCCAACCTTAGCCATCCTTCACATGATGCATTGTAGCGAAATATTGTCTCCTTTAACTATGAGATATCGGCTACTGCTTGACTGATTTATTGTAGTGTAACTATATGAATTAGTATAATAATGATATCATAGTGACTGGATAGATTATACGATTTCATTCAAAGTTAAAATGTTGAATAGGGTAATCCATCTCACATTAACCTAAAATATATTACAAACTTAACATACCAACTTCACTCATTAACTTAACCTACTAACTTTCATGCGGAACGGCTAATGTTTGTAAAAATAATGTCTGAACCACTCAAATTGTCTGTTTAATTGCTCAGTTCACCTAGCAGAGCTATAAAAACGTTTGTGGTTGCCATAAGTGAATCATAAATGTCTTTGATAAAAATAATAAAACCTATTACCATATAGGAGATACATATAAAGAATTAAATAACAAACAAAATCTTAATTATAAAACAATTTATTTTTATCTTTTAAAATATTAATAAAGTTTATCATTAAGTTACTCAATGTCCTTTTGTCATAATCAAACAAAGGTAAAATTTTATCAATTTTAATTTTCTTAAAAATATTTCAAAATGCATTTAAAAGTATAATCACCAACTAATCTAATTACTCTAGCTCTTTAACCATTAAAAGCTATCTACATTTTTGTTACTTGGGAAACCCATGTTTTCATTATAAAATCATCTTATTTTTAAATCCTAATTATCACATTGCTTATGTATTTATAACTATATCATGCCCATGATAGTAATAAATGATGTCTTTGATTTCTAAAACATAATTGTTGCCATAGGGAGTGTTTCTTTTCTTTTTCTTAGTGAAGCACGACACTGTCACCTAGATGTGTCTGCCTAATTTCTTAGTTCACGAAGATGGGTTTCAGATATGGCAAATCTCTTAAATAACATCTTTTTGTCACAAAATAACATTTAAAAACAAAATATGATCAAATTAGATCTTTTTATTTTTTAAAAATTAATATTTTTTATTTATTTTTTCAGTTTTAAACCTCACCCCCAAAACCCCATCCCATAACTCTAAAACCTAAGTCTAGATTAGTTAACCCAAGGGGTATAAACGTATATTTACCCCCAAAACTCCATCCCATAAAAGTTATTTTGTCATTTTTTTTCTTAAAGGTTATTTTTGTGACAAAAACTTTTTTAGGTCTATCTTAGGGTATTTCTCTTTCAGATATGTAAAGAAATTTT
Source organism: Moricandia arvensis (assembly GCA_905132765.1). Lineage (NCBI taxonomy): Eukaryota > Viridiplantae > Streptophyta > Magnoliopsida > Brassicales > Brassicaceae > Moricandia > Moricandia arvensis. The sequence continues at coordinate 71,560 of CAJHQP010000069.1, read as the reverse complement.
CAAATCTTCGTAATCTCATAAAACCCGCGTGACAAATATTAAGACGGAAAAATTGGCACAAAGTGCATGAAACCATCATATATTATTCACAAGATTTAGAGCTCTTGGTTTGATTTTTCTTTTCTCAACCTATAAATTTTGCACTTTGTTGTACACAAATCACCTATCATATAATTGAATAATACTACAAAGTTTACTAATCTGTCAACTAATATAGCATAATATTTATACTAATCCGATCGAATTAAATTAAAAATCAGATTAATCAGTTAAAACTTCTTATTAAATAATTTTAAAAAACTAAATATCAAATATCATATATAACTGACTAAAATATAAATATGTTTTAATTCATATCGCGAACTAATTATTTTCCATCCCTAAAAACACAACCCACAAATGTATTTTTCATCATATAATCATATTATCGAGTAATACAAATATTATTGTTCATATTTTAATTTTTATTAAGCTAAAGCATTTAGATTTATATTACCAAGTTAAACTATTTTAATACTATATATACTTTTAATATTTTGAAGAATATACAATTGAATATTTTAATTTTTTTACAATAATATTTTATACTTTAAGTATATATTTCTATAAATAATTACATTTTCATGAAAACTGAATTTAAATAAAGACGGAACTATTTCTTATCTATTTAACGTGTTACGCATTGGTTAAATTATTTGCATACTTAAACAAACTAACTCAAAATCACAATCTTTACAAAATTAATGCTCTATCACTCCATCATATCAGCAAATAATATAAATACACATCATTTATAATTTTAAATTTTATCCAATTAAAATATTCAGTTTTTTAGCAAACTTAAATAATTTTGATAATATATAATATATCGTTTGTGTTTTAGTAAAACTCCTTACATAGTATAAAAATTAAGTTTCTACATTTTTCTTTAAATAAATATTTTTGTGGCTTAGACTGATTATATATATATATATATATATATATTCATTGAGATCTGTGGAAATTCTTGTGGAGTTTGACATTATATTCATTGAGATCTGTGGAAATTCTTGTGGAGTTTGACATCATATTCATTGAGATCTGTGGAAATTCTTGTGGAGTTTGACATTTATCATTATAATCTTTGATATTAGATACAACGATTTTTGTCATATGTAAAACCATTGATTTTATTAAGACATGCAGTCCACTGCTTCGTGTTTGTGTCTCATATGCATCATCAATATCTGTAGGTTTAAACCCACATAGTTCATATTAGTGATATTTGAATAAAAAGACCATTGACTTTTTATTACAAAATTATTAAAATATAGACAATGCATACTTTTGTTGTGATGTTACAATTTATCAAACGTACCAGATTTTGTTAAACTGAAAGGATAAAAACATGTGAAAGCAATATTTCAAATTAATAAAAAAAATATGTCATAAAAATGTTATTGATAATTGTTCTTCTAGAGGAATTTGCGACTTAAAACTTGATTTTAAATATACATATATACCTATATATTAATCAAATGCAAAAATAACTCAAAAGTCTTTTGAAATTACAATCAATCTTTTATGATCAAACAAAAAACAAAAATTTATTTTTATGAATATAACCTTTGTAAGTATTCTGAATCTTTTGAGTTTGTGTAAGTCATCTAGACGATCTCCTAGAAGACGTCTCATATAGTTGATCTTAAAAATAATTTAGAAATTTTATATAAAAAAATTTTTCAAATAAAAATTGAAATCATGTAATTATTAACATTTATAAATGGTATAAATTAAAATATAATAAAATTATATTATTCTTAACATAGATGAGTGAATGTAATGAGTCATGGTGTTCTTTGGTTTAGGGTTTGGTAACATATGTTGTAGTATTTGTTCATATTCTTAAAGTTAGTTTTTGGAAACTTAAATTTTACTTTGAAAAATTAAATTTTGATTTATATGTGTTTAGTTTTGTTTATATTAAACACTTTTAATTCATAGAAGAACACCATGACTCACTACATCTTCTATTTTATAACAGATTTTATAACAGATCTGAACATTTTGGTAAATTTTTATGGCGGAGTTTTGGTAAGTCTCTGGTTGCTTAAAGTTTTTACCTTTTTTCCAAACTAAAACTTTACAATCTCTCTCTGATCTCTTTGAACTTAAAGAAAACGTATATCATTTTCTCATTTTTATCACATATTTTCTCACTGATTTATTTTGTTTTGCAGATTTTTCATTACATGGTTCTCAACTTCCATTTCTTTAAAGATAGATCTATAAATCATATTTTTCATTTGGTAACCTCTTATTCCTTAAAGCTCTTAACTTTTGATAACTCTTTTGTTATTATAAGTTTTTACCTTATTTTTGAAGTTTTCAATGTTTTGAAGCCAATTAAATGTTGTTGAATATGAAGAATTTTCAGATCTGAGACGACTTGAAAGACTTCCATGGAAATTTCTCAAATTTTTTCTAACATTTAGTGCACTAGAATACTTCCTAGAAGTCTTCTGATGGAGTTTTCTCTCATATCTCCTCTTTCATAACATATCTAAGCATTTTTGGTAAGTCTTCATGGCGGAGTTTTGGTAAGTCTCTAGTTGCTTAAAGTTCTTACATTTTTTCCAAACTAAAACTCTCCAAACTCTCTCTAATCTCTTTGAATGTTTTTGGATATGCAGGTTTTCAAATATGAGATGACTTGAAAGACTTTCAGGGAAGTCTTCTCAGATTATTCTAACATTTAATGCACTAGAAGACTTTCTGGAAGTCTTCTCACATTTTTTTCTCTTATATCTCCCCTTTCATAACAGATCTGGACATTTTGATAAGTTTTCATGGCAGAATTTTGGTAAGTGTCTCATTGCTTAAAGTTTTTACCTTTTTTTCAAACTAAAACTCTTCAGACTCTCTCTAATCTCTTTGAATTCCAGAGAAGTCTTCTCGGAAATCTTCTAACATATAATGTTTGGAAGACTTCTTGGAAATCTCCTAACACAGTCTTCTCTCATGTCAAGTAGAGTCCAAGCTTGTTTTTTGTAGAAGAATGATCTCTAATAATTTTGTTTATGGTTGTTTTGTTAATTGTAGGTGTACTTTTTTAATTTTGAATTCTTTTGTAAATTTAAAAAGTTTTTAATGAAAATAAATGGTAATTATATTCATGTCTACAACATTATCTTGCCAAAAGTATTTGATTTTATTGAAGTTATTGATACAAATTCATTAGCAAAACAGAATAACACAAAAAATAGTTAAATTTCTACAGCTAAGGGAGAAAACTTCTCATGAAAACTTAGTAAAATTCACACAAAAAATCAAATATTACATAAGTTCAAACATATAACGGTTTCATCAAAAGACTTCTGGGAAGTCTTCCGGAAGATTTAAATTTAAATCAGAAAATTGAAGTATAAACGGAAAATTAAAATTTAAGCGGAAAACTCAAATTTTAAGTGAAAATTGAAATTTTAAATTTCATGAAAGTTAAAAAAAATATATCTTATGATCTAAGAAGACACATTAAAACATATTACTTGATATTTTTGAAGTTACTTAACAGTTTTAAAAGTTAAAAAACATATCTTAAAGTTATTTAACAAGTTTACAAAAACTAACTTAGAAGGCTTCCACAGAAGTTTTCTCAGATTAACTAGAAACATTAATAAACATGAATATTGGTAAACTCATAATTAAAACCAGTTAAGTTATAAAATTCTATTTATGAACCAAAATATCAACTAATATACATGAATTAACAAGAAAATGTTTTAAAAAATTATAGTTTTAGAAAAAATGAAAGTTATTAAACTTTTACGTAGAAAACTTCCAAGAAAGTCTTTCGACACACTTCTAGGAAGTCGTCAATAAGATCATTTTTGCAATTAAAAATTTACAAATGAAGAATTCCAAAGAAGTCTACTCTATAGCAAACGTCTTTGAAAGTTTTCCTTTGTAAATATTGTTAACTTTTTTCAAAAAAAACTCTCGAAAATACCATAGAAGACTTTCCGGTAAGTCGTCTATGATAAACATGTTAGTTTTTCATTTGCCAAATTGTGACAGAAATTTGACTTTTCCTAGACGACTTATAGCGGAAAATAAAATTTAAATATTAATTTTTAGTAGACGACTTATATGTAAGTCGCCTCAAGTTACTTTTGCAATTAAAAAATAAAATTTAAATATTTCATTTTAACTAGACGACCTACGTGTATGTCTTCCATCAAACGACTTACATGGCAGTCTTTTGTGATATCCAAGGTTTGACCAGAATCTCAGAAAAAAATCTGGAAAACTTTCGTGTAAGTCGTCTGCCATAAAACTTACATGGAAGTCGTCTAATTAAAATTAGATATTTAAATTTTATTTTTTAGTTGCAAAAGTAACATGAAACGATTTTCACCAACACTGAGAAGACTTCTACCAAAAATTCAGAAGACTTATAGGGAAGTCTTCTGGTGGAAGACTTCCATGTAAGTCGTCTAGAGAAAGTCAAATTTCTGAGACAATCCGGTCAATTAAAAACTAACATGTTTATCCTAGAAGACTTACCGGGAAGTTTTCTTTCGTATTTTGAGATGTTTGTTCAAAAAGAAAAGCTGAAGACCCTAGAGAAATCGTCTTTAAAAACCACACATAAATTCAATTGCAAAAATAACTTTTGCATTGACGAGAATACTTACATATAAGTCTTCTACGCTCAGAAGACTTACACAGAAGTCTTATGACGAACAAATCTGGAAAAAATTCAATTTCATACTTTCAACCAGTGAGATAACATAGATTAACTTCTTCTAGCACACAGAACTTCATCACAAAACATATTCACTTGTTAATAACCAAGAATCATGAGTTTGAATCTTACAAAGTTTAGAATCAAAATCTTGAGTTTTTACATGATTACATGAACATAAAAAATAAAATAAGAGGATTGAAAATCGGTTTTTAAGTACATTAAAAGATTCAAATTGGTTGTTCATGGTGGTTGGTGTATTGATTACAATGACAATACAGTAAATATTTGATGAATATGAGGATGATAGAGTAAAATACCTTTAAAAAAATAATGGTAATTTTATGAATAATCCGAACTTTTAAGATAAATAAGGCAAATAATTTTTTTTTTAAAAACACAATTTAATTTTGTATTTGATTTTGAGCTTTGAATCATATTTGCAAGAAGCCATATTCTCTAAAGTGGTCGACTATATATAGCCAAAGAATAGCAGGAAAATATATATGCTTATTAACTATTAGTGGTTGGTCCGTGCGGGAATTTTCTTCATTTAGTACTTTGTTTAATAATTGTTTTAACTTTAAAATATTTGATCAAATATTATATGTGAAGTATTATTTTGTGATTGGCCTTTTATTTCAGTTACAATCTTTTTGCTGTTAACAAAATTTCATAATACAATTGCTTAGATTGTTTTAATGAAGGTGTTCTGTTTATATTTTAATAGATATTTTCATTTTTCCTTTTGTTTTATTTTAGGTCATCTAATTTTATTTATGTTTTAGTGTCTTCTTTATCAGGTTATTTTATATTGTGTTGTGCCACCACAATTTTTTATTTATTTTCATATCAATATTGGATTTATGTTCAAATCATTTTTTCAAATTCATGACATAATTTTTTTTAAAAAAATCAATATTTATTTGAAAATTGTTTATATCATATTTTTTTCAGTTTTGTTCTTATGTTTTTATTTTATTTTATATCTTACTATATTTTGTTCTACCTATATTTTGATTTTTTTGTTTTGGTTATCTATAAATTATTGTTTGTGGTTTTGTATCAATATTTCTAATTTCAGCAACTTAGTGTTTAAAAGTAAAAAACGTCAGATTACGTGCTGTTTTATTTTCTTTGATCTTGTTTTGATCAAACATGTAAAAACAATGCCATAAATGAATTATCTAAATTTTATTCTTATCATTTTTCTTATATATTCTTAAAATTAATGTATTTTGAGTTATATCATATATTTTTACTAAGTTTTATTTCTTTTATTTTGTGCATCATTATTTTTGTTTTCAAAACTATATTCAAAAAGATAAATTTTGAATATGTATTAATCTTTTATGGTGGTTTTCAATCAATTTCAGTTTTTATATTTTTTAGTTTAATGACCAAAATAAAAAAATATTCTATTAAATTGATCATTTTTATATTTCATTGGTCTGAATTTAATGAAATCTAAAAAAATATTGTAATTATAGTTTTTCTTCCTTTTGTTCTTATAAATTTTTATTTATTTTTTTAATATCTATATTTTTATTTATTCTTGAAATATATCTATTATTGAACTATAATGATCTATTTTAACTAAATTATTATTTTTAATTAAATTTTATCAAACTCAAAATATATTATGTATTTTTGCTAAATTTTTATTATATTATGTGTTATGTTTACTCTCCAAAATTAATTTTTAAATCTATTATGTATTATTATTATTTGGTAGCTATTTTGACATAATATTTGGTAGATATTATGTATTACTATTTGGTTATATTTTTTATAATTTATTTTTCTTGTTATTTTCTAATTTTGAGTTATAAAATATAGAAATAATTATGTGAGTTTCATTTTTATTTTTTCGCGTTGGTTTGACGAAATATAAAATAGCATAAAAGAATATTACTTTTTTTGTTTTTACGATTTTTATTTCTATTTTTGAAGTTTTTATATATTGTTCACTAAAATATTTTTAATAGATTTCAAACTTTTGTTGGATTAAAAATGGTTAATTTTTAAAATTATAGTTAATAAATATCTTATTAATAAATTTGGTATAAAGTAATAGTATAAATGTAGAGTAATTAATAAAATTTTAAAGTTATGATCAAAGTGTCAATATAGATAGAGTCCATAAACATCAGCAAAAATGTTAACATTTAATTAAACATTTTCCTTCTTTGTGTTTAGACCCATCATTTTTCCTCATTATCTTCACAAGTTCTCTATTTTCTCATCTTATTATTTGATATGTATAGTTGTTGCTGGTGTAGGCTTTTGCATAGTTTACACATGCAAATCATATCGGAAGAGGACTGAAGTGGTTCATGTTGCTCTTCCCATTTAGAGATACAATATGTCTTCATGTGAACGGTGGCTCACTCCTCAAATTTGTTAATCGGTACATGTTTTTGCTTCTTTATCACATTGTTTGTTTGTTTTTTGCTTATTTATCACATTGTTTGTTTATTTCTTGCTTAAAATTGTCGCATTGTTTGTTTATCACATTATTTCACTGTTATGCTTTCATATTAACAACTCGTTTGTTTTATCTATTTATATACGTGAAAAGAATAAAATATACTCCCTCCGTTTCTAAATAAGGGTCACTTTGACACTTTTCACGGAAATTAAAAAATGTGTATAATGGACTAATATATCCCTATTTAATGTATGATTAATTAAATGATAATGATTTAAATAAAAATCTATTGGTTATTCAAAAGGGTAAACATTAGATTTAATGTATAAAGTTTCATTGGGATTGTAGAGTGACACTTATTTTGAAACAAAATTAAAAACTTAAAATGACACTTATTATTAAACAGAGTGAGTAGTAAACTAGTGGATAACATAATTAATAACTGATACACCTAACAAAGATATTGGATATTGGTCAAAAGATCTATTCAACCTTTTAAGTTTAGTTATATGCTGGTATAATCTATTTCTAAATAGTATATTTTATCATTTTTTTACTTTGCTTATATTTTTCTTGTAAATTTATTTTAATTTATTTTAATTTTTATTCAGTTTGTATAGCCTTCAAAACGAATTCTGTTAAAACTATATTTTGATGTAAAACTAAATATTTAAGAAAACATATAAACTTAAAAAGATTTTGATATAAATTTGTTAACTTTTTGTTGTTGATAATATTGGTTTTCTTTGTTGTTTTTGTGTAGTCTTTCTTTTACATAGCATGCACATGCATGATGTTGAGCAGTGTTGTCCCAATCATTTTTAAGCCTTGTTCAAAAAATATTAATGGTATATTTAACGATATAAGGAAAGTAGTTTAAAAATTTAACAGCTCTACATATAGGTTTTTACCTTTCTTTTAAAGTTATAAGGTAAATTTAAAAAATTAGACTATAATTTATATATTTATTTTAAATTTAGATTCGGATCCGGTTCAGTTGTTTTCTCTTATACGTGCTATTAGACGGCCCTGCTGCTGAGCAAGAGGAGTCAGAGAACTGACATAATTTTTGAAGTGGAGATGGTGTCGGTTAACCCGGTTCGATCTAAGGCCAAAAACAATCTATTTCATTTCCTTTTTAATTTTTTTTGTAAGAGTTTGAATCTTTTGATATTTTAAGGGAGTAATTCATTTGATTTAGTATTTATATTGCTTATTAACATGCTAAGTCTTAAATTTTATATGAGTTTAAAGATTCTCATAAAACTTAGTGAGTAAATCACTTATTAGATTTATATATTAGGTAGACTAGGATGATTGATGAATAATTAAGGATGCTTTGTGTTAAATTAACATCATTTCTTACATGTGATTTGTGTTTATTGCTAGATTAAGGTTGAGAAACATAATCTTGACCATAAGAAATTTCATGTTTGGAAGATGTTCGATGAAATGCTTGAATGAATCTCATGATGTATTTAATTGTTTGGCTAACGAAAATTGATGTTAGAAAAGTATTATGAGTTGTTTTCAATTTTTACTGAGTGTAGTTAGCCAACGAGAGCTAAAATTAAGAACATGATAGCTTATCAGTTATTGTGATGGAAGTGAATTAACTTATCTTTGCTATCTTAGGTTGAAGAAACATGTTTGTTATTTGTATTTAACATCCTAAGTTAGAAGTATATCATCATTAATCAATTGTCTATCCCATGAGTCTTGTCTTTAAAATTTGATTGAATCTTGTTCTTTGCTTAAGTTGTTGATTGGATTTGAGTTCAGTAGCTTAATTATCAATTTTGGTTACTTTAAACTATTTGATTTGGCTTAGATTAATTGTCACTTGTATTCTCTTTGATTAAGAACACCCTGGTTTGGATTGACACCTCTTGTACTACAGTTGCATAGATGATTAAACTTACCCATATCAAGATTCTCGGCGGGGTCGGCTTCCTGGGAGATTTGTGACGTGGATTCATTGCTACAACTTTTTCAGTTACACTAAGATGGAGGAGAGGAGTGCACTTGGGTCAGCCTTGACCCTCTCTTACGCTTTCTATAATCGCTGGATGAGGGTAGTTTTTGCTCGGATCTTGGGTTACGACGTAAGCATCACAGCGAATGAGCTCTAGTGAGTCATGCACGATGTGGATTTTTCGTTGGGGTGTGGCTTTGTGGCTACTGTGCGGTCCGTAGTTTTTTCATATTAGTGTTTGTGTCTAGGAATCTTGGTTTCTTTGGAGGTCGTGGAAGTGTGATGTAACTAAGTTAGTTGTGTTCGTGGGAGATTTTGTTGATGGTTCTCAAATGTGGGTCCGTGTGAGAAGCTCTCGTTGCTCGGAGTAGTTGCATGAGCTTTGCGGTTTTATGCGGCGGTGCATGTTTCTCTTTCTTCCTAAGGCAGGTTCAGAGCTGCGGCAGGTAAGACTAAGTTCATCCGTGGTTTCTTTGCGGTGTTTGTCTTCCCTATCTAAGGTTTGTGTGGGGTGATGACTAATCTTTTTGAGGCAAGTTTTGAGAAATGTAGGGGGGTTATTGAATTAAGCATTTAAGAAAATTGAAGATTTGAGTAAATCCCAAAAAAATTGCGATTTGAGTAAATCCTAAAAAGTTTTTTTTTACAAGTTTTATGGGGTTTTGAAGAAATTTTAGATTTTTTTATTTTTATTTTTAAAAAAATATTTATTTAAAAATATAGTTTTTAAAAATTTATTATAATTTGATATAATTATCGTTTTATGAAATATATAAAATTTATAAAAGTTTCTTAAAATAATTTTAAGTAATTTTTATTTTTATTTCATTCCGAACAATTTGATTTTATTTTAAAAATATAAAGGAATTAAAAAAATTCAAATACCATCATAGAAAATGATATTTTAATTCGTTGTTTTTACACTATAAAATGTCATTTAACCCCCATCAAATCCTATTTGATAAATTTTGCTGACAAAATCTATATTTTTCAATAAGCTGAAATTTGGAGGAACTTATATGAATGACTAATCTAATAAGATTGAATTTCATATAAAATTTAGAAATGATTAATATAATAAGAGAAGATTTGAGAAAAAAATGAAATCTTTTCAAAATTCAATAAAACCCCTCTAATATCTACCAAGTTGGGACTCTTGTTTTACCAGGCTTCTTCCCATTCATCGGCATTAAATGTTCCACTTTTGCTATCCTTTTTTTATAGTTTAGAGCAACTCCAACAATAGATCCATCTAAATCATTTTTTAAGTGAAAATAATGATACTAAAAATTTTAGATACTTTTTTAATTTTACCATCTCTAATGGTTGAATCCACAAAAGGTTCTAAATTTTAAAGTGAGAGGAGGACATATTTTTTTCTTCTCTTTTTGTTTAACCTTTCACCCTATGAGAAGGTGACACATTTTCTTAGATACAACTCTAAATATATCTACAATTAGATACAATTCTAACAATTTTTAATGTTTTTCATTTAATTAAAACCCAATTAATTAGATAGATACATTTTTAGATGTGAGTTAGATACCCTTTGGAGATGGTCTTAGGTCTTACTTGTAGGTTATCTCTTTCTTAGTTACGTGTGTATTTTTTTCTTTCCGTTATTCGTTGTTGTGGTTAAATTTGTTTCATCCTTTTCTGTTTTTTGTTATCTATTATAATTCTGTCAAAAAATTTAAATAGTAGGAACTTGACATTTTATTCCCAAAAACATTGAAATGGTATTTTTTTTTACTAAATTAATTTATAAATTAAAATTTTAACTTCTTTTTATAATTTTAAATTGTAATAAAATTACTTGATATAAGTTATAATTTTAAAAATAAATAATCTAATAAATTAAGTCAACTAAGATTAGATATTCTATATAAAAATCATAATTAAGAATAGTATTTCTATCTAATAATAGAGTATTCTAGGGATTTGTTTTTGTTTAAAAATTAAGCTAAAATGTAGATTTTAATTATATAAAATTTATTTTAACTAAAATAACATTAATGGAAGGATTAAAATAAGTTTTAATGTAGTGATAATATTTATAATAATTCTATTAAGTAAATGTGAATGGTTGTGAAAGCCCTTTACTCCAATGGTTTGATTAAAGATTCATTAATTATTTTATATCAGTAAGTCTGAAGTTGAAATGTCATAAAATACAAATTATGCAGACTGCAGAAAAAGTTTAGAAAAAATATTATGAAATATCTTCAGCATATGTATGGTCCATCTTTAAACGCAACTCTCATAAGATAGTTCATAATAGTGCACTAAGACGTGAATTCTCATAAAATTCTAAAAATTTTTATTGTAAAATCATTTTATTTTTAGCGCTGAATCATTGTATTATTATAAACTATAAAAATATTACAGATGATTCTTCTATAACTGATAATTTTACCAGCTTTATGAGGATTTACGTCTTAACTACATCACTTAAATTATCGTATGGGATCCATGTTTAACAGTACTTTTTGCATCATGCTTTATATCTTTTGTAAATTTGTTATCATTAATTTGCAAAATTTTATCTTTTCTAAAATTTAAAATTATTAGTGAATTTTTAGTCAAATATTGGACCAAATGGATCGTTTATGTAATAGCATTATCGTTTGTAATAAATAATTAACCAGATGTAAAAGGAAAAAAAGTAAATGAAACATTTGGGCTTTGATGGGTAAGACATGGTGGGCTTTTATAGTCAAACATTGGATCAAATCGGTGAAGGGGAGTCTTGTCGATCGTCTTCAACCCCAACTGTAAGAACGAACCTTCCTCGATTTGATCCGATTCTGATTCCGATCGAATTTCACCTTGGAAGGTAACATAACTATTCAGATGTTCAATTTTGAATCTAACTTTTTGGATCCAGCTGATCATGATCCTTGTACCATTACATCTGATCTGGTCTCTTCTGGGGGTTTCTTTGATTACTTCCGTATGAATGAATTTAGATTTTAGGGTTTATTTCTATCGTGTCTTGAATCTAATCTGAACAACCTTTACCGTCAAAAAAAAACAAACCTTTTGTTGTTGTTGTCTCAAGCTGGAAATGCTGCTGATTTTCGTTTTGTTTGTTGGATTCTTGGACAGGTTACTGTGATTAAGACCGAATCTTCTGATCATGGTTAGTGCTCGTGATACGTTTTTTATTTTAAAGTTTCCCCCTTTCTTTGCTGCTTCTGTAATATTGTACTCAAAGTTTAACACTTGTTTTGGGGATTGATACCACAGAACTATCTTCTTGGAGCCTTCAAGCCCGCTTGTAATGTTTCTATCACCTTCACTGATGGGAAGAATCGTAAACAGGTACACACACACATCCCTCTCTTTAGGATTGATGACACTTGTTCCCGGACTTAGATTACAGGTTGTCTTAATATCTTTACTTGATCTCTGTTGCCTCTAGGTTCCCATTAAGAAAGATAATGGACAGACTGTTATGAACCCGCTTTTCCAGAGCCAAGAAACTATTGCTGGGAAGGTAACTTGGTTTTGTTGTGGTCTATAGTCATCAGAATGTTTTATGGAGTTAGTTTCCTTAACTTGTTTTGCTTTAGGTTATTATTGAGCCATATCAAGGGAAAAAGGTGGAGCACAATGGTGTTAAAGTTGAGCTTCTTGGTCAAATAGGTGTGCATTTTCTGTCACTTATGTCACTTTTTCTATGTTGTTTCCAACTCCTTTCCTTTATATACGCTAATGATATTTGTATTTTTTGGACAGAAATGTACTTTGACAGAGGAAACTTCTACGACTTCACTTCCTTGGGTGAGTCAAAACTTAGGATTCTATTATGATATGGTTCTGTTCTTTTGCTCAGCAATCTCTTAGTTATTACTTACTAGTAGCTGGTTCTTTGTTGAAGTTGCTGATCGGTCAAACTATATTTTTGTTCCTATTTTTGATTATCAGTGCGTGAGCTGGATGTACCTGGAGAGATATATGAAAAGAAGGCATACCCTTTTGAATTTTCGACCGTTGAGATGCCACATGAGACATACAATGGCGTAAATGTGCGGCTAAGGTAATATATCATATTATTTCTGGAACATCTAATGTAGTACATGATTTTGTTTTCTGTTTATCTTCAGGTATGTCCTCAAAGTAACAGTTACACGTGGCTATGGTGGAAGCATCGTGGAGTATCAGGACTTTGTGGTATATTTCTTCATTTTTCTTCTGTGTATTTGTGACACATTAGTATTTACTATTTAAGATGAGCTTACAGCTTCTTCTTTCTTCTAATGAATTTGATGCAGGTCCGTAACTATTCTCCACTACCTCCAATCAATAACAGCATCAAGGTGAGTCCAGTCTCTCCCATCTCCACTCTCAGTTCCTGGTTCTTTATCACTCTTGCTTTTGATACTGAACTTATTTTGCTCTTAAAGCCCGTTTTACCTCTGAAATGACATGACTGCTGCTCTTATTTGTCTTCTTCCCACATTCTTATTATCATTAGATATGCTTAATTCCATTGGACCCTTTACCTGTTGTACAGATGGAAGTTGGAATCGAGGACTGCCTACATATCGAGTTTGAGTACAATAAAAGCAAGTAAGACAATCTCCTTTTCATCACTCGAGTTATAATGATAAGGGATATTAAAACACCAGTTAACTCCCTATGCTCTGGATGCAGGTATCACCTGAAAGATGTTATCCTTGGGAAAATATACTTCCTTCTGGTAAGAATCAAGATAAAGAACATGGACCTTGAGATCAGACGGAGAGAATCAACAGGAGCAGGAGCTAATACTCACGTCGAGACAGAAACACTAGCCAAATTTGAGTTAATGGACGGTGCTCCCGTTAGAGGTAATCCCAAAATATACTTCATCATATGTTCTCAAATCTCACTCTTACCCTTTAGCTACCGAGTAAATACTGAGACATTGCGCAGGAGAATCGATACCTGTAAGACTGTTCTTGACACCATATGATCTAACACCAACGCTTACGAACATAAACAACAAATTCAGCGTTAAGTATTATCTGAATCTTGTGCTGGTGGACGAAGAGGATCGCCGTTACTTCAAGCAGCAAGAAATCACGCTGTACAGGCTCAAGGAGGAGACATCTTGATGTTTACACAAAGGGAAGAGAGAAATGATATATTTTCAGAACTTTGTAAAGCCTTTTTCTATATTGCAATTGGTTGCGGACGTGGAGTGAAGAAGTGAACTCATGTAGTTTGTTCAACGACCATAATGTTGTTTGCTTTGTTTAGAGTCATTCGACTTTTTTTCTCATCTTTTTTTTTTTTGGGACACCGACTTTTATTCTCTTCTTTTGTGTGTTCCCTTCCATAAATTTACGCGAAGTACAAACCGTTTACTAAAACTAAGCTCCGTACCATTAGTTGAGGAGTTTTAATTACTTTCATCTATGTAATCGACTTTCAAAGTATCAAAATAAATAGTGTTAATGTGTTCTAAAACGAATTTAAAAGAATATTTGTATTAGCTTAGTCAATAATCTTAAATGTTTCATTTAAGAAATTGAAGCTTTGTCTTAAATAGAGTGGTTCCTCTAAAAAAGGTTTTAGACTAATCTATGTAGGTGGAAAAAGAAATGAATCGGAATATTCAGATCGAACAAACCCAAAAAATGAATTTGAATCGAATGGAATAGAACACAAATATTAAGACCTTGTTTTACAGGAATTTTTAATAAGGGGTGTTACTCGAACCAAATTTGAATTTGAATGGATACCAAAACAAATCCCAGCAATTCAAAAACTTAAAAGAAAAACATACCAACCAAACCCGAACTTTATTTTAAATAAGTATCTAAAATATTCAAAAATCTGAGTGAGTACCTAAGATTAGTATCTAAATTTTAGTGATAAATTAGACCGAAGGAACCTGTGGCTCATCTGAAACTTATGATGGGATTTGAGTTCAATATACTCTCTTGGTGGAAAGAGCACAAAATCAAGTTTTTGGTTTTGGTAGAAACGGCTAGGGATTTACTTGTAATACAAATTTTTTTATGTTGCATCATAAAGTGTTTAGCACATCATTAGTTTCTTAGAATCATATAACAGTTGTTTGTCTAACTCACTATACGATAGAGGTTATGATGTGTACTAGACAATAGACGAAAATTGACATCAAGTTGTGAAGGTGTTCCCACGAATGAACAGATTCGAGCAGAAGTTAAAATGCTAGATAAAGTATCTTTTCATTTCGCTTAGTTGTTCTTCCATTATATTTATTTACTTGTGTACATTATATGATTGTTTATATCGTTGTTTCTTTATCAGAATTTGAGAATACAAGAATTGGAGACTATGGGTTCAAGATTGCATTGAAATTTGGAGGTTTTAGTTTTTGATTGAGCTCGAAAACTCGTTCTTTTCGTCTGAGATTTTTATGTTGACAATTGAATTTTAAAACTTAGTTACGAATATATTTGCTTTTCGGTGTACACGATGTTGTTTTAACTTTAAGTTAAAATAATGTTTCATTTTTTGAGGGTTCTTGTCATAACCACTAAAATTCAACACAAAATAATTTGATCTATGCATAACATCATTGTGGTAATAGTCGTAATGCCAGAAGAACCATACCTTAAAGCATAAAGGGGGATCATAAGTGTCTATACCTTAAAATATATTTGTGACTAAATTCAAAAAAAACATATATGGTAGAACCGTACCTCTAAATCATGTCACAAATCTTTTATCAATGCAAGTTTTTAAAACTTGCTAAGTTATTAGGTCACTAACATGAGTACTTTAGTTACATACAAATATTTCGATAACCGAAGTACGATAAGAATCAGACCCAAATTGGAAATGGGTTCAGCCAGATTTGTGGTATATTACTATATTTGAATCGAACCCATGGAAGCTCAAACTGAATCCTTATCAAACTTTAAGAATATCCAAACAAGGCTAAATTTCATAACTCAAAGACACCAAAACCCCGATTGAACCTGAAACACTCCCCATTAGATACCAAATGCACATGCGTACTTTGTATTATTATAGTTGTTGTAGAGTTCTGTACATAACAACTAAGAGAAGAAAAAAATAACTAAGAGATGAATAAACAACAAGCTAAGAATCTTTAGTTAACTCTAACAAGGTCAGAAAACAGGACATCCCTGCGTTATTACACCTTTAGCAGTAGGACAAGATGCGAGCCTACAGTTTGTGCTATCATCAGCGTTCCCCCACCACGTCAGTCCAACTCCATTGCGTCCTAACGCTAGAAAAATCAGTATTGTCATAAACGCGGTTCCAGCGTCCAAACCTCCCGACAAAACGTAGTTATACTTTGTCCACCACTCTCTCTTGTACTTAAACACAAAGAGTCCGAAAATAAATCCCACGACGCACCAACTCGTGAAATTAACCGCCATCGCCGGTGGCATCATCGAGGTTGCTCCTAAAATAACCGGGAAGTGTATCTGTGAGATCCATTTTTGAGCTGGAAACGCTTTGGTCGCTAGCCAGACGAGGAAAGGAGTGATGGCGCCTACGAGGAAGAACCAGTTTATGGCTGAGTATTCTCCTAAGTCACCGAACATTCTACGTGGTCCGACAAGTCCCCATATCACCGAAGCATCAAAGAAGACTTGATCCATCGGGCATGTCCATTGACTGTCGGGAGGAAGCAGAGATTTGTCACATAAATGAGGAATGTCTACCATTAACCACCAAGCAGTTCCTGTGTATACTAGCACGGCCACAAGCGTCCCAACCACCTGAATAAAAATATTGTGTTACTAATTATATTGAACGTATCTAAATGATAAAGATTTAAGTGATAATTAGTGACCTGTGCCATGTACATGCTTCTAGGAGGGATCTTCATGTAGAGACCGAGTTTAAAGTCTTGGATGAATGTTAGAGCCTGAGTCATGCTGATGTATCCATACACTTTGAAGCACATGTTCGCAACCGGACGTTCTGGATAGATGTACCCGATTACGTATTCTGTGATGACGTTCAAACCTGGTGCCTAAAGCAATACGAAACTTATTAATACTTGTTACCTACCAAAAAGAAAATAATTCAACTTCTAAAAGTTAAGTGATTCTAAATCAGACATAGATGAATAGAATATGAAATACAAAAGAATATTGATAAAATAAATAACATTTTCTTTCAACTTTATTTGTTTCAATTTTTTTTTATGTTATAGATGGTTACATTTTAACAAAACTCAGAAGAATAATATTTTTATTAAACCCTGATTATTGTTTTCCTATAGTTTTCACTACTCTTATGTAGTTTTTAGTAGGTACCTGATTAGTTGTAGCGACGATAACACCAATAAGTGGAGTGAAGAAGACGGCAATGGCACAAGCTAGCAACACTCCCCACCATGGTAGCTGCACGGTTGCATTGTAGTACACAGAGATGAACACGGTGAGAGCAATGTTGAGTACAAGGATCACCAAAAACCACCACATGGGAACTTCTTTATAGTTTTTCTTCATGATCCTAGTGTGTATATCCATTTTCTTGTTCCTCTTGAAAGCTCCTCTTGTTTGCTTCCATAGATCCCTAATATACAAAAATTGAATTATGTATAAGACGAAGTTAGAAACTATTACCAAAAGACTGGTCCTTGGTCTATGTGAAACTACCTCATTAACTAAAATTAAAAGTAAAAATTAGATTCTGAGGAATTGTTGGAGTTTATTTACCTTCCGTTGAAGAGTAAAACATGGACAATGGTTGCGGACAAAGTGGCAAACCCAAGACCATATGTTACCGCAAAGAAAGTGCTCATATGGATTGGACCAGCCTTTGCATAGATGTCTCGGTCGAGATGGAACTTGTTATCAATGATACTCAAAACATCATAAGACGAACCATTACCCATAAACAGCCCACTTGAGAATATGGGATATGTTTTGGCATGGTAAATATTAAGCCAATAGCAAATCGGAGTGGCGACATACATTATTATCACAAAACCAATGGTTACATTGACGGTAGCGAAGATCGGGCTAGCGAGTGGGCTGCCTAGGTAAGAGCCAATCGTAGCCCAATCAATACCAATTGCGCCTATACCAAGACCTTGTTCACCTGAACCGAGTTGGTTTGCCAAAACCGATTTTGGTCTAAGCCAACAGACCCATGAGATGGAAGTTATCATTGTGAATAGATAGCCAGGGAGAATGTAGTATGCGAAGCTGGTAACGAGGACTATGATGAAGAAATTGATTCGGGTCATGACTCCTTTTTTCTTATCTTCCTTCTCGTGCAAGGCACTGCAGTGGTTAGTGAACTAATTAAGTAGTTGAAGACTAATCATGAAGATAAGATTTGTATAGATGTTTACAAATAGTATTACCTGAATAAAGACACTTGAACTAGATTGCTTGGCCACCACATTTCACCTGGCTCAACAAGGTGCTTTCGGAATAAACCAGCCCACCCAAATCCGAGAAACTAGAATAGTGTTGTCATAGGTGAAAAAAGATAAGAAAATAATTCACCAAACTGTAGCAAAATTCTAATTCAAAAAAAAAAATCGATTCAAAAATGTACAAGTAATCAGAGTACAAATTTCAAACCAACGCCAACTATATCCTTAAATTGGACAATACTGAGTTTTAATAACTTAAGAAGTTTAAGTAACAATTTTCTTTTTTTCTTAGCTATGCTTAAAATGATTCTCTATCTATCCATCAACATATTAGAATCTAGAATCCTGCTTGAACGAAACTGAAAAAGAAACTAGCTATATATTATATATATAAAACATTCTTTAAACATATAAATATTTTAGACGGATCAAAGATGAATGTTCTGACGTAAGAACAAAAAGCATATAATAACTTTCGAGTTTTAAAACAACCATATTGTATATGTTCAATAGTACATCTTCATTCAAATCGAAGAAGTATTATTGCATGTTTAAATTAGGGCACGGACGTGTCATTTACCTGAGTAGTGATCATGATAAGAAAAGCAGGTAGGAACGGAAGAGATCTCTTATAATAAAGCTTAATAGCACTAAGTATATGAGTCGCATAAACCGTTCCTGCTCCCGAATTAGCGAAAATTGTGATCATAACATGTTCCTTGACATTAAACGGACCAGGGTTCATGTCAAACTCCCACTTTGACCCCTCCAAGTACTTCTTATTCGGAAGCACTCGAGCCATGAGATGACCTAGCGGCACGACCGCGATCTGAGCCGAGATTGCGGTAATGGTCAAAGGCATCTGTCTGTACCAGAAAAACTGGTTCACAAACGATAGTATGATACACGCCCCTAGCCCTAGAACCCACATTCTCAAAGTGAGAACCGGTAACGTTGGATCGTCGGTTTTTGGAACGGTTAGCTCAACCTCCTCCACCGGGCACCGGTCTAGCTCATCCACGGCTTCTTCTATCTCCATGGCTCCGGTCGAGGAGTGCTCTACAATCTCGGCCATTGAAAAAAATATCTGAGAGTTGCTTTTCTTGGAGGTGTGGTGTGAATCTTTATAATGTTTTAAAGGTGAAACAAGAACTTGATTCTGTAGAGATTCTCGTTATTGTATCTTTTTACTAATCACTTTTTTATCCGTATAGTTCTGCTAACAGATATACTCAAATGTTAACATGATCTTTTGTCGAAAATTAACAGAATTATAACAAATCAACGAAATACATGCCTTATCTAGAGGGTCTCACAGTTGAACCAATAAATAAGTTTTCATTTTAAATCAAGAATAGTAATTTAAAATCTTGAGAGTGTTTAGAAGCTCATCTACCGATCAGTCTTATCTATGTTTTGAAAAAGTTGTTAAGACTCTCGCCATCCACATATATGTTGGCAGACAAGTCAAAAGTATAGTCTATGTGTAGCATTTTGAATTGTTGCACTATGTATATGATAACGTAGTTACCCTGTTAGTTTTAGGCTTGTGATCAATTGTACACTTGCAAACATATTTGGAGAGTTTTGTAAAATATATTAGTACATGTAAAAGAATACATCCATATTGTATTTGATCAATGGTTTGGATCTATTTGGACACAATCAAAATTTTATGAAA
Source organism: Moricandia arvensis (assembly GCA_905132765.1). Lineage (NCBI taxonomy): Eukaryota > Viridiplantae > Streptophyta > Magnoliopsida > Brassicales > Brassicaceae > Moricandia > Moricandia arvensis. The sequence continues at coordinate 51,398 of CAJHQP010000069.1, read as the reverse complement.
CGTTTAAAGAATTTAAGACTTTGATGATTCACTACTTTATGAAGATTGATATACATGACAGCAATGTAGAAAACCTAATGTAATTTTTTAAAACACATGTTTTGGAATTCGAACCAAGAGCATATTTGTGCACATGAATTTCTAACAGAATTTAATAATAATGTTTTTAATATAATTCAGTTAATAATTATTTTAATCCATAATTTATAATATTTAAATTAACAATTTATATTTATTATCATTAGAGAGACAAAGAAAAGGTTCTCGTTTGAGAACCTTAACAAAAATGTAATTTTCAAAAAACTTAAATTCTAGTGTAGTTTTCAAATTAAAATCTCATATAAATGTATTGTTCCAAATTTTCCTTAATAGTGTAGGCTAATCATAAAGTAATACGTAGACAAAAAAGTAATTTGATTTTTTTTGTTAAGGTTCTCAAACGAGAACATTTTTTTTGTCTCTCTATTATATTAACATAGAAATCACAACCTCATTTCATGTGTGATTTTTTTTTTAAATGGATCCTCCCTAGAAAATATGATTTCATTTATTCCTTAATAATATATAACCACTTAATCTAATGATAACGTTTATATATATATATATATATAACGACAAATATTTGTTATCTACAACAACTACATTTCTAAAAATACGCTTCTGCTAACTATAATAGATTTTTTCATATATATTAACATATACGACATACATTAATGGTTTCTTTATTACATATTAACATATACGACAACATTCATGCATTTTTTCCGAAATAATCAATAAAATCACATTGTCTTCCACTACATACACATCATATTAATTATAAATCTAACTTACCTTTACAAATATTTTCTTCATTTCACTATATATACTGAAAATCCCAATGAAACAATATCTCATTGTCACTTATTCATAGCAAAACTATAGCTAGACCACAAAAGATTTGACCATACCATAACTGAGACCCGTGATTTTCATATTGTTTACATATTTGCAATGAATAAGATAAACTAATTATCTTTCCTAACTAATTTAAACAATTTTTTTGAAACCATTATTTGATTACAACAATAATATCTAAACATATATATACGTAACCATCTATTCTAATTTGCCATCACAACTGATTGGATATATCCTTATATCTATCATTAAAATACGAATATATATGACAAATACTCCATCACAACTGAAAATAATATCAATCAGCTATTTTAAATTTTATACTTAATAGTTAAGATATACGTAACAATATATTCCAAATACTCCATCACAACTGAAAATAATATCCAATCAGTTGTTTTAAAATTTTATACTCAATAGATAAGATAAACATAACAATAACAACTTATTCAAGATATTATCCTTAATTTCTAACAAGATCATGCGAATTTTGCAGAATATCCATTCGGAAATACCCTAACCGATCTACTCATCTATAAATATAGCTCTTCATTCTCCTAACATCGACCATCACCTTACCAAAACACATTCGACCATGTCTACTAATAAGAGCGTTTCTTTACTAAAAAACATCAAGCCATCAAACAGGGATAACGCATTCAAGTTAAGTTGCTACATCCGTGGAGGCAGAGAACACATTATGGAGGAGATACTCTTGAGTTGATCCTTGCTGATGAAACTGTAAGATATTTACAGTTTTTATTTACGTGATCATATTCATTTGCTTCACTAATTTTCATGATTTCCTATTTTTTTAGGGTGATAAAATTCACTGTACATGCAAGTTGACTTTCATTGAAAGCATTGAAAGTGAATGGGAAATTGGTGAATGGCGTCTGATAGGCACATTTACAGTGTCTCTTGCAACAGGACAATATCGTCCAGCCAAGCATACTTATAAGATCTCCATCATCGACGACACTTCTATAACAAAAAATTCTTTTAAGTGTGATGATGACTTCAATAGTTTCTTCGGTTTTGAAGAGATTGGAAATGGAACCCTCAAACCTCATTTCCTAATTGGTTAGTTTTTAATCAGATTTGTGTTACTATTGTGCTATAAAATACTAATATGATGCCTTTAATTTATTTATGAAGTTTAAGGCAATTTGTTTTTATTAAGTTACTTGATTTTTCTATTTATAAAACTAGAAGTTTCACTATATCAAAGAAATAAACACAAGTCAAACTATCCTTTCACACAATCAACTTCGATCCATAACTAATATTAGAAGAAAGTTTGTATAGTTTACCTGCGCTTTGAATGATTTGATATCTCTGGTTCATGTTTTTTGCTTGTGGGACGGTCTATTAGACATTCTTCAATTACACAATCCTGTCAAACTATGCGCAAAACAATAAAATAGAAAGAGTTGTTACAAGATACACTGCTTTCCAAACTCCATCTTCTAAATCTCTAAGCATCAAAGCTAGAAAAAAACCAAAAATATACATCCTTATATCTTCTCAGCATCGTAACACATGTGTGAATAAAATTCAATGTTCACCTTACTCAACGTTTGCAGAACAAAGCGCAGATTATCTCACCTTGACGTATCATTGCAGCTTGACTAAGATGGCATCCATAGATGAAACTATCTTTGGATTTCCCAAAAGACTCCTTAGTCGCTTCCTCACCATTTTTTCATCCATGTCAGGTCTGCTGCAGATGATTTATTAAATTAGCACTCATAGAAAAATAACATGTCTACATATGAACTTATCTATTTGAGAACATATGAACTTATCTATTTGAGAGTCAATTTCAAGGAGGCCTCATATCTTTTTCCTTGTATAACTTTCCACTGGCCATCAACTATAAACGGCCTCTGCGATCACAATGTACCAAGATTATGATTAGGTTATTTATTTTTTGAAACCAGAAAATATAAAGTAAGGACATGTGTTGTTAACACTAGCTCAACATCTGTTGTTTATGAAATTACAAAACTAAAAATTAATAAGTCTTGCTCCTTTTATTTAATATCAATCTACATATTCAGCTTAATTTGAATCATCTAATAATCTATCCTTTTCAATATCTATCGACATTAAACCTTTATACCAGCTTTGTTCAAAATCAGAGAACAGTTCTCACCATACGCTATTTACCAGAACTCTACAGAACAAAGGCATGTGGAGATGTTACATATATTTTTAAAACCAAACTAGAATCTCTTTTCAAAGCGAAGTAACCCTTCTACTAGAAAAAAATTTGTTTGTATTCAGATTAAAATATATATATATATATATATATATATATATAACATAAAAAAAGTCACCTCTGTTTCCAGGTTTTGATTTGAATTGCAAAGTGAAATTAATCATAAGGGAGAACTCCATATAATCTTCCTTTCAATATTTATTATCTTTATCTACCTTTCTATATTTCATCTACACATATTTCATAAAGTAAATCGTCAGAAATTTTTTTTTTACATTGATAAAAAAAAAGAAACGAACCTTTACAAGCTCAACCGACAGAGATGTAGTCGATATGTGTTCAGTTTTAGAAATCATCAACATACGCAGAGTCTTAGATTTAGGGTTGGATATCGGAGATAGGTTAAAGATAAAACAATAGTTCTAGAGCTTTATCGGCATTAAACCAGAACAAAAGTCAGAGTATTGTTTAGGTTTAGAACACGTAGCAGTTATGTTCCCAGAAAAAAAAACAGTTAGGAAAATTAATGGGCTTAAGAGAATTCTACATTGAGCTTAGATCAATTTAAAATAATGCTTAATGACCCATTGTATTTATCCGTAGCTAATATATTGATCACATTATTTTTTGGTTTGGTTGATATGATTTTTAGTATAGATGGGAAGCAAATTGTATAGTATAATGAATATATTTTATATGTATATTTATGTAGGAATAAAAGTTTATCCAGATTGGGTTGCAATAATATTTGATACCAGATTGCAACCAAAATATCATCTAAAATATAGGTGTCCACCATAACAACCTTATTCATAAAATCAAATATCTGATATATATGCACATCGATTTTTTGAATATTCTCTCTCAGATAACAAAACACTCCAAAAAATCTATATCGTATCATGAACAACGATCATCATTTTCATTTAGTAAAAAACTCGAGTCATGTCTATTAATAATGGAGCTTCTTTGTATTTTGAAGTAAGTTATTCTTATATATTAGTTCTTTTATATCCTTTGTTTTTCACTTCTAATATCTAAACTTTGTGTAAAATATGTTTCAGAGATCCCATAAAATTCATCTCTACCATAAGACTAAGATCAATGAGTGGACTCAAGTTCATAACACAATGACATTTACACAAGGAGAACAACAGAGAGTCAATATCCTTGATGAACAAGGTAAATTTAGGTTAATGGACTGGCAAGAGAATAACAAGTTACATTATCAAGATCTCTATGTATAGTCTTCATGTTGTTGTGCCGTTCGTAATTTTGTTTGGAATCCAAAAGCTAAAACATGGAAACCAAACTCTAAGATTTGAAAATTACTATTCATTGTAATTTTTTTATTTATTTATCATTTTTTTTTATTGTTACCTTGTGGATTTTATTTATTTTAGTTTGTTTGGACTTTTTAATTTTTTAATGCATTACTTATATTATAACTTATTAATTGGAGAAAATTATTCATAAAATATCATATAACGATTTTTTACTCTCTTATGATTTTAATTAAATGTTATCTTACATATCAAAATTCGGATATTGCACACATAAGATTTTTTAATATTTAATAATCAAACACTTATTGAAAAAAATATATAGAAAAAATTACAAATTCATATGAAAATTTAAAACTATTATTTTGATGAAAAAAAAATAAACTATAAAATCCGTACATGTTTTGAAATGTTATATACATATCTGAATGTATGTGATTATTATACAATATGACATTTTTGAAGTACAAAAAAAATTGTTTTGTAAATATAAATGAAAAATAACACCCGCTCGGTCGAGCGGGTCAAGATCTAGTTTTCCTTAATAGTGTAAGCTAATCATAAAGTTATACGTAGGCAAAAGGTAACTTGGATTTTTTTGTTAAGGTTCTCAAACGAGAACATTTTCTTTGTCTCTCTTTGTTTTTTTTTTCAAATTTTCATTTTTTTAAATAAAGAGATACTAGCTTAGTGTTAAGGTAAGACATGTTGCAAACACAAATTGGTGATAAATAAATTGGTCCATTTATTTTATATATTATTTATGATTCCTACCAATTTTCGATGTATGAGATTTTGTTTCTAATATAAGAGGATTCCTTCAAGATGTTGTCTTTATGCATGTCATCTTGGAATGTTCAAACTAAAGTTTGATTGGTAAACTTTGGTCAGGATCCATGTTCATCGGATGAACTGTTTGAATAAGACTATAATACCATGTTAAAATAAATGGACCTCAATCTAAAATCAATTAATGGTAAATAATTAATCCATTTATCTTATATACTTCTTCCGTTTCTTTTTGTTAGATGTTTTGGTCTAAACAAACATATTAAGAAAAAGTTGACTTTCACTAAAAACACTTGATTACAAAATAAAAGTAACCAAAAAACAATTAATAATTGCTATTGAGAATCAAGAAGAGGAGCATTCACACATTAACTTTGTGAATTCATTCGTTTTCTATCTTTTTTAATTTGGAGCCAGTTATGTATGTATAATTGAAGTTAAAATTTCAAAAAAATTAGAATGGAGCCAAACTAAAAAATTTTATGTGCCAGGTTTTTATATTTATATCAGCATTAGACAAAACGATTTTTATATTTTTCTTATGGCTTCTGATTTTGATTTGAATTTTTCGGTTCAAAGTGATGAAGAAGAATTTTTGTTTTATTTAAATAAAACTCCACCAAGACAAGAAAGCTACAACATTGGTGATGAAGAGTTTACAGCTGTTGTAGGTATATTTATGTTATTCGTTCAGCTTCTTTTGAAAAATATTGCATCTGATATTTTATAGTCAACTAATAAGTAAGATTTGTTTGTGGCAATAACACACATTCTAGTTTTATTTGAAGATAGAATTTAACTGACTTTTTTTCAGTTTAGATTCTTTCTACTAACACTGTCACGATTTGACAGAGTGAACAGTTTAATTAAAGTAAAAATATGCACGTTATAATCCACCTTTTACTCTTACAATATCTGCACGATTATATTTGCTTTTTTCTTATAATTTTTTTTAACAGGCGAGAAAGATTCATTTCAAAATGAACCATTGCCACACCTTCAAAGGACCAGAAAATATATTTCAAATGATGAGAGACGAGAGATTTATTGTGTTTTGTTGGCAAGAAGTATTGGTGGAAGATTGGATAGAAACCGCAACTAGAGAGATTTCTCATCAGTTTTCAATGGCTAGAATAACAGTGCAAAGGATTTGGAAAAGAGCAAAGGAAACAACTAGCAGTGGAAAAGTTGATGTCTCTAGTCGAAGATCTGGAAATTGTGGCCGAAAAAGAATCTCTTTGGAGCCAAATCAAATTACCAATGTTCCGTTACACAAACAAACAATTTTGAGATCGTTTTCCATGGCTATGAACGTTAGTCTTACAACATTATTCAGGCGTAAGAGAGAAGAGTTTATTCGACGACATACCGATAGTATCAAGCCTTATCTAAAGGAAGACAACATGAGAGGTAGATTACATTTTTTCTCTATCTATGATGGATAAGAATACTTTATCTCATGAGCCTAAGTTTGTTGATATTTACAGTATCGTGCATATCGATGAAAAATGGTTTTATATGACTAATAAATCAGGGAAGTATTATCTACTTCCGGCTGAAGAAGAGCCTTTGCGTACATGTCAAAGCAAGAATTATATTGGAAAAGTTATGTTTCTTTCTGCTATGGCTCGTTCAAGGTTTGATGAAGAAGGACAAGAAATATTTTCAGAAAAAATGGAATTTTTCCATTTGTTACTATGCATCTAGCTAAAAGGAAGAGTAGAAACAAAGCTACTGGAAATTTACAGGTCAAAGCACTATCTATGAAGAGAGAAGACATAAAAGCATGTCTACTTGAGAAAGTTATTCCGGTTATTCATGCAAAGTGGCCAATGGAATATCGAAGGAAGACCATTTTTTATCCAACAAGATAATGAAAGAACTCATATTGATTGTGGGGGTAAAGAATTTCAAAAAACTGCTTCAAAAAATGGTTTTGATATTCAGTTGATATGCCATCCACCAAATTCACCTGATCTAAATATCCTGGGTTTTTCAATGTCATTTAGTCAAACGTATTCTAGCTTCCTTGTAATATTTTAATTAATAAGTTTAATAGTTTTGCATGAAAATTTTCAAAACATCTTACATAATGAAACAAAAAATATTCTCAAACCTTCTAACAAAAAAAAAAGAGGGAGAATAATTTATGATCTCTTGTAATTGGATTACCCTTATATCCTCAAGTGTAATATAACACTAGGTGATTAAATGCGCGCATGCGCGGATGAAATTTATATACTAATAATAGTTGAATATTAACTTTGATCATTCAACCATGATATCATAAGTCTTCAAACATATAGTCATGGACCATCAATATAAGCTTGATAAGTAGGGTCATGTTTGTTGATATTTTTTTAAACCTGTTTAATTTATAGTGAGCTTCAATGATATTATCTGAATGTTATAATTTACCATTTCAATTCGATATGAAGAATCGTCGTATTTTTGAAATGATATGATCAAGTAACATTTGAGATCCGTGCTTACGTGAAATGAACATTAATTATGTATATAAATTATTTATAGATATTATTATTTATTTTGTGTTAATATACATATTATGCAATAATAAAATATATTGAATAGTTGAGGAGCGAATAACTATTACGAATATAATTATAATTAAATGATATTGACATAGATATATAATCTATTTTAATATGAATATTTATTTATTGAGGTTTGGTACTCATATGATTTTATTAACATTTTTATATTTGCTATAACAAAAATATTAATTTTACTAATATGCATATTTATTAACTGAGGCTTTCAACTTGATGCAAAATTTGAAATTAACATGTTTATGTATTTTATATATGTAAAATATATTAATTTAAACGATATTGAAATAAATGTATATATATAATTTGAACATATATTAAATGAGACTTCATATTTATTTGATTTTATGATCACTTGTATCTTGTTATAATAAAAAAAGTTAAACCATTGATCAAAAAAAATTCAACATATAGATTTTTGAAAGTTTTTGTAATTTCTATTAAAAAAATTAAAATATAGTATATAAGAAAAATCTAAATTTTTTTATTATATACTTATGTGATTGTTAAATTTCTTTTAAGAATATAAAACTGAACAAAAATGATGGAAGATACATAAATTTTTATCAAATTTTTATTAGTCAAAATCATTAATTATCGTATATTTGTTAACCATATTAGGTAATTTTGTAGTTTTTATTTAAGAAAAGAATAGAAAATAGTTGTAATAACACATGGCTAGCAAAATATGTTGTAGTGGTCCATCTAAGTATATAATTAACATATATGTATTTTGTATTATATTTAGCTTAATTTAAACAATATTAAAATATATATGTATATATATATTTAATCTGAATATATATTAAATAAAACTTCATATTCATATGATTTTATGATCATCTGTATCTTTTTATAGCACAAAAAAAATAAAAACATTTTCCCACAAAATTTTCATTGTAAAGCTTTTAATTGTTTTAGTAATTATAGTCGTTCTGAAAAATTCAAAATATAACATATAAGAAAAAAATATAGATTTTTTTTATTATATGGTTAATATGATTGTTAAATTTTTTTAATAGCATAAATTAAACAAAAATGATGGACGATTCAAAAAATATTATCAAATCTTATTATTCAAAATATTAATTTTCACATATATGATAATCATATTAGGTAATTCCTTAGCTTTTATTTAATAAAATAATGTAAAATATCATTTATGCACTACTAATCAATATGAATGTTAATTTAACAAAAGTATAATTTATATTTAGATGGACTAATTTTTTCCTAAGGATTCTCAAAATCATTCTAGTAATGACATGTGGCTACACTTAAAAGTTGTAATGCTCCATAATTAATATATAGGGGATTAGTGAATCATTATTCTTAATCAAACAACTAAGGAGCTTCCACATCAATATAAACTTTTAAAAACAACCTAATGTCACTGCTCATTATGGTATCTACTAAGTGGCTTAGGGCACCCGCAATGAGGGGTCCTTAGCGGGAGTTCTTAAGAAAAAAAATAATTAAATAATTAGTGGACCTCATGAATAGTTAAGGATTTAATCCTCAAAATCCCTCCCTAAAGACCGATCTCTAAGGAGTCCTTACAATATTTGCGCGCCCCCGCGACACGTGGCAGCCCGCGATTAGTTGATATTTTTTTTTATAATCTGAAAATGAAAAAAAAAAGTGAATAGTTAAGGATCCTCGGTGGGTTTCACCGTTGCGGATGCTCTTACATATATGGAAAACATCTTGTAAATTGTTTCATATTTATTTTTTTGAGAAACTTACTTTTAAAGACGCTTTATGTCCTACTATTTACTTTGAAAGACACAAACTAATGGACACACACTTTTTCTTTGTTGAAAGACCAACATACCCTTCAACTAGTATCTCGAGTGTACTTATTTAGTTGATGGTTTTTTTATTAACTTTATCTTCCCCCGATTCTGTTTTCTATTCCATAACCCTAATCCCCCATTGTTGTTTTCTTTATTTCTTTGAAGTCGAAGAACTCCCTCCGTCGTTATCATCTTTTTGTTCCGTCATGGGTGTAAAATCGAATTCGAAGGAGCGCAAAACCTATACTCGAAATTCAGGTTTGTTTTTGCAGATCTACACCTTGTCGTTTTGTTGAATCGAAATCCATAATTTGAATTAAAAAAATCAGTATCCCTTGTTTTCAGATCTAAACCATATTTATTCATAATCTTAAGTCAATTAATCTTCTTCTCTTCTTTTTTTATTATCTTTGCCTCATAGCCCAAGGCGAAGGCGACCCGAATCTCCCGACACGGCTGTTCGCGACTGACAAATATCCTCAGAAGTGACACAACATATACTCTTGTCCAGACATTTTTGCTTTCATCCGTCACATCTTGTGCGATACACCCGAGTTCAAGTTGATAAGAGGGTCTTGTTTTGGAAAGCTTTTCGACTTACCAGCTCGCCAGTGTCCTGTTTCTTGCAAGCTCATACACTCCCTTCTGTCTAGACAATTTGTATGCAACCCCAAATACACGTTGTGGACTGCTTTCAAAGGTAAGCCCCTAATATTTGGCCTCCAAGAGTTTGGAACTATAACAGGACTACCATGCGGAGAGTTTCCAAATGGCTATGTTTCTGACGCCGAGGACACTAACGAACCAAATTAATATCCTTTCTGGAGGAAGCTGATTGGCGAAGACCAAATGATGACTATTGCTGGTTTAGGGAAAAGGCTAAAGAGGGAACGTAACATGCCCGATTGGAAAAAGGTCCGTATGGCTTTGATTATGATTGTAGATGGCGTTCTTATTGCACACAAGCAAATTCCACACCCAATGCTGAGGTACGTCAAAATGGTGGAAGACCTTCCATTTTTTTTTTCAGTTCCTCTAGAGTCGGGAATCATTTCTAAAAAATAAATTGTATGAAACTAGACATGTTCAAAAACAAGGGGGAACCATTGGTGGAACTCTTGAAGCAGGATTCTTACAAATTGCAGGGCTTCCCACTCACGCTATAATTGGTGGCATTCACTGGGATTCCAAGGCTTCAAGAGAAGATACCTGCTCCATCTAACCAGCTCACACTCATGGACCTAATTGTTGGTCATCTCCCAAAACACCCTTCGATTAATCTCATTGAAACATGCATGGTTGAGGCCGATCCTAATGTGAGTTTCTCTAACCTTTCTTACCTTAACTGCAAAAACTAATGCTTCGAAATAATATACTTAGCTTCATATATTTGCACATAACCATTCCACATATTTTGCAGCTATTTTTCACGCCTCTGATACCAATTGACTGGCATACATAACCTGGTTAGGGAGTGTGGCCAAATGAGGCCACTGACGAGTGTGTTACATATATGGGACAGCTTATTGCTGGAAAAAAGCCATTTCGATAAGAGCTTGTGGTGCGGTGGTGATACATCTCAGCCTCTTATTCATATCCCCAAAGTGGAGGTGAAGCAGGTTCACCTCAAGCAGATTGTCCCTCGTAAAAGCGAACTTCACCCCAAACAGTCAATTAAAAAAAAACTTCAACCCAGAAACAAAAACGTCTCAGTTCTTTTTTCCTGAAAACCAGTTCTTAACACTTACTCAAACAAGGAACTTGCATAAATGGTTCTCCAACTTCAAGATAAAGTCACACGCTTGAAAACAGAATCAAAGCAGCTACGAAAAATGTTTCAACGAACAAGGAAACCTCATCACCGCAAGCGTTACACCTTAAACGACTTTCCATTTCCTCTCAAGAAGCCAACAAAATCTCAGCAATTTGCACAACCTCAGCAATGTCCCAAGAGTCTAGTTAGATTACATCAGACCCACTTAAATATCACTGAGTTTTTCTTTACGTCCTCACATTAACTGTTTCTTTTTGTCTCAACTTCCAGTAAACGCCGATGAATAAGCAAGTCATGAATGCCCCTCCCCGAGTGTCAGTCAATATGCAGCACAACACTACCTACCAACCAACCCCTCTAACCCTCCAAAACCCGTCAACATCCATACTACCACTGCCCACGAGGACCATCCATCCAAAACCCACTTCCACGAGCCTGACCAAAGCCCTCAAATCCACAACGTCACTAACCTTAACTCAACCAACCACAAAGCCTCTATCCAAGCCCCTCTGAACCACAACAACCATGACCACACCGACGGTAGCCAGACACCTACTAACCACAACTCCGGTGTCCACGAACAGTTTGACCACATACCAGCCATCCACAGCCCAACGAACGTCGACAATCTCTTCTACATCTCTCTGCAAACCACACCTTTCACAGACAAGTACTTATCCGGCCTGAAATCAGTAGTTTACGATGCAAGTGATCATCCAAACAGCCCCCACTCCACAGAATTATATTCCACAGTGTTACCATTTAGGAACCCCGTAGCTGTGACCCTACATTTTTTAACCAACCTCAATACGATTCATCCGTCAACACAACTTCTCCAAGAGCCAGAGCTTCCCCACCAACACTCACACCTGAGGTTTCTCTTAACAAAAGTTCAGACATTCTAAGTGGTTTCGCAGAACATGCTGCTCTACTCAAGGTTTCAAAGCTACTGCCAGTTCTAATGCTACTCCACTCTCAAAGCCGACTCCTAATGATCTTCAGGTTTTCCACTATATACGACTTATCTTATAGATTATTGAACCACTCTTTTTAAATCTTTTTTTTTTAATTTTTTTATAGGAACTTAATGTTGGAACCGACGTTGTTGAACTCAGTGATTCCTCGCCAGCCAAACCAAGCCCTAGGCATCTCCCTTCTGATGAGGACAACGCTCTTGCGCGAGCACTCTCCAATGCCCCCACTATACTAGCAGTTGCTCTCATATCCCCCTACCGGAACTTGAGTGGAATATCTTCCACAAAACACTTTCATCATCCAAAAAAGTGTAAGCCTCTCCCCCACACATTCATGATATTTCTCGAACTATATGTCCTCTCTCATCTTCCTCCTATTTCTCGAATTAAAAATTCCACATTACTCCTTCTGATTTTGAATTAACTAAAACTTTTTGTTTGAAATCGCTTCCCCCCCAAAAAAAAATGGACAACAACCTATGAAAGCTAACTAAACTTAGTTACTACTCAAATTGTTTGTAAGTTTCTACAATTATGACTGATCCATATTTCAGAATACGGAGATCCTTATGAACATGTTAGCTCGGAGGCACAAGAAACTACTTGTTGACTACAATGTTGTTTTTGCCTCTCCACATCTTGCGTCTGGTCTGCAGGCAAAATTCAAGAAGTTTAAAGCCACTACCAACAAGGACATGTTCATTGGGATAGGAGTATTACAACCATGTGCCTCTAACCATGCAAATAGTGGCTGCAAGATATCTATATTGTCTACGCCCCTTTGAAATGGAACTCCAAGCATTGGGTTGGCCTTGTTATCAAGCTTGACATTGGTCTGGTTGAGATCTTAGACCCGCTGCCAACCTTTTACAAAGACATCACAGTCCAGCGATTCATGGCTCATGTCCTCAAGTCACTCCCTTATCTCTTGAAGAAGATCGCTAATCCAAAACCTAGTTCCTGATCTAGAGCCTTTTTGCTGCCATCGTGTACCCGATCTATATGTCAACGAAAGGTCTGGTGATTGTGGTCCCTAAGCGTCGACTTCGTGGAGATGCACGCACATGGTGACCCCGCTCCTCACATGTTTGGCATTACAGACAGTATTGTAGATGACATCCACAAGAAATACTCCATGGACATCTACGAGACTATCGTCATGCCTGGTTACTATGCACCTCCCCCACCCTTTTAGATGAACTCTATCTATCTTTTCTTATGTATCTTTCCCAACTTTCTTTTGTTTAACGCCCTTTTGCTTGCAACCTAAACTGTAGGAGCTAATGTATAATTAGTTCCTAACTGCAGGAGCTAATGTATAATTAATTCCCAACTTGCAGCCTCAAATGGTCAGATCCACATCCATGGTGTTCAGTAAATCAAACAATTACCACACACACTATCAAAAAAACACGCATAATAACCACATTAACCCAGTCCAATCGATACATCCCCAAACCACTTGGGCCTGTAATTAGGGTTCCGTGTATATATAATGAATTAAAAAGTTGCCCCAATTGTTGTTCTCTACCTCCGCTAAAGTTGCCCCAACTTTTTCGCCTCTATGAGCATCTCATCTTCTTCTTCTTCTCGTCCCACCTCTCGCGGGGTTCCAACAAAATGTTGGTGTCGAAAAAGCGTCGAGACCTTTGTCTCGAAGACCATATGAAACCTACACGTATTTCTACCGATGCATAATTGCGTTGCATGTGAGTTTCACTAACTTTACTCGATAATTTCTGGACACCTACTCTTACTTGTCCTTTAATAACATCGAAAACATGAGCATCACCCCTTCAAGTGGGTTGATGAGGCCTTGATGAACGAGATTCAAATGGTCGATGAGAAGCGTATCTAAGATGTTATTTCGTTGAAGAGGACAGTGTTGCTCAAACTCCAAGAAGAAATAAACAACTTTAGTTGAAGAAAGCAAGCAACTTGCCGAGGAACTCATTGTGAAGTTGACTGATAAAGCAAAATTCTAGACAAAGAAATGGAAGATACGATGAAAGATCGCATTACTTCAATCCAAATGGCTGGATATGGACCTCTTCATACCATTGTTGTCGCAGTTGCTATTACATGTGTTGTCGCTTGGCTCTACGGGAAGATGTCCACCTGAATGTGCCTACAAATTTCTAACTACCTCCATTTCTAATCTCATATAACTATGCTATAACTATGCTCTTGTAACATCTAATCTCTTGATCAACTACTCTTTTTGGGTTAGACAATTATGTTTTTTATTGGGGTCAAGTTTCTAACATAGTGTAGTAGTAACTTAATGTATTTCTGTTTTGCACATTCCATGCCCACATGTCTGATACAGTTTCCATCATTTGTTAAACAATGGTCATTAATTCATAAGTTTTACAAGCATACAACATCCAAAGGCGCCTTATCCCAAAAAACACACAAACATACAACATTCACAATTGCCTTAATCATTAATACATAAGTTCAATCACCATCCACCATTTCAACATTTTCCAAAACACACAAGCATACAACATCCAAAACTGCCTTAATACAAGCATTCAACATCCACAGCCGCCTTATCTCAAAAAACACATAAACATCTCATATTCCAACACCCGCCTAAACCTTCAGATTGGGTTGGTGCAATTTTTCTTGTTGTGCTCTCCTCCGCGATACCTCCCACACTTGTTAGGGACTGCTTTCTTCTTTGTTACCTACCGCCACAAATCAAAAAAAATATCATATACGTACAACATAACACTATGCAGACAAGCTCGGATCACAATAAAACATAACCAACCTGGAATTCACCAGATGATGAAATTTTATTCTGACAGCGGCATCCAGCTGGTCTCTTTGTAATCGGTGGAAAAAATTTAAACTCACTCACTTCTTCATGAATATCCGCATCCCTCAGATCACCTTTTGGACTTTGATCCATGCATATGTCTCCCTCCATGTCGTTGTTTTGTATTAATGGCCTACCAATGTATCATATGGAACTTCAGTACTTTTGGCTGCAAGCATTGAATGTCCAGATGGTATTTTGATCACATTAAAATACTTACACGTGCATTTTTTCTCAGCAAGCATCACATGCTCTTTGCCCCTAGCTTCCCGGCTATTTCACTGCTCCAACTAGAAACAAAGTTTATGTGACTCCCACGTACAATTTTCATATTCTTAGTCATCTCCTTGTCTAGCTCAACACTTACCTGACCCCTATGCCTTTCAGCCTTCTTTCGCCTTGCACTTGACCAACGCGTCATCATCTTTTGGATGAAAAGCATCATCTCTGTTATAGATGAAGATCTCTCCTCCTTCAACGCGTTGTTAAGCTGCTCTGCAATGTTACTTGTCATTATATTGTAACGATTACCCGAGAAAATAGCCCTTGACCAATGACCCACTTCAATCTTCCTCAAGTAAACCCCACACGCACTATTAAGTGCCTTTATTTTACCATACATGTCTCTGAATTCTCGCAGCATGCACACTATAGCCGTAGATGTTACCATCTGCGCAAGCTTCTTGCTAGAATAGCGTGAGTTCACATTCCTTGTCAAGTGAACAATGCATGCCCCATGTTGAGCTGATGGAAACACTCTCGTAATAGCAATATATATATATATATATATATATATGCATGTTGCTCTGTCAGATATGATTGAAAGATTCATAGACTATCCAAGAATACACTCCACTTTTTGGAGAACCATGTCCACGCATCCTCATTCTCATCATCCACGACAGTATATGCTAAGGGAAAAATCTGAAAATTAGCATCCTGACCACATGATGTTAGCAAGACACCTTTGTACTTACCCCCAAGATGTGTTTCATCAATCACTAGCACATGCCTTAACTTCTGAAAACCACATATTGAAGCACCAAAAGCTACAAAGCAGTATAAAAACGTTCATTCCCTTCTTCATCCAATTCTGTCTCTAAATCAATAATCGCCACGGGGTTAGCAAGCTTTAACATGTATAGGTACTCATGCAACTTAGTATAAGAATCCTCATCACTCCCATGAATACCAATTTGTCTACTCCTTTGCTCGGTGACACTTCATGTGAGATGCGTTGACACGTAAATCCTCAAGCACCCGTTGTAGCTCTCTAGGGACGGGACCCTTTCCTGGATCACAAAAACTAGACTTGTACACTACCGCTATCACACGCGATGTAGCTCTACTCTTGTACCTCATCCTTGATTCAATAGGACAAGTATGCTCAAGTTGTGCATTTCTAATCTCATAGTAACCACACCCCCTCATCTCATGAGCAGTAATCCGCCAGTCACATCGGGCATCAAGGCACTAAACTACAAAAGAATCAATCTTCGTTTTTGTATGTTTAAACTGGATTTGATTTTTAATAACGTAAATTGCTAAAGCTATATGGCAATCCACCATGTTCTCAATTATCTTACCAACGTGGATCCTACCATCCGCCTCATCCATATCCATGTCTGGTATCTCTGCTGCATCGTATGCAGTATCATCAAACAATAGGATATATAAAACTCTTCATCATCCACAAATTCTAGCCTACTTCCACTCCTTTGCCTGCCCTTTTCCGCGCTAATGTTAGCTCATGATCCTCCTTTTCATGGATTTTCATTTCTAACATCTTCCCACTTCGATCCTTGTGGCCCATTGCTCGAGCCTCCTACTTCCACAACGTGATCAAATGCATTGTTCGTTATGTACTTTCGGGAGCCTGTTTTTCTTTTGCAGGCCATCGACAATCTCATCCTCGTTGAAAATAATGTTCACCGCATTAGAACCACTATAATCATTTTCTAGCAATGGACTCTAGAAATCTGTATCATATCCTCTTGGTCTGACATCAATATCGTCCATCATCTCCATCTGCCAAACCCTCTCCTTCAACACTGCTCCCACTAGTTTCATCTTCAACTCTGCATTTTCTGCCACTGTTAATCTTCTCCTCCACCTTCTCAACCTCACGCACAAACTCAACATCTTCCAAATTCATTTCATGCGCCTTACCACCAACAGAAGCGAAGTAACCCCCTTTTTGTGAGCTACCACCCACTCTCGTTTGGACATTGCGTTTCATTGTTGTTGGGGTCAAATACACCTTTTTGCCTCATCCACATCCACACCCATGTTGTCTAAAACCCTCATCATGAACATAGCATATAAGTTCATTACTCCGTTCACTTGGAAGTGCTTGAAAAAGTACCTTAACGACACGTCACTTGTAGTGAGAACCGGAGGTGTCTTCACCCCTGTTGCTAGCTCAAAATTACTAGGTGGCCAGTAGCTTAATATTACCATCCACACCTCCTCATCCATATTGAACTCACAAACACCCTACCCTCAAGTTCCTTAACTTTGATGCCCTCCCAAACCTTCACAACGCACGCTATCTGCTTCTTGTCAATAACAAAATCCCAAATATCTCCCGCGCCACACTGCCACTCCCCACAGATAACCATACATTGATCTTCCATTGTCTTTATATGCAACTAAAAAATGTTACTCTATGTCATACCATAACAAGCCACAATTTAATGAAAACAAAAAAAAAACTTAGCCACGGGTTATGCAACCTCAACCGAATGGTTCCACAATTTTCAGTTTGGTTTTTTCGGTTTTCGTATTTTTGGTTCTAGAATATAGGAACCATTCGGTTATTTATGAAATTACGTTCGGGTTTGGTTCGGTTTTCGGTTCGGTTCGGATAACAATTATAAAAATTGGCTAATATCCAATAAACTTTTGGTTCCACTTCGGTTCCAGTTCGGTTTCGTTTTTTTCAATTAGTTTTAAACATTCGGGTAATAAAACAGATTTTTTGGGGTTTTAGATTAAAAATATGGATAATTCAGATAAATTTTAATATTTTGGATATAATTATTTGGATCACTCGGTTCTTTAGTGCAATTCATATGATTTTAAATACTTTGGATAAAAAATATTTGGGTAGTTCAGATTATAAGTAATATTTCTGTAGAATGATTATTAATTTAATATTAAATATAATTAATATTTAGATATATAAATTATAATTTAGATATTTGGGTACTCGTTCGGTTTTCGGTTCGATTTCGGTTTTTTAGTTATAAAAATATAGAAACATTCGGTTATTTTTGATTTTTGGTTCGGTTTCGATTTGTTTTTTCTGTTCGATTTTTGGTTCTCGGTTTTTATGCCCGGGCCTAAGTGTAACTCACTCTTATTTTTTTCGAATTATTTTCTTTAAATTTGTTCTCCCTTTTCTGGCATCCACACTATGGCCTAAACAACTAGGAACCGAATATCTAAAGTTAGATGGATTATATTTTGGGCTTTAGTTGGGCCTAACATTCAAGTATGTAACATTACGCCTCAAGTCGTTTCTTGAAAATCATTCGATGGTATCATGATTTTCTAACCATCGGATTTCAAAAAAGATATGGAAAAGATTCTCAAATGTTATCCCCACAATCCACAGACGCACATATTAACCAACCAAAGTACAACAAACATTGACTTTTTCTTTTGTTTCTTTGCTTTATTTCTGAAATTTTAGTACGGTGAAAGTTTAAGTTAGGTCCACATATATTACGAAGTGGGACCAATAAAATGATCGAAAGAAAGACAGTTGCTGCGATAATTGTTCAGATTTCAGATTGAGGAAGGAGAGGTTTTTCTTTTATAATCAGGACAGCTAGATCGTGCCCACACCGTGACAGTGGTGGTCCTCTCAGCAGGCTGCAATTACTTCTTTTTCATTCTCATTAATTCAGAGACACCCCAAATGGGTTTTAATTAAGATGGACCAATATACAGCCCATAAGGGATGTGACCACTACTTTCTATCTCTCCTTTTAATCATATGAGAAAATTCTTTTAAAAAAAAACAGGATCATAAAGAATGTTTGTTTACGTGTACAACGAAGGTTTTTTTTTTGTGTGTGTTCCACAATGCCAGTTCAAAATCATGAGATTAGATGGGTTTAAGAGTATATCTCGTACAGAATGTTTCTTTATCATAATTGTTCAATCCTCTCCAGATGAAACTTCTTTTTTTTTCTCGTTTTGTCTATCGAAATGTTTAATTTTGAAATAACTTTAAAATCAATTTAAAATGTAATACTTCGAATGGTGATAGACCGCACCGCATCACCGTGAATAGTAACAAAAATCTTTATATATATCTGTGTATCTATATGTTTTATTACTATTAGAAACGCACCGCACTATATCATTCAATTGTCTCACATGTTATCATTTGGAGCCGCTTTACATATGTGATTAATCATTGATGGCTATTGGTCAGTGACAATGAGTCTTCTGCATCATCTATAGTTAGAATAGTATCGAATATATATCATGAGTCTGCGGGGTGGTATATATATTGAATGGTTGTGTTGATTCATGTGAAAGTAACTACAATTAAAAATGAAGGGTTAAAGTACTCCAACTTTTTATTAATCTTTTTTGTAATATACACCCTTCGTTCCATAATATAAAATATTTTGGAAAATATTTAATGTTCCAAAATATAAGATATTTTAATAATTTTAACGTATTTTAACTTTATTGAAAATTGGTTGAATACTACTTTTTACTGCATTTTTAATAATTGGTTATCTTGTTTTAAATTGATTCTACTAATAATATTATCTTTTAAAAATTAAGCTTCTTAATCTTTGTGCTTTATGCAAAAGATCTTATATATAGAACGGATGGAGTATTACCTATTTAAAACATTTTGTTGTAGAGGAACATAGTTTTGAGGAATTGCTTAACCTAGGCCTACAGGTTCGGGTAGTTCAGAATTCGGGTATTTAATTTGACCACCGTAAAAAAAGTTTGGTTCAGTATTCGAGTAGTTCGGTTTTAAAAACTTTACTGAAACTAACCGAAGTTTTTGGTTTTGATTATATTTTGGTTAAAATTTGGGTAATTGTGTAATTCAGTTCGCTCGATTAGTTCAGTTACTTCAATTTAATTTTTTTGAATTTAGTTAAGTTAGTCCGAAATTTGGTTAACATTTTTGAAAAATTGAACTAACCGATTACCTAACCGGACCGAAAACCAAAGTTTTTTATAAACCTACCAAATTGAACCATACTAAACCATTACCAAATCAAACCGAAAACCGAATTTTTATTTACAAACCTACTCAACTGAACCGAACTCATTATCGAACTAACTGAACTAACCAAAATTTTTCTGGTTCGGCGAGTTTGGTTTGGTTAAGAACTGTGTGCCTAGCTTAACAGGTCTAGCTATAACAAAAAGAGTTAATGATAATCATTTTAAGATAAACTTGGACAAAAATTTAGATACTAATCAAAGTCTCGGAATCAAATGAAAAGTAGAGAGATTTGTTTCATTTTGATATTCATTTTCTTGAGCAATTTAAGCCAAATTGTTGCTGAGATGTTCCAGCCTAGTGTAGTATACTACAACCTTATTTATATTCAACTAATCTTTCAAGTAACCTTAGTAAATGTACAAAGAATCTTCTTATTTGCAAACAATATATAAGTATCTATAGCTGTAAAAATAACATTATAAGAGAATTGATCACTGGACTTTTTTGATCAAAAATCATTGATCATTGGACTAAATGATAAAAGTTGGACCAAAATCATATATATAATTGATACTGTAAATATTTCAAACCAGGTCTAAAAGCTCGTAGACAAAAAGTTCTTTTATCGTTTCTATAAATGTCGTGAAAATTAAATTAAATGATTCTTAAATTAGGCAGGTTTATTGATTCGAGAACGATCACAAACAAAGGACGGCTCAAAGTCCAACGAGCAAAGCACAAATATATCTGTCTTGAGATCTTAAGTCGAGGTATGTCCCAATTAACACCTACCGTCACAAGTCATAACAACTCGTGGTCCTTCCATGTACTCTTTTTACTTGCTCATGCATGGACCAAACCCTAGCTGGCTTTTCATTCGATTCGTTCCTCCATTTAATTTCCTTAATTTCAACAACTGTATAGAGTTTCTGTCTAGTTGTCATGGATTTTGAGTGATGTCTTAACTATTTGAATTCATACCTAACTTCCATCAATGGGTAACAATTTCTTATTCTATTATCTTGCATATTGAGTACGTAATGTCTTATAGTATTTTGAAGTGTAACCTAATTTCCATCAGTGCGACAAACTTCTTACCATTTTCAATCTAAACCTACTTTCCATATTCGAAAATGGATTGATCGATAAAGCATTCAGTTTGTATGGGATTATTAAATCAATTCTAACAATTTAGTTTTCCTACGTTATAGAACGGATAATTATGATTATTGTTTATAGTTTTCATGATTATAAACATACTTATTATAGATGTAAATATAAGTATAAATTGAAATAAAAGAATACATAATCATACCTTGATGTGGTGCTATTGGTCTATAGCAAAGGAACACATGAAATAGATCAAACTTTGGAAATCTAAAAAAATTTAAAAATTGTTTTTACATGATTTTATCATCTCAAACTAATATATCGATTCCAAACTAAAAACCTTATATACAGTGGCGAAGCTAGCAGGGAGTGGGTGGAGCAGCTGTCCACTATAATTTGTTTAGTTAGTGTAATTTTTGAACAGGATTTTACTGATGTCCCTGTTGAAAATTAAAAAATTTAACGTATTAATAGGTTATTATAGTTTTACTCCGGATAAAAAATATATCTTAGATATGTCATTGCTTATACAGATACCCACCCTACTAAATGTCCGGGTGCATTGAGGATAGTTTATCAATCAAAGTAAGATCAGCTAAGACCAATAGTTTTGAATCACATTAAACTAAGCTCCAAATTAGTTGTGGCTAAAAACAAAACGAAAAACAAAATTAATTAAGGGAACCCTTTTTGGACGCTAAAACCACCTCCATCGGAGGTTGTAGCAAAAGGGTTCCTAAAAAAATAAAAACAAAATAAAAAATGCATTAAAACTATAGAACCGGTGTCAAACATAGCGCTTTAAGAATCAGTAAAGACCCCATACATGATTGTTTTCTGTTGGCTATTCCTTATCCAGTTCATACATCTTCAATAAAAATCTGTGTTCAAAAACGCGGCGTTGATCGGTGACCTACCGTAGTAGGGAGGGGCTGTTCGGAGTTTCAACGTGGTTGACGAGTTACTCCCGCCTTGCCCGTGGAATAAGAAAAAACAGCGAGTAATAACTCGAACGTAATTGCCAAATCTTAAAAATCTAATTCAATAGATCTTAATCTCATACCCAATTAGCTCTGTCCATTGGATTAAAATGTTTATAGTGAATCTTCAAGTAGTAGGAAGAGAGGTTGAGGGTGGCTTGATGAAATTGCTTGTGAAATGCTTAACGGAGGTCGAACTCGTAACAGTTTGGAAATGTACTACTAGAGTAACCACTAGCCCACGCTGTTTCATCCATAATTTTCTAGCAAAATAACTTTTAAGATTCGTTTTAAACTTTTCAAATCACAAAATTAACTATTAAATTATTCATTATAACCGATAATGGGCTCTAACCATTGGATTTGCTCTAATCACCTCCAAGGTATCGGGTCAAACTAATATACCTAGAAAGTTTTGGAATTTGATACTTGTAACACAATCTACATTGTCGTTGTTCATCGGGAATATTCATACAGACTTTGAATAAAGAAAAATGACCTTAAGATCCGTGCATGATCAAATTACAAGTACAACATTGTCACACATCTACTCAAAGCAACAGCGGTCCTTGGGATCATCATTATCCCAACAAGCATGTATTTAACTTAGTCTGATGACATCATTCAGTATGCCACTAATCGCCTATTAAAATATAATCTCATTATATAAGCAAAATAAATCAATTAATCTCATTAAAGAAGGCTACAAGCAAAAGAAACAAAGCTGGAAGGAGTATGTATACTCGATGTCGTTGACTAAAGCTGAAGAATACGTGGCTTACTATCTGTTTGGCGTGACAAGAACTTTGAACAAAAAATGTTTACACTTGTAGAATATTAGAGAAACTCCAATGGGGAATTCTCAACACTGAGTTTTTAAAATAGATATTTTCAATTAAGTTTTTCGTAAATTTATGATCTACAATTAAATACTACTTTTCAGTTTCTTAAAGAGTGTTTTTTTTAGATTTTTGTTTTTTATTTAAAGAAAATATCATTTTGTGTTTTCAATACATAATTTAAATAAATGTTCATTTTTAACTTCATTATATTTGTGTATTAAATAAAAATATAATAATATTTAGTGAGTGAACCGAAAATAAATAGAGATTTTAAGTAATTTTTAATATATGTGAAAAAAATTTAAATGATATTTTATCATGAAACAGAGGGAATAATATTTATATAAATACATATGTATTTTGAAAATCTTAAGTTGATAATTCCTCACTAAAATTGCTCTTATGGCATGAGCAATATTGGTATTTCAAAATACTTTCAACAAAAAATATTTAATAAAAATAAAAAGTAAGAATAATAAATTAGAAAAGTAAGAAGATTTGTTTTATATGAAAAACTCTCAAAAATTTAAAAATCTATTATCATATGTCCACTTTTAAAATAAGATATACACCTATTTTAATTCTTAAATTAATTAAATTATTAGAATACTTACAAATATCGATTCAATAATATCTAGAGATTCTTAAGCAAGAAATTTATCATTAAAAATGCTATTAGTCTTAGTTAGGAGAAATGATTATTAATCTTTTAAAATGATATCCATTAAAGTAAATATGGTAGGCATATTTGTGTTATTGCTTATTCTATATCTAGATGAACATTCGGCCAAACATCAATTATTCATAAATGTCTTTAAAGGAATAACAATAATTGAACAAAAACCTATAATCAAAGAAAAAAACTAGAATCAAAATTTTATTTAATACTTTCTTCATTTTTTATTTTTTAATTTTAAAATTTTTCTTTTATAAACGGATGTATCCAGCGATTTGCAGCCCAGTTGAGTATAATATCTTAGTGGTTTGTCCATTCATACCAGATAGATTTGATTGATTACAGTGAGAATTAGAGATTCATGTCACATGGTTAGTATCATGAAATTGTTTCTAATCTGAATCACTTATCTCACCGGAATTGGCTTAACACTAAACTATTCATATATAGTTACATTTTAAGCTTTAACACCTAAATAAAGAAAACTTTTACGTATAATATTATTTGTTGTAAGA
The DNA here is from genome assembly GCA_905132765.1 of Moricandia arvensis. Taxonomy (NCBI): domain Eukaryota; kingdom Viridiplantae; phylum Streptophyta; class Magnoliopsida; order Brassicales; family Brassicaceae; genus Moricandia; species Moricandia arvensis. The sequence continues at coordinate 26,926 of CAJHQP010000069.1, read as the reverse complement.
AGTTTCATCATTATATACTTTTAATTTATTTCATTACTTGATGTAATTTTGCATTATAAGAACGTAATGTTTTAAAACAAAACAAAACGAATCTTAAAACATTAAATAATGGAGAAAAACTGAGAAAATAGAAAACCAAATGAAGGATACTTATCCAACACCTGTGCTCGTCAACGTCCAACAACTAACTCGGACAAACTTCTCACTTTCTTTAATATAATGTGGTTGAACACTGATTCCCTTTTTCTAGGTCAGCATCCATAAACAAATTATCAGAAAGTTAAAAAAAAACGTTACCCTTATCAGAAAGTTAAAAAAAAACGTTACCCTTATCAGAAAGTTAAAAAAAAAAATAACTAACATACACTGAATTGCAGTAATCAGAATTTTTTTTGGGTAATGAACTTCTAGTTTCATAAATTTTTGATTAACAAAATGAAGAAATAATATTAAAAATAATTTAAATTTTATTGGATAACCTCCCAAGTCACTATTACAGATTTTACAAATCTGTAATACTAAATCATTTTATCACGAAAAAGACCCATCATAATATTATATATTGCATGTATTAATGATGATAAGAACTAATATACTAAAAATATATATCATTGGTCGTAGACCCATAAAACACTGTTGATGCACCTTCTGTGAGGTCAGCATTTGAATGATAGTTTTCTGTATTTTGTCTCCACTCACAATAAGGCACTGAAGTTTACAATTATATAGATGTCCAAATATAGAATTACAAAATATCTTGTAACGTTGGATTTTACTTCCCTTTATTATTATTATCTTGAAAGTAAGTTTAATTTATTTTATTTTTGAATTGGTTTGTAAGGTTAAGTGGTTCAAATTTACATATGTGGATGTTTGTATTCCAAATGTATTCTTGATATTAATTTGGTTTGGTTGATCTTGAATTACTTGAAAGACACAATATAATTTGTTTATTGAATTTACGACCTTCCAATATTATGTTTGGCGAGAAGTTTTATTCTGAATCCATCATTGGATTACCATAAACTTTTTAAGATTGGATTATAATACGCAGTAAACTTTTTAAGATTTTATAAGAGAAAAAGATATACGTATACAAGAAAGAAGATGATTACAAGCTTCCTAACGATCTCCGACTCCACATGGCAAATGTATAAGTTTTTTCTTCTCTCTGAATCAATTTCTTTCTCTTGACGCTTTGTTTCCAACTTTCTAACTAACTCTTCTTCTTTTTATTGTATGTTGCTATAAGCGAGACGACGACCCAACATCAACGCATCTCAGCTCAGCTCATCAGGTCGACCACAAAACAAATTTAAACACTTCTCAACCTAGAGATGACCCACATAGCAAAGTATAAAGACACAAGCCCAAAAAAAATTCCGCCTCTTTACTCTCTCTCATTACAGTTTTATAAAGCACCAACCCTAACCTCCTTGTCGAAACCTCTTGAATTTTCTATCTCCCTCCTTCGTCTATGTTCTTTTCAATTGAAATTTCTCACCGACTCCACCTCAAGGCCAACTTCTCCTTATCTTCTCTTCTTTGCTCGTTCTATTTCCTCAACTATTCTATTTAAACTCATAACTCAACAGACCAAACTTTGACAAGAATTTCTGTCGAAGACGATAACTAACAACCAGTATGCCTCTGACCAACCTCAGCTCATGTAGATAACCACCAGATATGCTTGATCTCAATCTTGAATCTTCAGGTAATTCTTCTTTTCAATTCAATATGTTCTTTTCTTAGTTGATATGTCACATACAATCCAAAACTGAACATTTCCTTAACAAGTAGTACCTTCTACACTTAATAACCCTTTGTTTTCCGTTTTTTTTCTGTGAGATGAACTCCTCATGTTCACCTTAAGAGTCGCATGCATGCATGTCTATTTCATAACCTTGACAGACACCATACTCCTCTCTAGTGTCCTCCTAGGTACGCACTTCGTTAGAATATCACCTATATTTAGGGTAGTGAAGTTTTATCATTGTCACATCTCTCATTGTTATCACATCTTTGGTAAAATTGAACTTAGTGTGAATATTCTTAGTCCTTTCGAACCTACCATTCTTTGCTAAGAAAATTGTTGACTGTGAATCAAAATTAATCTTGATTGTTTGTTGTTCATAACCTACATCTTTGTAAATCCATTTAAGCTACAATGCTTATTTTGTTGCTTCTGACATAGCCATATACTTTGATTCCGTTGTAGAGAGTGAAACAATTGTTTGGAGCCCCGATCTCCAAGTGACTTTGTGCCTCCTACTTGAAACAAGTATCCAGTAACCTCCTTATGTCAACGCCAGTTTCATAATCAGCATCACATACAGCCTCCACTTTTAAACTTGAACCCTTTGCAAAATTTAAATTAGAATTGAAGTTTTCTTTAATGTATCTAATAATCCACTTAACATCTTCCTAGTGTTAACGACCAGGAGTCACCAAAAACCTGTTACCAAACAATTACGTGAATTATATTTCGAAGATACCCGACCACGAAAAAGACTCCCAAATGCACTTGCATACATAACATCTCTCATAAATTCAGAGTCTTTTTCTCTTTTGTCATTTAAGATCTTCACCTTAAATTAAAATTTTCATAAAGGTAGAAACCGACTTGTAATTCATCGTGTTGAAAGTAGAGAATACTGCTTCAAGTACTTTCGCTAAGACAATTTTAAAATTCTTATTTCTCTGTTTTTAATTATATCCATTTCCAAAATCTTAAAAGTAGATCCCAAATCTTTATTTCAAACTCATGATTCAAATTCTTCTTCAACACTGGATTCTCTTTGGATCCTTTGAACCCACCAACATGTCATTGATGTATATGAGAAGACAAACCTTAAATGAAACTAATTATGTATTTGTAAGGTAAACACACATATCATAAATACTCTTCTGAACTTCTGATCCTTCATGAAACCATCAAACTTTTTATTCCATTACCTTTGTGACTGCTTGAGACCGTACAAAGATTTCTTTAAGGGACAAACCATATATTTCTTTTCTCTTTAAACTCTCTGGCTGCTCCTTGTAAATTTTCTCATCTAAAATACCATGAAGAAAGGATGTTTTGAGATCCAGTTGTTCCATCTCTAAGTCCTCATTCACCACCACTGGCAACATAAGCTGCATTGACACATGTTTCACTACAGGTGCAAACACTTCGTTGTAATCAATCCCTTATGCCTGAAAAAATCCTTCAGCAACCAATTTTGCCTTAAACCTTGGTTGTTCAAACCATGAATACCTAGTTTCCTCTTGTAAAACTATTTACATATGGTAACCTTGTTATTTTCTCTAGTCGTTCAACTATGCCACAAATGTTATTCTTATGTATGGAAACCATTTTTCTAACCACTTGCAGAATTTCATTCCTTCATTTCTCGTGTCATCATTGCTTCTGCATAAGACTGTGGTTAGTTTGTTTCAATAGCATGTGATACTGCCAAAGCGTAAGCCAATACATCAAATCAAACTTAGAAGGCATCATAGTTTCTATGTGTCTTCTATCTCTTGATAGAATGTAATCATTAAGATCATGTTCCTCCTCAGCATCATTGTCTGACTCCTCATTTGATTTTGACATTCCCACTGAAACCAAGATGTCTCCACATATCCTTGAGTCATGTGTAAAAGTGTCATTACAAAAATATGATAGCTCTGAATTGTTCATGCAAACTGATAGACCTTTAACCAGAACTGGACAGAAAAAAACTCTCTTTTCTTTACCCTTTTTCATAACATTTACTTAAACATGTTTTGTCTTAACACTTATGTTCTCTACAGTCGATACCTGGAGTGATTATTTGAAGACCTCTTCCACATGGAAGAACTTATTTATGCTTATGATACATTTACCTTCTTCTGGTAGCCAAACCTTGGGTTCTTTAATTCCATGCACGTAACCAACAAAGTACCTTTTTGTTTTTCTTCAAAATGTCTTGACCTTAAGCATATGAACATAAACCAAACAACCGAAACTCCTTAAGTAGAAAAATCTTGGTTTGAATCCACTCCATAACTCTTCTAATATTTTGAATTTGGTGACATAATATAGAGGTAAACCGTTGTTGAAACAACTTCTGACTAAAACCTTCCCTCCTTTCCATGTTCTACCATCATACATCTAACCCTTTCTATGATCGTTTTGTTCTTCCTCTCTGACACTCCGTTTTGTTGTGATATATACACACAAGTTATATGCCTCTTAATACCCTATTCCTTGCTAAACTCATAAAATTTGGTATTGTAATACTCCAACATATTGTCGTTCCTTAAGCACTTCTCTTTTTCTACTCTTATATTTAACCTATGCTTTGCATTCATTGAGCTTCAAGAATGTCTTATCCTTAATCTTCAAGAAATAGATACTGAATTTACTTGAGAAGTCGTCTATAAAATTTATGAAGTATTGATTCTCAACTAGGATTGGAACAACCGATGGTGCTCCACACAAATTAGAGTGGGCGTATTTTATAACCTTTTCAGATGTATGTTTTCTCTTCTTAAAACTCTGCTTGTGAGATTATCTTGACACACATTCTTCACATAATATCAAAGTCCTCACCCCCTAGCTTTCCAATTAACCTTGTGTCACCAGTGCTTCTATGTTCTTTTAGCTCAAATGTCCCAGCCTAAAATGTAAATTTCTTGTTCTATCAACACTTGATATCACTGAAAACACTTAACTTTTTAACAGTTTCCCTTCAAGGTAATACAAACGATATATATATTTTCATGTTATGACTTTCTTTCCATCTTTGAAGAGCCTCACTTTGAACTTGTCTCGTACGTAATTGCAACCTGACTTCTCCAAGCACCCGTATGAGATCAAATTCCTCCATATGGTTGACATGTATCACTTTAGTGAGTAAAACAGTTGATCCATCCAATTTCTTAATTCGGATCTTGACAACACTTTTGATCTTATTATAGTTGTCATTACCTATTGAAAATTTACCTCATTCTGCTTATGTAGGTCGAACAAATCCTCTTTGTTTGAGGATGGAAACTTGCTCTTGAATACATAACCCATAACCCATGTGCATGTTGTGTCTTGAATAACAACAGTTAATCCCAGAGGTTATTGCCAGATTGAAACCACGTTTGATGAGTTAAAATTTCTACTCTTTCTTGTTTCTGGACACTCCTTTTCTAGTGACTTCCTTTCCTGCAAATGAAGCAGCCTTTATCACTTTTGCTGGGATTAGGCTTAATGAAGCTATTTTCTCTTTTTTCAGAACTTCCTCTTTTGCTGACCTACATACTCTCAACATCTCTTTTATGCATGTGTAACAATGCATTTTCTCACTTAACTGTGTTTACTTAGCGTAAGATTAGGTGATAACCTAATTTACAGTGAGAGTATTCTTGTCACTGCTATAGTTAAGTGTATGAACTAACATCTCAAACTTTTGTGGCATACTAGTGAGTATTTGTATAGCATGATCCTCATCAGAAATGTTGATGCTAAGACTTTCTAAATGGTTCACTAGTTTGAGAAATGCATCAATATTTTTCTTTATGCTTTTTTGCTAATTCACCTTTTAACTCGAAAATATTTTTTGAGATAAATTATGTTAGGTTGTGACTTGGTTTGATAGTCTTTCTCCAAGGCCTTCTAAATGCCAATATCGGTATCTTCCTTCATCACTTTTCTTATTATTTGATCACTCAAGCTCATCTTGATAAGACTTCTTACCATCTTATCTTTGACAGTTCTCTTAGCATCAACATCAACCTCCACGCCTTCCTCTACTTTGCCATATTCGTCTATTTGAGATTCAACTTCCTCAAAAACTGAGTTTAGTTCGAGAATTTCCAAAGCACATAACATCTTATGCTTCCAGATTCCAAAATTTCTTTGTCCATCAAAATTTTTATTTTTCACTCTCTCTTTTGTAGGCTTCATCACTAACTTCTTTATTTGTTTCTTTAATTTTAGATGACAAATTGAAAACAAAAGAACCTTGAGATATAAACAGAATCAACATGACCAGCTGAAGCAAGAATCATAGCGTGCAACTTGCCGAAGACGTAGTACACAACCCACATAGATTAATCAGATGAGTCTTGAACCTTAACCTGATCTTCTGCGGCTTCAATTTTTTAGATACTGAAAGTTTCTTCTTGGTCTGATCCAAATGAAATAGAGACTCGAGTAGCCGAGTATACTCAACCTGTACTTTGGTATCATTTGTAGCGATTTGATCATAATACTAATTTGGTTTGTTTGATATGGAATTCTTGTAAGATATTATGTAAGAGCATCTCCATCAAGAGATTCTTAGGGAGTTTTTAACCCAAAAAGATGGTGGGCCCCACCAGTTTTTCTAAGAACCCGATTCTAAAAATCTCAAATTAAGAATCGGTTCTTGCACTGTTTCGTAAATCCCACTGACACGTGTCAGTCTAGATTGGTTTGTTTTAAATTTTATTTTAAACGAAAAAAGAAAAATGAAAGAAATTAAGAACCTTTTTGGGGTCGGATGGAGGTGGCCTAATTTGTTTACCTAGTTCACAACCTTCTGTCATTACGTCTTAGGAGAGGCTCCGCTTTCAATTCACTATCTGCGCACCAGAGACTTTCTCGAGTTGGGTAACAATCACACGTTAATCTTTTTACTCTTTATCATAGGTTTTCTAAGATAAGAAGATGTGCGATAAGAAAGAAGATGATTACGAGCTCTCCAATGATCTATGACCCCACGACAAAGGTACAAACTCTTTTTTATCTTTGAATCGATCTTTTTTCTCCTTGCTATGTTTCCAATCTACAAACTTACTTTGCTTCTTTCTGTTGCAGGTTGTTATAAGCGAGATAACGGTCTAATATCAATGCTCGGCTCTTATGGTTCGACACAAAATAGAGTGTAACCTTTATCGACTCAGACACGGTCCACATAACAGATTATGAAGACAAAAAACCCAAGCTCATGTATCCACGTCCCGAGGAAAACAAGTAAGACAGTCGCACGTACATCACGCTAGTATTATATTATAGTATAACCGTAACGTTTAACCTAATTATTTATTCATTGTTGTACATGCGCGTAACAAACCACAATCACATGTGTCTCGAACACTGAGACGTTCCATCAACAAGGGAGTAAATTACTCCTGACCAAGTTACATTACTTATTCACATACTTGTTGACGTGGTCGTCAAGTTTCTTTTTATTGTTTTTTTTTTCCTTTTCCTTTTTTTCTCATTTATTGTTATTATTCGTTTTCGGCGTAATTGATGATGAAAAGAAATTAACGTGTGGCATAACCATCATCAACACATAAACTAGTGAATCTCCATGTAATTACATATCCCAAACTTCAAAGTCAACTTTGACACTGTAACATACACCGACACCCATACACCGACACCCAGTCACCTAGCATGACATGCTAATTTTTAAATTACCGTCAGTATTGACGTTACTCAAACTGATAAACTATGTATTTATGAGAATTACTAATCTGATCATCTGCAAGTGCATACCTCTAGCGTACAAATAAATACAACTATCGTTTATCTAATGGTGGCGAAACAAGTAAGCATTACTTCAATATTTTATCAGTTTTATAGTATATGTCGGCAGAGTGAATTACGATTAATCACCCCTTGACTCATTTCTTTTAAAACATTTTAAAGACTGAAACACTAAATTAGGGATGGCACGCGAGTATGAAACTCTCGAAAATTTAGGATACTGAAATATGTATATGTATATGTATATGTATATGTAGATGTAGGGTCTAAATAAAATGGATTTAAAATCCGTCAAATACAGATCCAATTCGAATATTTCCAAAATACTTAAAATAATTAAAATAATATTATATAATCATTAAATGATTAAATTAAATACTGATTAAAAAAAAAATTAGTTTCAATGATATTCTAAAGATATATATATATATATATATATATATATATATATATATATATATATATTTATGTTTACCATATTTTTGTTTATATAAAACACATACTAAATTTCTAAACTTTTAATTATTTAAATCCGATCCAAACAATTTAGATATAGTATTTTCAAAAATGGATCTGAAATAAAATTCCAAATATTTTTTTCCACTCTTACTCTGAGTTAGATAATCTTTTTGTTAGATCTTGATATACTCAACTTTACAATTTGAACTACTTTATAAGTTTAATGTATGATACAACACTTTGAAATTGAATTTACAGAGACTAAGATCACTCAGTTCACTTATAATTATTAAATTAAACTACAAGAATAATAGAAAACAGTAAACCAAAGAAATAAATAAAATTGTGAAACAAACAGAAAAGCGTTAGACCTACGAAAATTAACATATAATAAATATATGTTAATGATTTATGAAAAAAAGTTCTAGAATTTAAATTGAATCATAATATTCAAATCGATCAATTTTCATTGTATAAATTATATGTGCCTAGATCTCAAAATTTTAAATCACTTTGAGAATTTAATCAATTCAGACAAGTATTAAAAATATTTTTGATAAATTCACTAGATTCCTAAACCAAATAATATTTTTTGGATAGGTTGTCTTTTCATGGATCACTTGAAAGGGGATAAATCTTGTATGAAGCGGTTAAGACTTAAATCGAAGGATAACACATAAGCTGTAAAAGACTCATGATACTTCTAATTTTTTTTCTCTGTATATGACATACCAAAGAGATTGAACTTTGATTTATTGGATATTACATACCAACAGATTGGGAGAACACTTAACATAAATAAAAAGATAAAATATCGATTGAGTTAATAGATGATGAATAGCAACAACCGAAGATCAAAAGAATGAAAGAAGAAGAACCAGAACTCCTTAAACGAAGATGATGAACTCGATTTCGTAAGCAATGAGTGATGAAATCAGAGAATGATCAAAAATGAGAAATACTCAGAGACATGAAATCAAAATTCAAGAAGCTTGAATCACCATGAAAATGGAAGCATAAACTCAAATCATTAAAAACAAAATTTGGTAGGCTTTGATACCATGTTGAAACGTATGATTATATTTTACAAACGGTAAAATTCGTACATTATTTCTTATAAATACAATGAGTTAAGCAAATTGAAACTTAACCACTCGGTATAATCTAAAGCGAAGTAAATTTATCATTTTTTATTTTTATTCTTTCGTTCATTTGAGTTAAGAAAATAGAAACTTAACCACTAGGTATAGTCTATGTTTGTTCACAACTTATTATATAGAGAATGAATATTCGTAGAAATAGAAGGCAAATTGGAAAATTCGACGAAACTACTCTATGATATCCTTATAGATATTCACATTGATAATCATAAACCGTGATCTTAATTAAATTTATTTTAGTTACTTTGACGAAAGAATCAAATGTTTAAAATGGATTTAAGTAGTTAACTTAGTCTAGACAGAACTATGATGAGGTAATAATGAAGTTGGTAAGGTTAGGAGAATCTGGATGGGTTTGAAAAACATGAAGGAAGAATATCAACGTTTCAACAACCAAAGCAATGAAGTGGCCATTCTATGAACCGTAGCTTTGGGAAAATGATTCTTTTGACTCCATATGCAGATATAGTATCGTAACTATAGAAAATCCTATAATAATAAGTATAATATAAGATGTTGACAAAAAATAAAGTATAATATAAGATCGGTGGTCGTGCGCTTTTTATCTATAATTTAATCTGTTTATTTTTTGCAATTTGTTTTTTCTTTTTTCTTTGTTCTTGATAAAGATAGCATACCTTGCTGGCAAGCCAGATTACAGATACTACACTACTGCCAAATTGATAATAATTTATTTTGTTACTTGGACATAAACGATTCTTTTTTTACTTGGACACGAAACTCTCTTAGTTTTACAAGGAGATAAGTTTTAGAGTGCATTCTAGATACGGTTAGATGAAAATTTGATGGCTGTCACTTGGCCAACATGTTTCTTAGTTTAGTAACAAGGAGATAAGCTCAAACTTTTCCTTGATTGATAACCCCTCTTTTTTTTTTTATCAAAGATTGATAACCCCTCTTTAAAAATCGAAATATTTGGACTGTGGCAATGGAAGTGAATTATGTGATAGATTGCGCCTAAATTCGATAAATTTAAATTTCAAGCAGAAATGCACATTAGTAATTAAATGTAGGGTATTTTACAAGGAATTAGGGTTTAGTTATTAACTTTGAAATTGACTTACTCGTAAGTCAAATGAAAGCAAACATCTTAAATTATCAAAGCTGTTAAAAACTTTGCTCCAAACATCACAAATCAACCAACAATTTATCTTAATCTACCAAGCCTTTTTTAATCAAGTAATTAGACAACTTACTCATGTTCTCAAAACAAGCAAATAACAAAGATGAACACAAAACATAAAATAGACTAAATGTACAAGAAATGATTGATAAGAAATCTTCAATAAAGAAATAGAAATGGTGAAATATGCATGACCAATGGTTTCAACGAATGTAGACAATAAAAATTACCCTTGAAATGTCAAAGCGATGTTTAAATACATAGTTGGTTCAGACTAGTCTATCTATAAATTACGAAAATATAACATGGTGATTATTTAAGGTGATATCTTAATGATCATGGTTGTTTTGGTTAATCTTCGAGCTGTCTAGAACAATTTTCATGATCCGTTATCTTGATTTGTCATGGTGACCGGTTAAGTCTGCTCCAAAGCTAATTTGTATGCCTTCTCCTCCATTTTTTGTGTGCTTCTTTGATTGCTCCTTGATGCATTCATCATGACGTGCCAAATATCCAAGTGCATTTCCTTCCTCATGTACAGAGAAGACTCCAAATATACCTAATTATGTCTAGGATTTCTGAAAACGTTACAGACGCAATACGAATATAAATTACTATATATATATTATTAAAAACAAAAACTATTGAAACTAATAGGTAACAATAATTACTTGTAAGGAAAAACTAATACATAGAGGATTTTTAGTCAGGAAAAATTCGATATATGAGTCTTGGATGAAGATGAAAATAGTAGGAGGAAAAAAACAAGTTGCCCTTAAGTGTATATTATAATATAATGATGCATGTATAATAACATCATTGTTATCAAGAAATCTTGAAGATCTTTTGTTTAACCGATATAAGTAACAAACTAAAATAAGAGTCGAAATAAAAACTTACGAAATATGTAAATGGGACAGCATATATTCTCTTTACAATACAAACCTGCATGAATCCAGGTAACCTGCCTTTGCAACTATAAAGGCAGTATTTCACTACATTATTAATATTTTTTAACTTATATTATTAATTATTGCGTTGTTAATTTCTACTTGTTTACTTTTGCTTCAACAGGAAGGCATACTTTGCTCAGCCATGACGGCCTTCAATAGCAAATTATGTTGATGATATGATATATATCTCATTCATGAAAAAACTTATTTAGAAATTAAATATATTTTTGGTTAATATATAGTACAACTCGTTTAAATCTTGCCGGACTTATTTCTATATGGACCATTTTGAATGATGTATATTTTTGCCTTTTTTGGCAGATACAACTACTTATGATAACATTTTAATTATCAGTCGATTATTATGGCAAACAATATCAAGAGTGAAAGTAATTCTGACCCCCCATCCCCCCTCCCCCACAAAAAAAAAGACTATAGGAGGGATCAACATAAAGTTCAAAATAAAACATAAAATTAAACTGATCCGAGTCGTAAGTTTTAATTATAAATAAAGACTATAATCCGGGACCAAAGTTCCTTAATTTCCCATTTGAATTCAAGTTTACATAAGCCCTTAGTTAAAAAAAAAAGATTTAAGTTTACATAAAATGAAAGCATATGATTCATATTTATTTTACTATATATCTATCATTAGCCATGATCTCTCCAACCTTATATATAATTAAAGGAACGTGAAACCAGAAAAAGTGTATCATTTATTTTAGTCTAAATTTCTATGATTAAAGAGCAACATATATTCCATGTGTGCTGCCAAATAATTACAGAGTAGTAAGAGGCAGATAAAATATAATAAAAATAAAAAGAAGTATAGTTCATTATACAAACAAATAATTAAGGTATCAAACAACTGGAAAATTAAGTTGTTAATGTGACAGATAATTAAGATCAAAGGGATGATAGCTCGAATCTGATCAAAGGCAAAGCGAATGCGGAACATGCCGCGTAGTCATCATGCAGATAGGTGGGCTCCAACAAAGCATGTACCACAAATAATTTTATTTTATTTTCTCAACTAAGAGAAATCTACGCATAACGAATATAATTATTGATTGAAAGTAAACAATCAGAAGACGAGATTGATGGATAGTAATTAAGAATCTATTTTTATGATATGTATTCCCCCAACCTCGATAGAATTTGCCGGTGGTAGCCATATAAAGAAATGATATTAAATCAAATGCAGATGAATACGAATATAATTTAAGAACAATACATATCATCATTATCTCATTAAAAAAATTCGTTGTGTATATATGAATAGAAATTAGTCTTACGTATCTCAAACTTTAAAATAACTTTAAAATATTTCTCATTATAAACAAAAAGTTAATTTTTTGTTGCGGTAGTTGAAAAAGAAAAGTTAGTTAAGAACTAGTATATATATCGAAGTAATAGTGTAAAACATCAAACACAAAAAATGTAGTTACAAAATTTAATCGTTGAAATTAAAGTAGATGGATTAACCAATCCACTGATCCTATTTTCATGTACTTTAATTTTAACAGTTGCATCACATTATATCTCTGAAGATGTGTTACGGTATATGTCCTGTTACTCTATCTAGTACTGCGAGACTACCACTTATAATCTACAATTGTGATCACAAATCACAATTTAGTATTTGTTGTTGTGGAATTAATCGCAAATCACTACATCAATTATTTAAAAAAAAAAACACAATTTGATTGCAGAGCATGGTATGCAAACCGTACATACTACATGGTCATAGTAACTTGTAATTATAAAAGGATTCATTCTAATTTACATCAAATCCTCCTCACCAATCACACCATAGGGCTACATAAAAAGATTTTAAAAATATTAACAATAAATGTCAAAAACATGCTCCCAAAAAAGAACATGCTCGTGTGGGTTAAATAGATATAATTACCGAATAATTAAGAAAATAATTAACAATAAAGACAGGGAGGTTAAATAAGGCAAAGCAAACGGTCAGAGAAAAGAATCGTGTGCCTCTCTTTCGAAAACTCTAGTGCCCTTCTTCGGACAATCCCATCTTCTTCTTCCTTATTGTCTCTTTCTTCACAGCTTTCAATTTTTTTTAAAAAAAAAACTTTGATCGTTTCCTTTTTTCTTTAAATTAAAATAAAAACTCATCTCTTTGTACTATTTTTGTTCTTTTTAATTATCTCTGGTTTGGTCGTAAAGAGAGACTTCACATGGTGTCTTGTGTGTAGACTTCTCTACCACTGGTTCTTCTTCTTGGGGATGTATCAAGTGAGAACGAACAAACCCACGTAAGCAAAGCAATTCTCAGTGATGCTCCTCGTGCCGACTAAATCTTTTTGTTTCCTTAGGATCTAAAAATGAGATCTTTTCACTTTTGTAGTTGCTAATTCAGCTTCTCTATGTGCTGATAATAAAACCTCTCTTTGGTGGTTTTGTCGCTTACACATTTGATCAGAACCACATAAGATGTTTGTGGAAATGCCTAAGAGACTAGATTCAATGGGTTTTGGATTAAGATTCATGTTTTATTTTAACTCTCTCATTTTCTTGAACTCTGTGATTGCTTATTTTGTAAACTTCTTTTATTTTATTTTATTTATTTATTGCTAATTTTTTTTTATATATATAAAAGCCATTGTAGGTTGCTTGGTTGGAAGCAAAACTGGCAGTTGGGGGAATTCCTCTTTTGAGAGAAAAGGTTAAAAAAAAACAAAAAAAGCATTGTTCTTTGAGATGGGTTTCATTGTTTGATTTGAAGAAACTCTCTGAAGAGAGGAGGAATAATGGATTACTTGTCTCAAGAGGAAGATTTGCATTTCTTTGATGCCAACGAGGAAGAGATGTCAAATCCAAGTGCTTTTGGTTTTGATGTTTGGAATGATTCACCTGGAAGTGTTGTGGAGCGGAGGAGGAGGTTCTTGGAGTGGATGGGAGTCGAAGGAGATCTGAAGACTTTGGATGTTGAGTCTGGTTTTGATGGAGCTCGAGAGATTTGTGTTGAAGATGAGCAAGTTTCTGGAGGGTTCAGTAGTTTTTCTAGTCAGGTGTCTTCCTCTGGTTCTGGTTCAAGCGTGGTTGAAGTTTCAGAGGAGTTGTCTCTGAGAGTTGATAAAAATGTGGGTGGATGTGATGTAACGAGAAGGGAGAGCTCTTCAATGGCAGCGAGTTCTCAGGTGAAGGAAACAGAGAAGCAGAGCAATATCACCTGTCGGCTCACCAGTTTCAAGAAAGGATGGTTAACGAGGCTGCTGTCTATGGGATGTTCCGCGGATACAAAGGTTGAATCCGGTGGCCGAATAGCTTCTTCTGGCTATGGTGATGTGCTTTCAAGAGTTAAGGTCAAGCATTGTAAGAAACAAGAGAAGGAGCTCTCAGCTCTTTACCAGAGTCAAGACATTAAAGCACACAATGGTTCAATCTTGGCGATGAAATTTAGCTGCGATGGGAAGTACCTTGCAAGCGCTGGTGAAGATGGGGTTGTGCGTGTGTGGAAAGTCATTGAAGATAAGAGATCTAGACTACGAAGGGATTGCCTTAACGAGATAAACCCATCTTGTATGTACTTTGAGGTAAACGATCTTTCCCAGTTGAAACCGGTTTTGTCTGATGAGGAGAAACCAAACAAGGCGACAGACAGTTTCAAGAAAACATCTGATTCAGCCTGCATTGTCTTTCCTCCTAAAGTTTTCCGGTTAGTGGAGAAACCGTTATATGAGTTCCGTGGCCACACTGGTGAAGTCTTGGACATCTCATGGTCAAAGGATAATGTAAGCTTTCAAAATCTTTTCTCATTTCATCATTAACTTGCAACTACTGGAAGTACAAAAACTGAGGCATATGTTATGTAACTTCATGGTGTAGTGTCTTCTCTCGGCGTCAATGGATAAAACTGTCCGGTTATGGAAGGTCGGTAGCAATGTTTGCCGTGGAGTTTTCCCTCACAATGGTTATGGTATGCTTCTTCTTCTTCGTTTTGGTTCTCTAGTTATCTCAGTTGCTCTACATTGATCTGACATTATCTTCTTCTTCTTTTTGCAGTAACCTCTGTTCAGTTCAACCCTGTAAATGAGAACTACTTCATGAGTGGTTCAATTGATGGAAAAGTTCGAATCTGGAACATTTCTGGTTGCAACGTTGTTGATTGGGCTGATCTTAAAGACATTATATCCGCAGTGTGTTACCGTCCTGATGGACAGGGAGGAATCATCGGTTCTCTGACCGGAAGTTGCAGATTCTTTAACATGTCTGGAGACTATTTGGAGCTGGACTCTCAGATACATTTGCATCACAAAAAGAAGTCTTCAAATAAACGGATTACTGGTTTTCAGGTAATAATCTCTCTTTGTTTCACTCTGGTTTTGGTGTTTTGTTTACTTCTCTTGACATTGTGAGATGTTAACAAACCGACATGCATGCTTTTTTCTTCCAGTTTTTACCTCAAGACCCGAGCAAAGTCCTGGTTGTTTCTGCGGATTCCAAAGTTAGAATTCTCCAAGGGAACGATGTTGTCAGAAAATACAAAGGTATGTTGCTTCTTATGTTTTGTACCTTCAACTTTTCTATGGTTGATTCTAAACTAAGCTCATCTATGTATGTCTTTTATGTGCAGGTGTTTGCAAGACGAGAAGCCTCACATCAGCGTCTCTAACGTCTGATGGAAAGCATATTGTTTCAGCCTGTGAGGACTCCAATGTATATATATGGAGCAATGGTGAGGAACCCGACTCATCTTCCCAAACCAAGAAGGTTAAATCTTATGAACGTTTCTCCACCAATGCATCCGTAGCAGCAACCTGGTGTGGATTCTCAGATCACAACACAGCTCTCCCGTTTGCATCACCCCCTTGCTTATCTCTAAACGAAGGATACGTCCCTGGATCAGTTCCCAAAGGAAGCGCAACATGGCCAGAGGAAAACTTACCTGCAAATCCTCTGTCTTCAATGACTGCATCTCACTACAAGTTTCTCAGGTCATCATACCAGAGATCAACTAGCTCTCTGGCATGGGGTATGGTCATTGTAACAGGTGGTTGGGACGGAAGGATCAGAACATTTCAGAACTACGGCTTGCCTGTGACTGTAACTTGAAGAATACTGGTTTGGTTTTTCCTAAATTTGGAAAAACAAAATCAGATGACATTGTTCCATTCTTGTTAGGCACAAGCACATGGTTCTGGCAGGTCATGAAAAAGCTATGGTGGGTCCAAAACACAAAACCAGATCTATCCTCAGATTTGTGCTATTGTTCAATAGTCAAAAGGAGACTCAAATGCTATATTTCACTACTCAAAGATGCTGTAGAAAAATCTATCAAGAAGGGTCAGTGAGAGATATCACCAGTTTGATGTAGACGCAGGGGATGATAAGGAACAGATGTTTCTTTTCTTGGCAGTAAGTGGCGGTTGGAAATGGTCTTAAAAAGAGTACGGATTTGTCTGACAAATATTGACAGGCGAGTGTGGGGTCCAAAGGAAGAGGCAAGAGATCATGGAAAGGAGTGGTTGAAGGAGAAAGATGTTGATGTGGTTGAAGGGGAAAGATGTTGATGTTACTTCCAGAGAAAAGATCCTCCATGGAAGATCTTTGATATGAAAAAAAAAAGTAAAAGAAAAAGATTTTAACTGTAGCGAAAGGTTTTGTTTGTGTAATTTTATTCTAACTTGCAGTGTAGGTGAGTTTATTAGCTTATGTAGTTGATTTGAGTATTTGGATTTTGACATGTCTGATTTGATTTGTAGCTCCCTCCAGCTCAGAGAGGCTCCAGGAATTGTATTTGTAAATTGAATTCTATGTATAGAGCAAAATCGAATGGTTTTTATATTTCTATAACCGAAACCGAATCGGATCCGAACCGAAAACCGAACGGGTATCCGAATATCCGAAATATAATTTATATATCTAAATATTAATTATATTTAATATTTAAATTAATAAATATTCTACAGAAATATTACTTATAAACTGAACTACTCAAATATTTTTTATCCAAAGTATTTAATATCCTATGAATTGCACTAAAGAACCGAATGACCCAAATAATTATATCCAAAATATTAAAATTTATCTGAATTATCCATATTTTTAATTTAAAAATTCCAAAAAATATGTTTTATTACCCTAAATGTTTAAAACTAACCGAAAAATCCGAAACCGAACCGGAACCGAAGTGGAACCGAAAGTTTATTGAATATTAGCCGGTTCTTATAATTGTTGTCCGAACCGAACCGAAAACCGAAATAACCGAACCGAACCCGAACCAAATTTTATAAAGAACCGAATGGTTCCTATATTCTAAAACCGAAAAAACCAAAAACCGAAAAACCCGAACCGAAACCGAACCGAAACCGAACCGAAAACCGAACGCCCAAGCCTAGTTGATACTATCTCTGTAGATAAATTGTCCGATGAAAATCAATACTAATAATTTACATAGGTAAAGTTTTTATTCGTCTAGCTTTCTTTTAGTGGTTACAGTTTCATTGGATGCTTATAAGTAATACCGTAATTGTTTTAGAACTGTGTCAAAGGGTGCGTTAATTACTAAATAATTTTTATGTCCAAAAAAACAATTAAAATTGTAAAGCAAATTTACAAAAATAAATTAAAAAGCAAATTAGTATATAAGCATACTATTTAATACATTATTTCACTGGCCAATATTCAATTTTCTTCTGATATAAAATTATGGGCTATAACAATATTGAACCAATAAAATAAAATAAGAGTTTACTTTAAAGTAATAAATATAACCTGCTGTTTTATCTTAAATTAGGCTAAACTCATTAATTCTACGAGTAGATAAGCAAATGAAAAGTAGTATAAAAATATTTTAAATTTTGATATATTTGAAATTAGTTTACTCTCAAGTGAAAAGAATATTAACAATTACTATATTTTTTCATGTTTATAAATTCTAGGCTTGTTTAGTTAATAAGAAAATTTTCATAGAATGTAACCATTTTACATTTTTCACTGTTTGTTCTCTTTATTATAATGTTAGGTAGAATAAAATTAACTGAAATTACAGTTGAAGTTCAGCAACATAAATCATGTATTAGTTTCTTCTCTTCCACATGTATATTTAAAATTTATAGTATATTTTTGTCATTAACAAAAAAAGTTCTATAAAAAATCTACTAGTCAAAATAGAGATTCAGTGTCTAAATAGATGAAATAGAACTATTGGAAAACAGTATCGAGACAACGCTGCCGCCGCTACTTCTTGACGCCGGCAAGGCTTCTGGCTGCCGGCGTCGGGAGATCTGCTTCCTCTCTTGTCCCTTTGCACGTTCTCTCTCCGTTTCCGCTTTACCCCCGGACGATTTTGTCTGGATCTCGATCTCTGCTAGCGCTTCCACTCAAGTCGACGGTACATCTCGGAGACTGTTCGCCGTCGTGGATAGGAGCGCATGTCTTCCGTTTAACGGGCCGGATTTCACTGGACCTGAACTTTTCTGGGGGGTTCCCCACGTTTGCTCTTCAGCCTTGCTCATCCCCTTCCTCTGTCGGGTTTCATTACCGCTCTGGCATGAAAATCCACCCCTCCTCTTCCCCTCCTCGTCACCGCAGCCACACCGTCCATCAACAATATGCTTAACTCCGACGACCGGCGCTTGTGGGTTTCCACTCGACCTCCACGGTCCAGATCCAGGCACTCAAAGTTTGCAAAGGTCGGGTTGTACCTGCTTCATAACCGGCGGCCTTCGCCTCCTTCACATCTCCTTCGAGCATCCTAGGGCTTCTCCAACCAAGCTATTGGCTAAGGGGCCGAGTTTTATTTTCGTGTGGACCAGGCCCATTTCCAATGTTTCAGACAACAAGCTTCCTTTCAGTCAACATATACCCAGATTTGTGATCACTACGGTATTGGTATTTTTGGCTATATCAAAGATTTCCAAGGGGTTCCTTGGGGTCTATTTTATGTGCATATTGTCATATCACTATTTCAGGAATTATTCGATGGATTCATCGTTTGTGTTACCAGTTTCATCATCTTCCTCGGGGTTAATACCGAGTCTTTGTTTCAGCTCATTCACCAGTTTGTCACCTTGCGTAGCGGTCTGTACGGGACCAGAAGGTGCAATCGAGACTACTTCGGTTTTTCTCGTTGGTGAGGGTTGGCTCTCAACGTCACAACATAAGGTGACTAAATCTCAGCTATCCGATTTTATCGTGAAGGCTTCTTCGACGCATTCAAGCATTGTCTTGTTTTCGCTGTCAACTTCTTATGAAGTTTTATCCTGTTTAATCTTCTATGCTTTTGTAACTTATGTTTATGTTTCAAGAGGATGTTTCATTCCCTCTTGCGGTTGTAGTCTTTTAAGTTGATTAGTGAAAGAAAGTTGTGTCCAAAAAAAAAAAAAAGAACTATTGGAAAACCTCTTCAGTCTTTCTATTTCTTCAATATATATTACATAAACAAACCATTTTTCAGGTTTTGAAATTATCTTCACCAACTAAAAATAATTTGTTCCAAATGTTTACTGAAATTGTCATTTATATATTCCATTGCACAAATGTTAGCTTCAATTTTCATGAGCAGGGGTGATAGACATCCTCTTGCGCCACCATTCCCTCAAACCCTCGTAGTATTTTTGCTTTCTCTTACACCTTTTTAGAAAAATCTATTGGTTTAGGTAATGTAGAAAGTGAATAATTGATTCCTGTCAAAGTTTGTTTTCTGTATTAGCTAAATTGATCACTGCTATTTAAAATATAAATGCTTATTTAAATTTTGTCAAATAAAATACTATATCATCCAAATTGATTAGCATTTTTAAACTAGATATTATTTTTAAAGTATAGATAATGATAATTATATTCTCATTTGGTTACCTTTTGCAATTGATTTTCTATTTATTTTATTATATATATGGTTAATTTTATAATTTAAAAAAATTTATTATAATTTTTATTCTTAAATATTTTTTTACCATAGTCTTTTATTCAAAATGTATTCAGACTAATCTAGGTGGTGTGATTCTTGTTGTTTAATACGTATTCTAGCTTTATATTAAGCAATATATATATTATGTTTAAATATATACGTGTATTAATTTTAAATAAAAGTATTCGTCGTATTTTTGTTAAATATAAAATGTTAATTTTAAAATATATAAAATTTATAAAAAAAATTTAATTTTAGTTAAATTTTTTGAAACGTAATTTTAATTTATGATATAAAATGGCAAATTTCCTTTTATATATTTTTAGTTTATTTATATAACTTATTCAAAATGATAAAAGACATTTCTATTCATTTTATTAAACGAAGTCATATACACATAATAAATTAACTAACACCTAAGGATGAAAACTAATTTTACCTATCTAAAATATATTATCGTAATTAATTTTATTTTCTAAAATACATTAAAATAGAAATTTACTATGTATTATAAAAATGAAAAGAAAAATCTTTTTTTTATTCCTATAACTTATGCTACTATAAATTATTAAAAATAGCATAGGATATTTTATATTCATTTTAAAAATATTTGTATTTAGATTTAGATTTCAAAGTTTAAATATAACATTATATATGAAATCTGTACATGAAGATTTATTATCATAAAGAAAAATGTAGTTAGTAGATTATTAAATATAATTTTATAGATTATTAATTGGTTTGTTAAAATAATTGGGTCAAATAATAGCAAAATAAATGAAGTGATTTTTTCTTATAAAATCCTAAAATAAGTGTTGATGTATCAAGTTTTGGTGCATCAATTGTTTGGGTAATTTAATGAAATTTATGAAAAGAGAAAAAACCCTACTTTTATATATATAGATAGATATAGTACATGTTCAAAAACGTACGCGTGGAGTGCGATTACCCAGCGGCAGAGCACTCCGCAGAGGTCAACTGTGATAATTTCGTTATAATCAGTTAAAAATTTTCCCCTTGGGGATTAGTCTGGGTCTTCTGGGCCTGGGATACCCCCAGGTTAAACAAAAAAAAAATCAGTTAAAAATTATGAAAATCTTTTTTGGATTTTAAACGTTTAAAATCAAATATTACATGTGAAAAGTACATATTTGATGTAAAAACAATAAGAAAACGCAGTTTGAGTTAATGGTGATATATCTATTATGACAACCATAATAAAAGTTGCAGAAAAACCTAGGCGAAAACTAGAACAAAAAGATAGTTTAATATATATATTAGTAAGAGAGAGCAGAGTGGCAGAAAGATAGTTAAATATATATGTGTGTGTGTTTGTTTTACTTAATTGTGAAAACCATTCAACATCTTTTAATATCGCTAGGTCAATTTTTTTTATATAAATTTGGTAGTCTGGATTAATCGACCGACTTATGCGTAACGTAATGTTGGAAATGGAGACTTCAACGTTGTGTTATCAGTACATGAGCACTTTCGGGCTCTGACAACACGGTTTGGTCACATTGCCATACAAGATTTACGTGAGGTGGTTCAGAAGTGTGACATGATGGATTTAGCTCAAGGTAGACTTTTTTTTTTACTTGGACAAACTGTCAAGAGGACAATCCTATAAGTAAGAAGCTTCATCAGGTTATGGTTAATAGTTGTTGGATAAACGCATTTCCGCATTCTTTTGCAACGTTTGAGTCTGGTGGTGTACCGAACCACATGCGCATGCACACACAACTTCGAGAAGTGCCTCATGGAAATATAAAGCCATTCAAGTTTTTCAAGCATGTCGCATCCCACCCTCGATTCCTAGAGGTTGTTTCTCGGGTTTGGAATGAGTCTGATCCTTTGTTCCATTCACGATCAGCTCTTCGTGGTTCCATGAGAAGTTGAAGTCCCTGAAATATAGATGAGGAGCCTTAATCGGGATATATTCGGTGATCTGCCAGGGCGTGTGAAACAAACCTATGAAAACCTCTGTGCAAAGCAAACCGAAGCAATGCAGAATCCGCAATCTTCATCTTTTGAAGCCGCTTCAGATGTCTGGGAACATTGGCACCATATTCTGGTGTAGGGGAGCAGCTTTTATTATAAAAAATCGAGGATCCAATGGCTGAGTCTTGGAGACAGAAGCTCGAGGTTCTTTCACAAAGGCATTCAAAGCAGGAATGTGAGGAATACTATTAGGAAAATTGTTACAATGGATGCCAGGATCCTAACGTCTCTCACTGGTATCAGGCGAGAGGCAGCTACACATTTTGAGAATTTCTTATAATGGCGTTTAGCACAGTCCTTGGCAGCTTCTCAAGAGGAGGTTTCTGAGCTTATTGATCACCATTGCTCTAGCGAAGATGCATGTAGACCTATGAGACCGATTCAGGCTTACTTGAGATCATGGAGGTATTATTCTCTATGCCCGGTAATAAGGTGCATGGGCTTGATGGTTTCCCCTTGGATTCTATAAAGTTGCTTGGTCGGTGTTTGAGAAAGATTTTGTTACGGTTGCGCAGTCTTTCTTATATATGGGTTTTTATGCTCGAAGTATTAATGCACCTGCCTCTCTCATGCCAAAACTACTGAGGCCAAAAATATGTCTGATTTCCGGCCAATTGCATGATGTAATGGGATTTATAGATTATCTCGAAGATCTTAGCAACTAGACTAAAAGCTACTCTCCAAGGGCAATTGATCTAAATCAGTGTGCGCTTGTAGAGGGACGTCTGGCTAATCAGTTAAAGACTACCATAAGCCTTTGGTCTCCTCTAGGGCAGCTATGAAGCTGGAAATTTCAAAACTTTTGACATTGTTTTGTTGTTCTTTTATTGAGGATACTTTGCGCGTTATGAAGTACTCCGATCTATTTGTCACGTGGATCATGTGATGCATAGACACAGTGGCGTTGGTTAAGTTAATGGTGAGCTCCAGGGTTTCTTTGCGAGCAACATGGATATTCGGCTAGGGTGTTCGCTGTCTTCTTATCTTTGTGTCATCACAAGTAATTTTCTTTCCAAGCTTCTCAACAAAGCGGCTGTCAGTGACATCATTGGTTATCATCCCCAATGTAAGGAAGTCAATTTGTCTCATCTGAGTTTTGAAGAAAACATTATGGTTCTCACAAATGGTACACCAACATCGCTTTGTGATACTTTGCTTGTGTTTGAGGATTTTTGCAAAACTGTCAAGACTGAGGATAAAGATTTCAAAATCTAAAGTCTTCGCAGCGGGGAGAGGAAAAATGTTGTTTGGAAACAAAGCAGCAACAGTTGATTTGTCTATTTTTGATTTTCCCATTAAGTATCCTGTCTTCCTTTCACCTCAAATATTATGCTAAGAAATGATTATGAGTTGTTGGTTTCAAAGATTAGAAACCGATTTCTCTCTTGGAAAAGCAAGGTTCTCTCATACGCATGAAGACTCCAAACTCATAAAATCAGTGATTGCGAGTATGAATAATTCTGCTGAGCTGCGTTTTTCCTTCCTCATCATGTATTGATGAGATTGAGAGCATGTGCTCAGCTGTTCTTTGGAGTGGCTCTTCACATGATACTTCAAAGGCTAAGGTTGCATGAGAGGATGTGTGTTACACGTATGCAGAAGGAGGGTTGGGATCCAGGCGTGTGAAAGATGTGAGCATTGTATTCATGTTGAAGCTTATATGGGGTTGTTCTCTTGCTCTACATCTATGTTGGGTGACTAGGCGAGACATTATTTACTTCGAGGGGGAAATGTTTTGGGATGCAAAGGATACATTAGTGGGTCTTAGGTCTGGAGGAAGTTGATAAGGCTAAAACCATTAGCAAAAGAACTTTTATCATGATGGATATAAGAGACGGTCGCATCGTGAGGTCCTGACTGATGTGTATCACCCAAAAGGCAGTCTGACTGAGCTAGATGGTGATATTGGTGCGCAAAAACTCGGTATAGCAAGAGAAGCAGGGCCTGTGAGGTCTTAGTTGATAGTAAGTAGAGTTCGTAACTGTCACGACCAAAAGTATCTGAGGAGTGATTCATGACATAATTTTTTTCCTATATCGCTGTCTGCGTCGGAACCTGATGGTATGTCTGGAAGTGTGGGGAAGATGTTTTTTGTGACAAGATTGTTGTCGGGTGGAACATGGCATCAGCTTCTTGGGCACAAGGTAGAGGTTCAGTGGAATAAACTTGTCTGGTTTCCTCAAAGCATTCCTCATTATGCTTTCATTACTTGGCTGACTGTAATGGACAGAATTGCAACTAGCATTGCACTCGGCAATGGGGTCAGATGCGTTGAGTTTACTATGGAGAACTGGATGAGACACATGATCACCTATTTTTCGCCTTTCCATATACTTCACGCTTTGTTAAGCGTGGTGAAAATCTGTTTGCTCAGATCCTGACGCCATACTGGCGACACATCATTGCAATGTCTGCTCACGAGATTCATTTGATCATCTTGCATTCATTATGTTGAGACTGATCATGCAAGTCACTATTTATTCTATATGGCGGGAACGCAATGATCAAAGACAGTAATGGTGGTAACTTATGTGGATCAACTGCTCGGATGATAGATAAAATAATGAAAAACATTATCTTCTCTACGAAGTACCACTTGAAGCCTAAGCTCATGGTTTGTTGCGGAAATGGTTTAGTGCTCATTGATGGATAAACATTTTAGTTGCAATAGTTTTTTTGTAAACAATTATGCAGTAGTTATTCATATAAACTCATTATTTTGTAACATATGTTCTTTTTTTGATGATCAATAAATTTAGGCATTTCATCAAAAAAATATGGAATAATGTGTTGAACTGAAAAAGAAAGGAAACGAATACAACTTTAGAATGGATATATGATATTTATTAGATGGAAAATCGACAACAAAATAATATAATAACTGGATCAAATAGTTATCGGCCCAATTTAAAAGCCCGGGACGTAAATCGTTGATAAGTCTCTGAAGTGATCTGCAATGCCAGGTCATAGACATGATCCAAACGAATTGTCATGATAGAAACTCAACGGTTGTCCGAAAGGCAGAACACAAAGAAAAAAGCAATCTAAACACTCATGGCTTCTCTTCCTGTCCAGTTCTCAAGGAATCATATCTCCAACGCCTTTATTTTCCGGGGATTCCGCCGTTACACGGAGCCGAGATCTTCTGTAACTCTAGTACATTGCTCCGGGTAAACCGCCATACTTGTCGCTGCTTGTTTCTTCTCCAGATGTTAGCTGATAGCTACTGAAACATATAATTTGATCTTATAGTCTCTTATTAGATAGGGAATATTCGGTATAAGAGGCTCTTGAATGATGTTGTTGTTGTGTGTGTTTTGCATTGTGGCCTCTTCAGACTAGAGAAAACGGAGACGATGCGTCAGAGGAGTCGCAAGAAGGGTGTTTCCTGTAAAGAGCTTGGCTGTATTGCTTGCGCCGCGTCTCTGCTTTCACTACTCTACAATAGCTTCTCCTGTCATTGCTGCTAACCAGGTCTTGCGACATTATGTTCTGAACATGTCTCGAAGCTTACTAAGCTTAGCAGACGTTTAATGTTTCAAGTTCAAGAACTGATTCATGTGTGTTCAGAGACTTCCTCGCTTCACAGATCCAACTCGGTGTGAACAAGCTTTGATTGTACACCATAGCGGGCAAGCAAACGGAGTCTATGACAAGCCACTAGACTTAGGTTCTGCGATTACACCAACGATCAGTCTAATCTCAAGGCAAGACTCTCTCTGCAGCTTTGATGTCAGGTGCCAAGTTTGATGGTGCTGACATGTCTGAAGTCGTTATGTCAAAAGCTTACGCCGTTGGAGCAAGCTTCAAGGGTAAGTAACACTAACAAAACAGTCTTATATTATTATTATAGCATTAAACTCATCAGAAGGGTATAATGCTTTGATGTTTCCAGGTGTCAATTTCTCGAATGCTGTCATCGACCGGGTGAACTTCGGGAAGTCAGATTAAAAAGGAGCTGTGTTCAAGAACACAGTCTTGTCAGGTTCGACATTCGAGGAGGCAAACCTGGAGGATGTGGTCTTTGAGGACACGATCATTGGTTACATAGACCTTCAGAAGATATGTAGGAACGAGACAATAAACGAAGAAGGGAGACTCGTTTTGGGTTGCAGATAAGGGAGATGAGAGACAAGGGTCTTTTGACTTGGTGTAGAACTGAGAGATTTGACACTGTGAATGTATGAACAAATTGTTGAAGGATAATAGGACTCAGGATGAGTTATTATGAGGTTTGTATAATCAATTCTTGTGAAGTTTGTAACTATAACAAAAAGGTTTTCTCTGTTATTCGTTAATTTTACATTTATAGTATTTGTTAATATGCTTAGCTTTATACTTATGTGTGTTCCTCCCCCATTGGGTTGCCATACATGGTACTGGTAGCAAATCTATTATTAGAAAGCAATAGCAATAAGTTAAAGAAAAGGCGCATCTGGTGTAGTGGTATCATAGTACCTCCCACGGTACTGACCAGGGTTCGATTCCTGGATGCGCACTTTCTCTTTTTTTTTGAACTTATTCTGCATTTAACTAATAACATCTTTTCTTAGTGTATATACATATTTGAACAAAAAGTGTGTTTATATATGTGTTTGTCAATGCGTAGAAAGCAACCATAACTTTCATTTAAAATTAAGCTATTATAATTTTTTATTCGAGGTTTAAAATGATAAATAAAATTAGTATGGAAGTTTGAATTACGTCTCTTTTATAGATTACGATGCAGTACAAATTTGATTAATTTAGGCTCAAAAATGTCTATAATATATTACAAAATTGGGATATGGGTTTCTCCAGTTGCTAAAGAACCTTGATTATACCTTAGATTGTTTA